>CM034141.1:6760000-7203166 GCA_019914995.1 Acanthochlamys bracteata
GTATCAGTTTTTTCTTCTTAGACTAAAAGCTTATCTGCTCGAGTTAATTCTTCACACAGTCATTTATAATATGTCATCCTTTATGCTTCTGAAATTCTCCTTTTCTACGTATATGTCTTTAGTATGAAGTGCATGGTACAGATTTTAAATCACAAGGTCTTTGGGTAATAGTGGTAAAAATTGTCACTGGACTTTCTGAGTATATTTGCTCCTTCTGGAGAAAGTTCTGGTTGGTTATGAGGTTGATGTCTCAGCTGATGTTCCTCTTTTTTGCACCAATTCCAGATTCTTGTTTCGAAACTGTACCATTTCAGTATACTTGCATTAAGTAAATCTTGAAACTAATGATAAACCAGTATTGTGGAGTAATTGCAGCCAGCAGACTATGAGCCTCCATTTTTCAGAACCTGTCCTGAGAGTGAAATTCCCAATTGCTGGACGAAAAGCCCACTCAAAATGGAGGTTGGAAATGTCAATAGCAAACATCTTGTATTGGCCTTGAAGGTACCTGAAATTGACGGAATTAAATGTAAAAGTATTTTATACATACCTGTGCTCATGCTTATGTTCAATTACTGTAGGTTAAGAGTGTGCTTGATCCATGTGAGGATGAGAATGATGAGTTTCATGAAGATGAGATGAGAATAGGAGCTGATTCAGGTCATGAGGATGGCTCTTCTTCGGATGATGAGGTAACTTTAAATTGTGGTGATGGGTTGACATAATGACTAGACTATCTTGATTCTCTCATCTTTATGTTAAAGATCCTACCTTGCTGAGGACACCTTCTCCCCTTCTCAGTGACTTCGTAAAAAACTTTCTTAGACTAGTTTTCATGCTCTTCAGGTCCATCCATCCAGACAAGAACGGTACATAGTAGCACCAATTGGTACTTATGCTCACCATCTTCATTTTGGATTCTAACCTTCATCAAATTACTCAAATCTCTTACGTCTCAACAGGTAGAAAACATCCTTCAGAAAATAATGATACACATTCTGAAGGTTGGTAGCTGCTGAATCAGCGACTGTTACTTCTCAAGCAATCTAATGACTACTATATCGAGATTATTTTGTTGGAGGCTGTTATGTGTAATCTTCCAGAACATTCATAAGCATGCCGTTTTATAGTTTAAATTCTCAACTTCAAACTTTATGGAGATGCATCCCCTGCAAAAGATAGTTTTTCTGTGTTTTCTGTCTTCCTCAACATATGCATGAAATGTCTACATTAATCCGTATGCTGTTGCAGCTGATACTCAAGATGCAGCTCATGAAGAAGAACAGACTGCTCAGGTCAAGGAATGGATTATTTCTAGGCATACTAACGCTTTGGATCTGACAGACATTATTTCAAATTTCACAGATGTATCAGTGGTAAAGAACGTTACCTTCTCCTATGTGTCCTAGTATTATATTTGTACTATCAAATTAGTTGAGGATTCAGTCTCTCTTCTTATATCTGCAACATCCCAGGTCACAAACTGCTATGTCATTTGCCTGTCTGATAACAATGATGTAGATAGCATTCAGAGTTACTATTTTCATTGTTTGATTTTTATGCTCGGTTTTTGTTTAATTGCAGCCATTAGCTGAAGGGAATCTGCAGTCAAGAGCTTATGCATGCTGCGTCGACACAGTCACTCTGTCCTTATTTAATTACTAATTCTTAATGTATAAAACATCCAGTTATTATGGTGAGGCTATCCAACGAGGGGTTACTAACAAAAGCAGGCAAGGATAGTTACATAATTAATAGGGAAAAGGTCAGAATAACTGCACTCTTTTTTTTTTACAATGAAGTGCCCATCTTTTGTTTCTAAAATTAAGCTGCATTGTCAGGACAGTAACAACTCTCAGGTGAAGCAAGAAATGGATATGCAGGATGTCCAACACACCCAGGGAACTCCCCAAACACCAGAGAATGACTACATGTATATGAAGGTAAGATTTATGAAATTAAATCCATTAATCTGTGGTCTTTGCTATTTAGTCACAATCCTTGATGTATATGGATCCTTATCACTCTCCCTTTTGGGCAGGCTCTATACCATGCTCTTCCAATGGATTATGTGACTGTAGCAAAACTACAGAACAAGCTGGAGGGTGAAGCCACCCAGACAACAGTTAAGAAGCTAATGGACAAGATGGTAAAGGAAGGGTACATTGAAAATGCAAGCAACAGAAGGCTGGGTAAGTAAGCAGTATTTTGTTCATCAATGTGGTATGACAACCTGAATTCTGAAAGATCATGTTTCTTTTTCCTTTTATTCCTTGGTCTTTAAATGCACTTTGGACTATCATTATGGAGATTTCTTTGCTTGTAGTTATCCAGAGGCATTACTGGAACCTTTCCTGGAAATATATTACACTAGCCTTTGGTATATGAACTAAATGTTGTGGTTGACTGGAAAGAGATAGAATTCTTTCCAAGTTTTGGCTATTTTCTTTGCCCACTAGTTTGTTTCCCAGCTTGCTTACTTGTCTGGTGTTGCTAATAGAACCCTCTCACATGTTACAGGAAAGCGTGTTATCCATTCTGAAAACAGCAGCAGGAAGTTTACTGAGGTAAAGAAGGTATTGGATAACAAACCAAAGGTAATAGCTTATATGCTTCCATGATTTGAAGACTAGTGTTGTCTTTACTCTGACTGTTACTAGTGTTTTTTTTATGTATTGCAATAAGTTTTGATATCTAACTGCCTGGTTGTGCTACAGGACATGGAAACAGATGAAGCCACCTTTGAGTTTCAGGCTAATGACTTCCCACCCTATAGTAACTACTTCTTGCTGAAACCTATCACTTATAAAAGAGATTACACTAAGATATCTGTGTTCCTTTTTACTTCAACATTTATATCTACAGAACCACATTTCTGTTTTACATTTTTCTCAAGTTTCTGCAATGTTTCCAGGTTCAGCTCCAAAAGATGTTTCCACTTGTGGTGCATTCCACTCGATTGGATCAGATCTAACACGCACACAAGGAAGATCTGAGAGGACGGAAACTTTTCAAAATGCTTGTGTGAGAAGTAAAAAAGGAACAAGGCAACACTCCTACGAGCAAAGCTGAGGTGAGTATACCTTCACTTTTTTAACAAACTGGGATACCAATCCTAGATTAATAGCAGAGCAACCATAAAATAAATGCTGTTTCCATGCAGCCCATTGCTTCAGTCGAGAGTGGAATCCTCCCAAGACACAATGATCAAGTAAGGGCTAGGTCCACTGCCAGAGGTAGCTTTTCTTCTCAGGACAAAAGAGCACGAAAGGCTAGCACGGTAATTCCTCTGCTCCTGATAAAGTTTTTACGTTTACGATTTGTCCTTAAAAGTAATGGCTTCCCCTTGTAAAAGGTCCTCCAAATTTTTTACTTGCAGAAAAATTTTCTGCGGCACTTGATACTTTCACATGATACTATTACAACTCTTAATAGCTTCACTGCAAGAGTGTTGCAATTTTCTTCAACTTTATTATCAAGGAGTTTAACAAGAGTTGGTTTGTCTTTCTTTTTCAGGTCAAAGAACCAATTTTACAGTACATGAAAAGGCAGAAGTCCCAACCTGCTACCGAAGCTATAAAGCTCTCTCGAAGCTAGTCCATTAGAAATTGACTGTTTTGAACTACGCAGAACTCCTCAAATAGAGAATGTGTTATTAAGATACCTGTTGAATGTGTATATATAGTCGTACATTGTAGTACATGTTTCTTCTTTTCTTTTGTCCAGATAAAGGATAAGCATCAGGCATATAGAAAGCAGTGAACTGTACGAAGGATTTCAGTAACTTGTACCACTTCTATTCCGATACATCGTAAGCATAAACCTTACAGTATAGCATGCTAACTAAAACAGCTAGCTTATCTCTTTCCCTTGCAAGCTTTGAGAAGTAATGGCTTCTCTAATCTGTAAGATAATCTTGAACTTATTGATGAATTATTAGCTTTAACAGTTCTTTCTGCAATAACACCTGTCCTTTTGTAGAGATCACTTATCAGATGTTCTTGCCTAATGCAAATGTTGCCACATGCCTTGCCTTCATAGTATGGTTGTGGTAACTGTGTTCCAACAGTACTAGATTGAGAAATAGATTGAGAAAAGAGTACTACAAGCAGCAAAAAGAAAGAGGAAGATGAACACTCCCAAGGGTTTCCATCTTTACTCTGATAACCTGTGGACTATTTTTGAACGTGATGCGAGTTAACTGGATTTTTCTCTTATATTTATTGATGTGTGATGCGATTGAACATACTTCGGAGTGAACTTGTGATAACAACTTATCATTGGAACTAAATGCATGCTCGATGTGTTTCAGAAATCGAACTAGAATAAATCCTGGTGCATTGTTGTTTTCATCTGATATTGTCATCAGAGCTATTTGCTCGTCTGTTTCAGTAGACCAGGAAGGATGTGACATTTATGAGATCACCAATCCTTGCACATTATAAGCAATAGTTGCTACCATTAACAAGCTTCTCTAACTGGCAAAAATTTTATTTATCATACAGAGGTTTACTGCGATAACCATTGATAGCTTTTTAACATTTCTTTCGGCAAAAGCATATAAAATTTCTCTTGCATAAGCCACTTATGTAACCTTCCCTCCTTGAACAGACATCATCGCATTCCGTAGATGAGAAGCATGGACCATTGAATATATCACTTCGTACATCGCAAGTTCTTGCCTGAGCAATCTGCAACATTAATTCTGCAGAAATTTCAGAAAAATGATACTGTAAGTTTTATGCAGAGCTAGAGCCTAGAGCTACTTAATTCAGCAGTACAGATGGAGACTAAATCTTACGGGACGTCAGGATAACGAGTATGAAGAATAGCCCTAGTGAATTTTTCGCCATGATCTCTGCTCTTATAATATACAGATTTTTTTAAGTGGATGAGTATGACTTGCAATGGTCGAGGGCATTCATAATAGGTTTAGCTATTTATGGAGTTCTCAGTTTATGCTTACTACGCAAAAACAATTGCAAGTGCTCTAAAACGTGTCATCAAGAATTGGAGGGTCGGTTAGATTAACAAGACGGATGCAGCTTCTGGAGAAAAAAAGAAAACCAAAAGGAAAAAGGTAAAGCATTAGTGGAGTTCTTAATCTTGAGTACCATGTGTCGATCAACAAGACTAGCTGATACTAATAACGTTAACAATCAGTAACTAGGAAATGTTTTCTTTAATCAGAAAGTAACTCTGAAACTCATGAGTTGGTCTTTAAAGAAGGGAAGTGAACCACTTTATCTTTTTCCATCTTTCAACGAGGTATTTATCACCACCAACCAAAAGCTTATTAGAAGAATAGGCCAGAATGCACATGGAAAAATGGCAGAAATAGATGAAGAAGTGGTGCCACCACAATTGACTACTATATGGATAAATGTGAAGTATGGTAAAGTCCTAGGTCCCAAGACCTTTTACATATTTTTTACAGGAGTCATTCAAATAGATACGTCTCGTGTCAAGCATTCTTCTGATATTTTCTGTTGATAATGAGACTTGCCCAAGGCTTCATTGCTATATAAAAGACTAGACAGACCTTCAACCAAAGCTATATGTTGTGCTAAAGGTTATCTACTTTCAAGAACAGGAACTAACAATGTCGAGGAAGTTGTTTGTGTTGAGTGTGCTTCTGATTGTCTTCTTTGCTTCCCGTAAGACAATCTTTGTATCTAACATTTTTTAATTGACTTTAGTTATATAAGACAATCTTGCATCTAACGTTTACTGACTCTAGTAATATACTATATGCAACCAAATCTCTGAATTTTTGTCACCTTTTGGAGTATTCTTTTACCTCTCCCATGCATCTTACAATTAGCTACAACATTAACTGCTCTGTAGAGGACTGCAGACGATCTAGTTTAACAAGCAAATTTTCATAATATGCTTATGTTTACAAACATGCTGGAATTATCTGTTATTTCTCAAATATTTCCTTTGTTCCTCTTCTTTTGAATGAGCAGAAGAGATGGTAGTGCAGAAAGCTATGGCAAAGTGTGAAAGGCTGAGCGGTGTCTATAGCGGACCATGCATCAATGACAATAGGGGATGTGAAAGAGTTTGCAGGAGAGCAGACGGGTTGCAAGGTGGTTTCTGCAGAGGTCTGCAGTGCTGGTGCAGATGCTAAACCTAAGAACGACAAACTTCTCCACACTAGCTACTACTAAATAAAGTGGAGCAGAAGCAGATATCATAGTGTTGTGTTCCTTATGGGAAGTTGGTCTATAATAAGCCATCTACTACAATACCGCCATGTATATATCCTGCTGTAAAAAAAGTAAATGAGAATAAATTGTGCTTGAAAAAAATTAATTAACTTCATGAAAGGATTATATATATTCTTTCTTCATGATTTCTTCTTTGAATTTCATGATAGCTATATTTATATGTATCTGATGTTACTTAGCAACTTTTATACGCCAATAATGAAGTGAGATCGATGAAAGAAATGAAAATTAAAATGTACGTAATAGCTTTATTAATCAAACAAGTCTGAGATAAAAAGGTAAGATAACATAAATACAAGCGAGCTCATAACTAGCAAGAGATAGACATGGTTACTGATCTCCACTCTTTATTCAAAACTTTATTTATAGGGCTATTATATATACGTTGGTAGATATATTAGACAGAGATCGATGCGATCATTTCTTCATGACTTCTGTACTGTTCGGTCTTTGTTAGTGGAGGGAACCACAGTCCATCAAGTCTCTCATTCTTCAACACCTGCAGCTGCACTTAAACCCACTGCAAAAGCCACTGAGCAGTCCTTCTCCCCTCCTGCAAAGATAATCGCAAGTTTTCTCATCGTTGATGCATGGGCCTTTGTAAAATTTGCTCGGTTTAACGCAGTCTGCCTCTACTTTCTGCACCACCATCTCGTCTGAAGCACAATTAAATAATATAAACAAACATAAGTATTCATGATCACCACATAATTCTCAGTTATAACCGAAACATGCATACAAGTTATAGCAAATAAAAATTTCTCCTACTTACTGGCAGCAAAGAAGATAACAAGGAGCACAAAGAACAGTCCCAGTGACTTGCTTGCCATGATTGATAGTGCACTTGCTGTTGATTATAGCTAACCAAAAGACAAAGTTAATAGAGTAATGCTGATATAAGAACCCAACTGCATCGTTCTATTTATAGAGAAACAGTTCCAGTAGAGAAAACTATCAACAAACAGTGCATGCTTGACTAAGATGCGACCACCCTTGAATTTTCTGTAGACTATCCGTTGAACTATGAGAAAACTATCAACACATTGTACGCTTGACTACGATATTTATATATATGGCCATTAAAATATCTGTAGTGGAGAAGAAATTAAGTATTTTTGAAATATTCTTCTCTTATTTTTTTTCGTTTAAAAATATTTTTGAAATATAATTTTTTTATAATAAATAGTATTTTTATCATTTGTAAAAACAAATTACAAAATAAAAAAATTTCTGTAGATTTTTGTATATTTTTTTGAATTTTAAATAAAATTTTAAATATTTAATATATTAAAAACTACAGATGGAAAAATTTTATCAAGCGCACTTATCGAAGTTCGATTACATCTTCTTCAGTTGCTGATGACCGTGCAAATAGCATTACTCATCGAAGTATTCGCATACTATCAGGTGCCAGATAATCTTAGTTGCTACTGTTGCATAGATTTATATATTTTTTTAATGCTTCAGCAGATAGGTACGGAATATAAAAACAGTAGAAAACATGGGAAACCGGCAGAGAGTGTGTTTTTTTGATTTTAAAAGTGAGTTTTTAGAAGTGAATTATTAGAAATAATATTATTAGAAGTGATGTATTTTTTTTGTATTAAAAAATATATTAGAAATGATTTTTTATGTTTTTTTTTAAATAAAAAATAAATTAAAAATAATTTTTTAATAAAAAAGAAGTAACTTATCGGATGTAAAAGAACACACACAGAGTCCAGATGAAGGTGGAGTGCCACCACAATTAATTGCCTACTATAGCGCTATGTGGATATATACGAAGTATGGTAAAGTCTCCCTCTCATGGGACGTTTGAAAATATTAAGGAATAAACTTTTTAGAATAAAAAATTCTTTATTTTATTTCAATAAATAAATTTTATTATTTTAATTTTAAAAATATAATAAAAATTAAAGAACAAAATAATTTTATTATATAAATTGTTTTATCTTTTAAATTTTAAAACAATTTTATAATATTATAAAAATTATTAAAATAATATAAATAAAAAATTAATATATTTTTTTTTAATAAGAGTTGACAAACAGCCCCTCCTGTTTATTCAAATAATTAAGAGCTTTTTCCTGCTTATATACATAAATATTCGTACAATACAGAATGCTCACCTTAAACATCTTTAAAATCCTAGTTACCTGCTAATTCGCATGCTACCCATCGTTTGTTGAAGTATAACATATGGGAACAAAATATGCTTGAACATATATATCACTACACTGTTTGCAATTTATGCCAACTAGAATAATTCCGAAACCATGAACTTCACCACATAATTAAAAAAAATCATAACAATTTCAGTAACACGTGTTGAAACTACAAACTATGAGAACATCTGTTCGAAAATCTAGAAATAAGCTTTGTTTTAGAGTTCGGGAGCACACACCTGCATACAATTTGCGAGAAAAGATAATTTTTATCCACAAATTTCAACAATTTTCTGGTTTTTATCGAAAACCAAAGAACCACCTGTAGGAAAACTCTAGAAGAATTTTCAAGCGAAGACAGAAAACACGTATACAACCAATTTTAGAAGGAGACGAACTCAAAAAGGACCTTGCATGTGATTCCGGAATCTTACATGTCCAACGACAAGTAATCTGGCAATAAAATTGATTTTCCATCAGCAATACCGACGTTTATCGAAGAGAGAAGTACTCTCAAGCTAGCTGCGGAAGACGCAATTCCTCTTCCTCGTTGGCATCTTCTCCTTCCACTACCATCCAATCCATCTGAGGTCCCTGTACAGTAAAATCAGTTGGCATCCATCACTTCCTTCTTAGATTACAGTCTTAATAACTCCAATACTTAATAGTGTGTGGGAGTCTTGAAAGAACCGTGCAGCTTGCGCTGACTCTTATACATCTTTTCTTCCTTATTTTAGTGACATGAAAACGTTTTACAAGGAATCAGAGGCATGCAAGGCAATGTGAGCATTATATGTAAGATCATGACCACGACGCTGCAAGGAAATTGATTTCTAAGTGGCACTTTTGCATACCTTTCCTTGACGAATGACAGTTGGAATACTTCTAGTCATGTCAACTACTGTAGATGGATCAGCCACCCGAACACCACCATCAACAATAAAATCAAGACCCTAAGACATGCAAATAAAAAGTATCATCAGATCACACAATTTGCAACAAGGTACATATGCTCTCCAAATTTCAAAACTTCATATAACTCCTAAGAATCTTGTACAAGATAGGCTTGTACAACAGGTTTTAAAGTTCATAATAGTAGGAAGGCATATACATATTACAATATTCTGTTAATTTCACCAAACTGTCTAGGTAGGCTTAGGTGGTTTGGGCATATTTTGCGCAGACCAAAAGGTGCCTCAGTGCATAAGAATCATGCGATTCTATTTGAAGGGGTAGACCAAAATTAACTTGGCTTAGAGTGGTGGTAAAAGATTTAGAGAAATTGGAGCTTTCGCTGAATCTGATTTATAATCGAACGGAATGAAGAAAAAAGAATTCATGTAGCCAACCCCACTCAAGGTATTAGAGCATTAGACAATACATTAACCATACCTCCGGCTCATAAATATCAGCTATGATAACTGGGTCAACCATCCACTGATCTTGCTCAGGCCATTTCACACTGGTGGACATGAATCAGTACAGATTTCAGACCAACAAAATATGTGAAGTATGTGTTGCTTTTATGAGTAAGGAATACAAAGAAGCATACAACGTACCTTGTAGATATCAAAGGGGCATCCAGCTTTTCCAATATTGCTTGACAGATTGGATCATCTGGAATGCGGATACCAACTTGCTTCCTTGCAGCATAAGTGCCAATCCTGATGCACTGCTTTGGCAAGGCTTTGGTAGCAGGCAAGATAAAGGTGTACTGTTCACACCACCAAAAAAAAAAAACTCACTAAGCATTCCTGAACATGAGACAAATACAGGAAACCTTGCGTAGACTATAATCACACATACTGGCCCAGGTAGACAATGCTTAGCAGCTCGAAATATATCACTTTGGCCTTGTTCATTACCACGAGGAAACCCCATTGTATAAGTATCAATGTCGCGTAGAGAGTGGCATAGAATACTAAGCGGCTGCAAAGGTAACACATTACTCTTATTAGCAGAAATTAAAACCAAAATAAATTAATGACACATACATATTTCATCTGTAAAATAGTTAAAATGTCGTTTCGTATTAGACAAATAGCTAAAAGATCTTGCACTGAGGTTAGGATAAATCCATAGCAGGGTTCTTGCCTTTGAGTATTTTATATTCTTGAGCCTGCACAATCATCACAAAAGTTACGTCAGATTATACCAATGACTACACTTTGATAACCTCTATCCTGACCAAAATAATTTATAAAAGGAAATATAATTACCTCCTAAGGCGCTCAATGGATGTTTGGTTTCTTAAATCACAAACTATTGCATACCTAATAACAAGAGCAAAGAGTTAGCACATGCAAATTATTTTTGCAGTAAAAGCATTTGAATATGCAAACAAGTAGAAGAGAAAAGACCATCCATTGTAACCAATAATCTTGCTAAACACATTAGGAAGTAAACAGTAGACATACAGGATTTAGATTTTCAAATTTATGGTATAAAAGTTTGTGTTCTGTCATCATAAACCTGTAATATCAGGACTACATGCGGATGCCCTTTTCAACCACCACATATTACAATCATGTCAACCAAACTCGAGATCATTAAGCCCTCAACTTTAAACAACCAGTATCTAGTCAATAATCAAGTCTACCACAACTAAAATTGTTGGCAAGGGTTGAATTGCTGCTTATCGAACATAAGCTAATATTTTAGCATTCCTGAACTTTAAACTATAATACTTACTTAAAATCGTACTCTGACAATCACACTAGTATATTTGTTTCAAAACTCTCTAGGTTAACAAATAGTCCATTTCGATACTAATAACAAACTAATATTAACAGTTGAGAATTTACACTGTATCAGTCGGTATAACTCCAACAGCTCCATCTTTGATGAGCTTGATTACTGGCTCCAGCTTCCATGAATCTTCTCCCAACACCAACGGATCCATCTCTACATATAACATCTCCGAGTGTTCCCCTTTCTACAAGTCCACAGTTCCATTAAAGAAAAAATTACAAACATAAATCAGCAAAATCGAAACAAATGCCCATTAATCGATACGAACAATTTAACAATGAGCAAGACTAAACCTTATAGAGGCGATTAGAAGAGTACTTGAGCCTCTTGGGGTTCCGTTTCATCACCGCTGTGATTATACCACGGCGTGGTGGCGCCGGCGAAGGCAAAGAAATTCCGTCTGGATTGAAGCAAGATAAATATCGCCGAGCGGAGAGAAATTGAGCCACCGCCACCGTCGTAGATCCGCCGCAGCTGATTGCTTCCAAAGTCATTTTTCAAATTTAATCAATTTGATTCAATAGCGAAACCGAAATTTCTTAGACAAAGCGCGCGCGAAGTGTTTCTGTTCTATTCTACTTCTTCTGACGAGAAGAAGCTTCCATTAATAAAGCAGAAGGATAAGGGTATCGTAGTAATTCGTTATGAAAAGTGAACGTGGCAGTTGATTTTTTTGTGTGCTCAGGGTTCAATTGCAAATTTCATATGCGGTTTGGTTTTGCTAAAACTAATTTAATATACCTATTATGCAAAATAGTATCACTGTGGTAAAATTTTGAATGAACAGGTAAAAAGCTAAAAATTCAATAACAATAAAATTTTCATTCGATTCTTTTTCTCCTAAAAAGCTCAGAGTTCAAAATGTTTATTCGAGTTTGATTTTCAATCTTAATCATTCTTGTCGAATTAATCTGTGTTCTTGTTGGTGTTGATCAAGAAGCATTGGGGTAGAAAGTGGTGGAGGCAGTAGATCCGTTGAAGGATTCAGAGTTATTCACATTCAAATGGTAATATTTTGAAATATTAGGTGAAAAATGGATGAATTTTGAGTCTGATATAGTTGGAATGTTTCAATCTTTGATTTGTTAGTTATTGCGTGTTCTTTGTTTTCTCATTGCAGAAACAATTGCTACAGAGGTTTGCAGCAACTAATAAAAATGTGAAATTTTTTTTAAATCACTGTCGATGTTTTACTCTAGGAAACCGAAATAGATTTCTCCTTTCTAAAATTGTTTGTATACACGCGCTTGCTTTGTCTTTGCTTGCAAATTCTTCTAGAGTTTAGACAGGTGGTTCTCTGCCTTCTAATAAAAACCAGAAAATTTTAAATTTTATGTGGATAAAATTTTCCTTTCTCGCAAACCGTATGCAGGTGTCTGCTCCCCAAACTCAAACACAAAGCATAATTTCTAGATTTTCAACAGATGTTTCTCATATTTTGTAGTTTCAACACATGTTACGATGAATTATTATGAAAAACAAAAATCATTATATGATGAGGTTCATCGTTTGCCGAATTATTCTAGTTGGCGGAAATTGCAAACAGTGCAGTTTTATTTTCAAGCATATTTTGTTCCCATTTAACTTAATAAACCATAAGGCAGCATGCTAATTAGCAGGTAACTTGAAGGATTTTAGAGACATGCTTCAGTATATTATCTTATGAGCAGCAAATAAAGAACACACTGAGGAGCGTAAGAATAGTAGTGCTTCTTTGCCATTGTTGGTTTGTTGTTTTCAATGTATCTATAACTAAGATATCACGTAGAAACACTAGCAGAGAACTTTTATGCAGGAAATGCTCTTGCATTCTTGTTATTTATAAAGCAATTGGGCTTTGGAGAAGTCTCACAGGTTTTATGTAGAGAAGAAAGGAGCATATATGCGTGCTTGACATTAGATGCGACAATTTGTAGAAATCTTAGGCCCCATAACTAATCTGTAATAAAACTCATTGAGTAATCGATGTAGGTTGCACCCCTCCTCCTCTTTCTTTCCTCTGATTTTCCATGTCTTGGATTCTTCTCTTTTGAAGCATATGGTTATAAAAATCTGAGTAACTGTGGGATTTAAATATATCAAGATGATTGAGCACGTAGCAGTATAAGGCCCTTCTCAATTTTGTTCACACAGAGCAATGAGCAACTAGGATATTGATTGACTTTCATGGCGTTTATGACTTTTGTGGTAACATTGCTTGAAATAGTATGTGATGTTTGTCTAGCAAAAGGGCTATACCTAATATAATCTAGCAAGGTTTTGTCCATTACTCATGATATACCGACATCGTGAAATGCTGCTTATGATGACTATTTATGATTTTAGGATGTAAAGAATCATTTCATGAAGTTAACTTTCTTTTACCTTTGTTCCTAGAAATGTCATGATTAACCAAATCCAGCAGATTATGTTGGTTTTTTTCTTCTTGGAAAATAACAAATCTTAGATTTTTCAAGCACAATTTATTCTCATTTACTTTTACAGAAGGATACAACGGCGGGATTGTAGTAGATGAGTTATTATAGACCAACTTTCCATAAGGAACACAACACTATGATATCTGCTTCTGCTCCACTTTATTTAGTAGTAGCTAGTGTGGAGAGATTTGTCGTTCTTAGGTTTAGCATCTGCACCAGCACTGCAGACCTCTGCAGAAACCACCTAGCAACCCGTCTGCTCTCCTGCATACTCTTTCACATCCGCTGTTGTCATTGATGCATGGTCCGCTGTA
The DNA here is from genome assembly GCA_019914995.1 of Acanthochlamys bracteata. Classification (NCBI taxonomy): domain Eukaryota; kingdom Viridiplantae; phylum Streptophyta; class Magnoliopsida; order Pandanales; family Velloziaceae; genus Acanthochlamys; species Acanthochlamys bracteata. The sequence continues at coordinate 6,773,881 of CM034141.1, forward strand.
GACACCGCTCAGCCTTTCACACTGAGCCATAGCTTTCTGCACCACCATCTCTTCTGCTCATTCAAAAGAAGAGACGTAAAGGAAATATATGAGAAATAATGGATGATTCAAGCATGTTTTTGTGTACATTACTATATATATGAAAGTTTGCTTGTTAAACTAGATTGTATGCGGTCCTCTAACAGAATAGTCAATGTTATAGCTAACTGTAAGATGCATGGGAGGTAAGAGAATACTCCAAAAGGTGATTGGTTGCGTATAGTGTGCTACTAAAGTCAATTAAAAGACTGTTAGATGCAAAGATTGTCTTACCGGCAGCAAAGAAGACAATTAGAAGAACACCAAGCAGGAACAACTTCTTCGACATTGTAAGTTCCTGTTCTTGAAAGCAGATATAAGCAAATCACCTTTAGCAAAACAGATAGCTTTTGGTGAAGGAGAAGTGCTTGTTTCTGGTCTTTATATAGCACTGGAGCCTTGAACGAGTGTCATTATGTACAGAAAATATGAGACGAATGCTCGACACGAGACGTATCTATTTGGACGACTCCAGTAAAAAACAAGGAAATTTTGGACCTAGGACTTTTCCTTACGTCATCCATATAGTAGTCAATTGAGGTGGCTTCATTTTTTATTCTATTTCTGCCATTTTTCCGTACTTTGGACTTTTGTTGTCCTGCCAACCTTCTGAAACATATGAAATCTAAGTAACAGTACCAATTAAGATGATCTGGCACCTGATAGTATGCATTACTTGATAGTATGCAATACTTTTTGTGCTCTCCGTTTCATGCAGGTTGTGGTGGTAAAGGGTGGTGCTTTGATGAATGATGCTATTCAGACGATCAGCAGCAACAGAGAGATGTAGTTGCAAAGCTCGCACGCCAAAAGGCCAACAACAGAAGACGAACAACTTCAAAAAAATCTTCACTTACCAAAATTTACCCTCAAACGAAGAATTCAGAACATTACACTTGTCGCTAACAACAGATCTCTCAGCATGTGACGATAACATGAAGAAAATTTCGACTTGTTTTAGTTATCTTCTTTGCTGTTTTTCTATTTTGTACATTTCAAGTCAAGTTTTTTTCCTTCTATTGCAGGAAGATTCGTTAAACACTTGTCTGTATGGTACGATAATTATGTATATAAGCAGGAAAAAACTCTTGAATAAACAGGAATGAGAGCGAGAAGCTAGTTAGCTTAGCTAGCATGTTATTGTATAAACATAATTGTTTCAATCTCTTCTACGAAATTTCACTAGAAAAAAAATGCAAGAATCTGCGTTCCAAAAAATTTTTAAAAATTAAATGTTACTGCTGAAAATTTTAAGCATCTGCTTGAGCTCGGTACAGAATAAAACATTTGATCACATTCTACTTATCTACAAAATCGACAACTTAGATAGGACTCGCATTCCATTTATTATTGTCTGAAGGATCAACTTTGCTAATAATAATAATAATAATAAGCTTTTGGCTTTGGTAATGGAGATAAAAAAGCTGATCAGTTGAATGACGGCAAAAACATAGAGTCCGATTTATGATTGCTTATAAAATAAAACTTTTCTAAAATAAAAAATATATTTTTTTTAAAGATGAGTTTTATTTTTTTACTTTTAAAAAATTAAAATATGCAATAAAAAAATTTTATTACGTAAATTTTTTTTACATTTTTTATATTTTTAAATAAAATTTTTAAATACTTATAAAATATGTATTAAAAAATATATATTTTATGAAATAAAAAATTGAAAAAAGGTCTTGAAAAAAAGCTCAACCAAACGCCCCATAAGCTGATTCACTTGCATGCGCTCTTTAAGACTACGTTTGGGTTTGAGAAATGCTTATCACTTTCAATAAAATAAAATAATTATACATATAATTTTTATATTTCTAAATATTTATAAAATAAAGTATTTAAAAGTTTTTTGTGAAAAACAATTTCTTTTCATAAATAATTTTTATAAGCACTTATTTTCATAAGACCTTAGCAACTAATGAGTTTCAAAGATTTTTTTTTTTATTAAAGAAAACATTTCCTAGTTAGTCATTGTAACCGTCATGGTTGTTAAAATTCCGATTTAAATTTTAAAATCTTATAATTTTACGATTTTACATCAACAAAATGATTCTATTTGATACAAGATTCCGATTTTACTTCAAATCTGTAAGATTCCGATTTTAATCCTAAAATCTTTAACATCCCGATTTTACTTGCGATCTTACGATTTCAACTTATAAAAAAATTTTATGAATCAGAAAAGCTTTCGAGGATTTTGAGTGAAGCTGAAATAGCTAAAAAAAATCAGTCGTTCGTTTGTAGCAAGTGCAATTGTGTTTTGTTTATTTCGTGAGAGATTTATTATGAGAGCAAAATATTTTCTGTTGGTGGTGTTTTGAATTATATTTTTTCTCTTTATTTGAGGCGATAAAGACGGATTGCTTGATTATATAAGGAATTAGATTTTCTAAATATGGTATAACTATATCAGTGTATATTTACAAATAATAACATAATATGTAAAGATATTATGATAATGAACTAAATAAATATAAAAAACTGTTAATCATATAGTTTATCTGAAGTACAAATATGAACATTGTTAATTTATTACATTAAGATAAAATATAAGAAAAATTATGTATTTAATTTTCAGTAATTTTAATAAGTACTATCTAAAAATTTTAAAATATTAAAATAATTTATAAAAAATTATCGATAAATAAAATCTTATGATCTTACTTAAACTTTCGATTTTACGATTCTAAGCAAGCAAAACAATCCTACATAAAATCCCAATCCTGATAACCTTGGTAACCGTCATTAACATCAGCTAATCTTGTTGATCGACACATTGTATTCAAGATTAAGAACTCCATTAATGCTTTCAGTTTCTTTTTATTTCGTTTTTGCATAAATAAAATTTTCTTTCCGTTTGCTTCTGTTTCTAGTGAACTAGGCACAGAAATAATTGTGTAATTTATTGTCAAATCAGAGCAGCGGTGAGCGAAAAAATATCTAAATGGGCTTTATGTGACTGAGGTCCATACAAGGCCTAATTTTAACAGGCTAATTTATTTAACGGCCGATTAGTGGCAACTACACGTATATACTTTCTACCTGAAAGTATGTACTTCGGGTATTCAAATAGGTAAAAAGTGATGATATCCGGTGAAAAATTCACAAATATTTGGACAAATTTAAGTGGGCTTCGGCCTTTTTTTGTGCATAAATAGGCTTGGGCCTTAGAATTGCCTATTGAAGAAAAACGAAAAGCGCGAAACTGAAACATGTCCGAAACAGGCCGGCATCAAATAAAACGAGAGAGAAAGAAAACCCGTTCGTTTTTTCATATTACTGTTATCGGTAACGCGTTACTGATCTTTGGAACTAGAAATAACAATCAACCAACAGAGATCTGTATTCTCTCCTTCGGTAGATTGATTGATAGATTGATCGCCCGATTCATTCGATCAATCGAAGCAGAACAACAACAATGGAGGAAGAGTTCCGATCGCTACTTGCAGATATGGAATCTCTAAAGCAATCCGTACCTGAATCTCACTACAATTCCATCTCCAAGGTTTTCTGTCGGTTTACTCTCTTCTTCGCTGTTTGATAAATTTTAACTATCTTTACAGTTCTATTTTCGTATGCTTTTGTTCGGGTTATGTGTTCCAAAACGAAAGGTACTATCTCCACGAACATGATCAGTTGAATTTGTTGTCTTTTTTTATACTGTTCCTAGCATTGGTTCGATGCAAACTGAATCAAGAAAATTTTATTTATCTAGGTTATCATGCGGTTAACATAATGCAAAGGGAGGGGATCTATTCGATTTTTGCTTCATTTGAGTGTTAACATTTAGGTGTTCTTCAAGCTAAAAGAAACGTAACAGAACTCGTCTGAAGTTCGTGATATACTCTTCTAGTTGTTGTGAACATTATAAAATATCCAAATCAAAATTCCGTTCAGTTTTAGTATTTGATTATATTTAGTCCATTGAACGGTTAGTGAGCATGCCTGATCATGAGCAATCTCACTCACTGACCATCAATTGAAATGATTTTAAAGAGACTTATGCACAGGTATTTGCTTTGTAGCTTCAAGAGAGAGTAGAGAGATTGAAGGGAATAACAAAATCTTCAACTGGACGGCGGGAAAAAGTGAAGGTAATAACTGCACTACTCTTTCAGACAGAAATATGTTCATTCTTGGACTCAAGTCTTCATTTTTTCTTAGGATATGAGTGCTGAGGTGGTGGATAGCAACCCATACAGCAGGCTCATGGCACTTCAACGAATGGGAATTGTGGAAAACTACGAGAAGATACGGGACTTCGCAGTCGCTATTATTGTGTGTATCCATGCCCTTCTTCTTTTATCTTTTGAAATATTATTCTATCTCTAGGGTTGTGGTTTCCATATAGGAGATTTTGCTAAGCATTGCATCATTTGTTTTCTATCTGAATTCAAACATTTGTACGAAAATAGCTTTATGGAAGTAATGCAAGTGAAAACTTTTTGAAATTGCTAATGAGTCTGAGTGGAATGATAGTTTCTATCAGTCTCATTATTTGTTTCTTTTCGACTCCTCTAAGATTTGTAGGTATACTACTGGATGACAAGATTTCTAGACTACAAATCAATAATGCCGCTTTTTTCCAACAACCAAGTCCTAACCTTTTCCTACATGGTTCTTTGTATGCCACTATGTATTTTAGGTTATATAATTACATGAGTATCACATTAGTGAATTTTTGATAGGAAGACTAAGATTTGAAGTTACTTTCTAATATTTATTTATGCTTCTTTGTTTCTTTATGATGCTGTTGTAACTAAGTTAGCTTGATTGGCAGGACTGCTGCTTCTGGTTTCTTTTGTTTCTTGATTTGATATGTGGGATTGTTGGAGAGTGAATATGCCTATTTTTTTAATTTTAGGGTTTAAACTATATCTTCATTTTGTTTTAGTCTGTCAATGTCTTTTTATTTACTTAGGGAATCGGTGGTGTTGGAAGTGTTGCTGCAGAGATGCTTACTCGGTGTGGGATTGGACGCTTATTGTTGTATGACTATGACACAGTGGAGCTGGCTAACATGAATAGATTATTTTTCCGTCCTGATCAGGCATGAGTTATTTTTTGTAGTTCCTTTACAGGATAAACCCTTTTTTATGTATTTCTTGTCTCCCAACTGAGCCTATGGTAGATGGAGACCAGATCTGCACTTTCTGCATATATTCTTTTTCTATTATCAAAGAATATATTTCTTTTAAGTGCTTGCATCTGTGCTTATAGATTTACTGTGCTTCCTCAGGTTGGAATGACGAAAACAGATGCTGCTGTGCAGACTCTTCAAGACATAAATCCAGATGTTGTTTTGGAAGTGAGCAGTCTTCGTATTCGTTTGTTTTAGATGCACATTAGAACTTTTTCGATCAGTCTTACCTTATCTGTAATTAAGCTTTGTGTCTTGTTAAATTTTTTGTTTGCTAAGGATGGTTTTTGGTAAAGAATGTCTTACACTAGTAGCTTAGAAGTGGTTAATTTTGGTGTGCCAGAATACCTATTTTAAAACTATTGCTTGCACATAAAGTATTATTACGCTTTTCCACTGGTAGAGCATCTGTAAAAGACTTTGACTACAAAGGCAGAAGAGCAACAAGATTGATTCTCACTCCTAACGTTTGAATTCTATTATCAATCCACTATGAATTCTGACTGCAACCTATATGACTTTCACTAATTGCTAATGACAATTTACTTATATGTAGAGCTATTCGTTGAACATTACAACTATCAAGGGATTTGAAGTTTTCATGAAAAGCCTCAAGAGAAAATGCTTCAATAAGGATCGACAAAACAGTGGAGTTGATCTTGTTCTGAGTTGTGTTGACAATTATGAAGCCCGCATGGTCGTCAATCAGGTAAGTGTCTCTTTTACAAATTCAAGTTAGCAAGTCTCAATTCAAAGTGATATACAGTGTGATTATCTTTTTCAATAATATCTGTAAAGTATATACTTATGCATTTGTACCTCTCATTGTTAGTGGTTTTCCATTTTTCACTTTCTTCCATTTTCTTTTCCTGATTGTCTGAGGCCAACATTTGAATTTCAGGCCTGCAACGAGCTCAGTCAAACATGGTTAGAATCTGGTAAGAGAAATATTATTTCATTGTTTTGTAGAACTCCTACTACTTTCACTGCATCCATACAACAGAATGTCTTTATTGACAATGGTATTGCATGCCATGGACTGTTGCTTGTTACGAACTAATTTTGCTATATGATTAGCTTTCCTCTGCTTGAAGAACTTGATTTAAACGAAAATGTATATACTGCAGGTGTTTCTGAAGATGCTGTTTCAGGTCATATACAATTGTTAGTTCCTGGAGAAACAGCTTGTTTTGCATGTGCCCCACCCTTGGTATGATTGCACAACTTGTACATTAAGGCTCATTTGTGTCTGTAAAAATTCACCCCAATTGAAATAAAAACTTTTTAATTGAAATTGAGATCCCTTTATGTTTGATACTTCGTGATTGTAAGTAACTAAGTTCAGTTATCTCTATGTAGGTTGTAGCATCTGGTGTGGATGAACGTACACTCAAACGTGAAGGTGTTTGTGCTGCATCATTGCCTACAACAATGGTAATGGAAGTTCCTTTTTATTTACATGGTCTTCCTTTTCGTTTGTGTTTAGTTCATTGAATTCATTCAGCTTTTCCATTTCCTGCTAGCTTTTTGGTATGTGTTATAGGGTACTGTAGCAGGAAAGAATTTTAATCATCTCTCTGCTCAAGCAGGCATTGTTTTCATTTCTGAAATGGAATTAAAGCATAGTTGAAGTGGATATGGTTATCAATATTAGGAAATAAGATAGATATGAGAAAAGCGCTTGTTCATGGAATTACTATTACCTTCTTTAATCAGTTGGTGTCAACATTTTGAAGAATTGAGCAATTGATATTTATGCTACTCAGGGTGTAGTTGCTGGCCTTCTTGTTCAGAATGCACTTAAATACTTGCTGAAGTTTGGACAAGTTTCTCCATATCTAGTAAGTCACATTTTGTTAACTTTTGTAAGCCTTCAGCGTCATTTAAAAAGGTGACATGATGCAGGGATACAACTCACTCAAAGATTTTTTTCCAACAATGGAGATGCGGCCCAATCCACAGTGTTCAAATTCAGCATGTGTAGAACGACAGGTTTGAGGGATCTTTCTTGTTGCTTGTCACTGGATACACATCTCCTATTAGTTCTTATTGACTCATGCCTCTCCATTTGCAGAAGGAGTATATGCAATTGAAACCAGCAAGAGATGCACTAGCAAAGGCGAAGGTGGGGGCTGAAATGCCTTCAGGCAGTGAAGCCCCTCTTCACGCAGATAATGATTGGAATATCAGGTACCTTTTTTGTTAACTGTTACAACATATCAATTAGGAAAGATTTTATCAACTTACTGACTTTCTTACTGACATGATGCGCTCCTTCAACGTAATCTATTGGTGGGTATATGTCAGTTGGAGATACCAGCTACTGATTTTGGTTCATAGTCTAGCAGAATATTTTGGTTGATAATTGCTGTAGAATGAAGGCCATAATTATTATCCTTTCCTGATCTCTCATTAAGTCATCAGTGCTTATTTCTGTTCTTGCGATATTCAATTTCCGTGTGAGAAAGATTTCCTCTTTTCAGAAACTTATTGTTAGTTTTTCAGCATGTTAGAATTATATGTGATGGTGCTCTTTTATGGGCTATATTGCATCCATAGCAATATCATGCAATGTAAGATTAAGCTCGACATTTTCTGACAGTGTCATAGATGATAGTGAAATGGAAGCATCAACTGCCTCAAAGCAATCAGGTTTGTCAATAGCACAAACACCTGCATGCTTTCTGCAGGGGATCTTTTTCTTTTTCTGACTATAAGCGATCTCCAATTACCCAGGCTCTCTTCCAGAAGGTCTTATGCATGAGCTTCCTACAGCTGACAAAGATGTGCTAGTGGTAGAAGGTTCAAGTAGCACTATCACCGATGATCTTGATGAACTCCAGCGGCAGCTTGATGCCCTTAACTCATCCTGAGATCCATAAACATCTGACTTCCAATCTCATAGTTGTATAAATTGTCAAAAAAGAGTTTATTTTGGTTTTGGCTTTTAAGTTTTTAACTTAAATATTAATTGTATGAAGAAAATGGACGTTCTCCCAGTGAGGGGCCTGGTTTTGGTAGAATTCTTTATGAATCTAAAGAACTGGTGAAACACTGAGGAATTGACAAAATTCACAACCAGATCTTTAGTGTTAGATAGGCCTATGGAAAAATTCATGAGTTGAAACTGGTACATTATAGGCATATTTATTATCTGCTACCGATGATTTGTTTTGTATTAGGCCTTTGCACTTCTTTCAAGTATGAGATCCATCACGAAGATCTGATAATGTTCCACCGAGTGAGTTATCATATCATTTCGTAGAATCATAGTATTATAAATCCAGTGCCAGTAATGCTGTTACAAATAATAAAAGACTTCAACGATGCGAGTAACAGAGCTGCTCAGAAGAAATACAAGCCGGTACTCTGGACTTGGGTTGAACCTACTGTCATGACACTTTCGAACACGAAGCAGCGTCAAGAAATTTAATCTTTGACTGAAACAGGTATGTATTGTAATCAGCAAGGTACTATGCAGCTTCAGATATTTTCAGATTACGTAAAAGACATGTGTTTTTCTAATTGGTCTTGTCTTCATTTAGATTTAAATCAGCTGATGAAACAAAGGCAACCGCAAGTTTTCTTCGGTTTCTCCAGCTCATTCAATTTAGATTCTCCAATGGGGACGTGTGAGGGGTTCGGCGAATCGAATTGCGTATCTCTATCCTCCTTGAGATAAGCTGATTTCCTAACCATGCATTCCCAACAAGCCTACTGTCTCACTCTTTATCACCACATAATATTAACTAGCTGCGATCCTAGCGTCAAACCTGAAACTCACAAACCATGGCTTCAGTCTGTGCTTCCTCCTCTGCTGTTGCAGCTGTCACAAGGCAAGTCCAATTCTTCCTTGTACAACTCTCAAAATAGCAAATCATTAGTTGTAGCAATCAAAGAATTATATATGTATGCATCTGTTAGTGCTTTAAATGAACATTTCTAACATTATGATCTCTTTATGTTCTATCAATAACATCTTTTACCAGAGCTTAAGGAATTTGTATTTCTAAGGGCCGTAATTGTAGATCATCATACTAGTGTGGATCTTAGAGGGAAATTTTGTTATAGCACTGAAGCATAAGATTCTTACTTTTGAAGTGTCTAGTTCTTCAGTTCTCAGAAGAGCGGAAACAGTCTCGCTGCAACAAAGGCCTCATTCCTTGGAGGAAGAAGGCTCAGACAACCTAACCACTTAGCAACCACTGGCCCAAAATCACTCAGAGTGTCAGCTGCACTTACATCTGAATCGGAAAGACCCCTCTGGTTCCCTGGCAGCACCCCTCCTCCGTGGCTTGATGGCAGGTACAGTCTTGTTGTTGCCTCACACGTATTTCTTTTGTCGCTTAACTACTCAGCTTGTGAACTTCATGGATGCAGCCTTCCAGGAGACTTTGGCTTTGATCCTCTTGGTCTTGGTAAGTTCATGATCCACTTATGTCTTATATACCAGTTGATTTTTTTCCTTCCGGACTTTAGCTTTCTCGAAGGTGATTTGATTTCCAAAACAAATTATCAAAAAATGTTGACTGAAGTTTCACCTGGATTGCACCTTTCAGGATCTGATCCAGAAAGCTTGAGATGGAATGTGCAGGCTGAGCTGGTGCACTGCAGATGGGCAATGCTTGGTGCTGCTGGTATCTTCATACCTGAGCTTCTAACCAAGATTGGGATCCTCCACACTCCATCTTGGTATACCGCTGGTGAGCTTGAATACTTCACTGACACCACCACCCTCTTTGTTGTTGAGCTCGTATTGATTGGGTGGGCTGAGGGACGGCGCTGGGCTGATATTATCAAGCCTGGGTGCGTGAACACTGACCCCATCTTCCCTAACAACAAGCTCACTGGAACTGATGTTGGCTACCCCGGAGGACTCTGGTTCGACCCTCTTGGCTGGGGATCGGGTTCCCCTGAGAAGGTAAAGGAGTTAAGGACCAAGGAGATCAAGAATGGAAGGTTGGCTATGTTGGCAGTCATGGGTGCTTGGTTCCAACACATCTACACTGGTACTGGCCCCATTGACAACCTCTTCGCTCACCTTGCAGATCCCGGCCATGCCACCATCTTTGCTGTAAGTTATACATTTCAATAGAGAAGTGTGAACATGAGTTAGATGTATTATTAGCAATATGTAACAACTGACCTCATTCACTATCTTTGCATATGTCCATGACTTGCTTGAACTCAAATCCTGGCATTCTCCTTTCTTTCAGGCTTTGACCCCCAAGTGAGCAAATTACAGTATATGCAGAGCTAGTGGGGAAAGGACTTTGTTTGGAAGAACTCCGGGTGCTTGAGTATGGTTAAAAAACATGGTTGAATCTCATGCACTTTGTACTTATAACATTCTATGTTCCCCATGAAATGTATAACAGTGTAAATTAAGAAAATTTTATTCCACAAGAGACTAGAGCAACTTTTTTATCTTCAGCAAAATTAGTTTTTTGTTGCTAGGTGCTTATTGATTCTACCACGAATAATTGTGCATGTTTCTACACAAAACAAGTGGTTTTCACATTAGAAAGGCATAGGCTCAGACGAAACCATCCCAAATCATAAAATATACATGCTGACATTACATAACCAAACTGGGAATTACAGCTAAATGAATGTTTATAACATAAGTAGAAGGGGTGACTATGCAGACATAAGATAGGCAGAAACCACCTCTTTCAGAAGAAGACAAAGAAAAGACCCTTAGAACCTAACTTCAATTTTTAGTTCTAAAGTTCAATGAAATAGAAGCTTTATTAGCTCCATTCCTGAGCATGTCGAATGCCTTTTGAGAGACACCAAGAAACAATTAACCATACTTCACAGATTGGAAATATTACTCTAGGATCAAGGAAACTTTCAAGGCTCCTGAAAGTCAATAGTTATACGCCTCATCTGTGGTTGGTGCCTTCTTACCTGCAGTTTCATGAAGACAGAAGCATTACAATGAGTGAAGGAAGGAATTCATGGTCCCAAGTAAAAGTCTTGCTGAAATGATACCTTGACTCCAGCCAACAACAACAATTTGTGAGATGCAACATATGCAGAATCTGACTTGGTTAACCTCTTCTCAATGAAGTAAATGACTTCTGAGACACCTGACTGCACAAACCACAGCCAATTTAATTTTTCAATGGGAACTTACTCTGATAAGATTAGATGCACAAAAGTTGGTTAATGTCTCAAACGCTAATTGAAACAGAAAATGAATTCCACAAATGAAGTTAATATGAGGTACCATTAATAAGGATGCAGCAACTCATCTGCACATGACAAGCTCTAGCTAAGCAAAATATTACAAATTAGATAGAGAGTAAAAATAGTTTAGGTTCGTATCATAGCTATTCCTTTTGTAGTGATGCTATTGTTACTGCATGATCGAACTCTATGTTATTACAAGGAAGTGATGCACAGCACCAAACCTGGATAATTATTTTTGCACATTCATTGCAAGGGAACATCGTCACATATAGTCTCTGCAGAATGTGGAAACAAAATCCCTTTAGAATCACTTTGTCTCAACGAGTTTATTATGACAACAGCAATCAGTAATATAATACAGAACAAAATCCAAAACTAAGGTACAGCTAATCCTTCTCACTAGTCTTTATAATTCACATGTTTCCACAATTGATTGTTCTCACTTGAGCTGTGAGAAAATCACGTGCTTTATTTTCTTAGATCTTGTGTAACATAATGAAGCAGAAACATAGCAAATCAAAAGAAAGATCAAAATTTAAAGTTTATCAGATTACTGCTTCCATTTTCCATACAGAAGGAGAACCATTTAGATACACAGAAGAAACCTGACACAACTGTATAGACTAGAAACAAGCAAAGATAAGAATAACCTGCCCAGCTGCAGATGCATGGTTTGTGTTGAGGATAGCATTTACTTCAGCATGACAGACATAGCTGCATTAAAGAAGAAGTAATTGGCACTGGTTGCACTAGATAAAGGAATAACTTTCAGCCTACCTGCTAGTAAACTGAGGAAGAATTAAAACTAGAAAGGGCAATATAAAAATTGGTTATAAAGCTGAAAAATGATGTTCGAAGCACATTTGCTCCATTACATCAAATACGTGCAGAAAGAAACATTTCATTAGAGACACCCTATAACCAAACATCCCAACCCAAAAAGTAATAGGCCATCGTATCTCTTATACCTTAAAACTACAAGTCTAGCCGAACTCTTAATAAGAAATTGAGGTTGGAAAAATAAAAGACAAGTATTAAAAAAGAAAAGGAGACTGAACCTGAGAATCTGATGAATTATGCAGCACCAAAAAGCAAAAAGTGGGTATATATTGACTAAAAACTTACGGGTATTTGGTCTCTAATGGATCTCCATTCAAGGATTTCTGTCACAATACAAAGAATATGTAAGAAGAAAAATGTTACTTATTTGAAGATCAAACATGAAGGTCTGATAAGTAATCTAATGGTGCCTAGCAAGATAGGCTTTCTTCAATCTAGTTAAAAATTGCAAAGAAAATCAAAGGATGATAAAATGCTATCTTAATGAGAATTACAGAGCTATGTTTAACTAACCTTAGCCCATGGAAGTTTGTCATCAGAACAGCCTCTAGGAAATCCATTATAGCCAATCCCTGAAGCGACAGAGGAATACAGAATATAGAAATTCAATAATATAGTAAATTTGTTTAAGGAAAACATACTATATAAAAAGCAACAACAGATGACGATGTTGGTCTCACCTAGAATTACTCCATTTCGACTGACCAAGCATGCACCAACCTACACCAGATTAAAAAAAAACAGACAAAAATTCAACCAACAAGGAGACACTTGAGGCTGATGCACCCAAATGGCTTAACGGTAAAGACCCCACTCCCTACGGCTATCGAGTTTATTTACAAGGAGTTAGTAAAACCTTACAGTTGCAAAATTCTTAACATCTATGTTCATATGATAGATGTAGTAACTTAAGCATAATATTCAGAAAAGTTGACTAACTACTCTACCACCATATGCTTCGATAAGATATTCTACCCAATCCTATCAACACAAGTTCAAGCAACTTAACAAAACTCTATCAAATTATAAAATTATCAGAATAAATATACCAAATTAAAAAAAATGTACTGCATTAACCAATTGACATAAGAAACCACATCCTAACAGTATCGTAACAAATCAGACCTGGCGATTGGGATCTTTGGAGCGCTTGGCCGACAAAAATGCTATTGCCATAAAGTAATCATCCCATGATATAAACCTATCAAACAATACAACAACACAAATCAACAAAATACTCGAAAACAAAACAACACTAAATTCTTGATTGAGGTTTTAAACCCTTTGCGCTTGGATGGATCATAGGGATCAGGAACTGGAGATTCATCGGCAGTAATGGAGCCATTAAGTGAGGCTAGAGAAGAGCTACGACGGCGAAATGTGAGAACGGCGGCGGCAACGCCAGCGCCGCCGAGGGCGGCGAAGATAGAGAGGATGGCGAAATCTTTGGGGCCCATGGCGGTAACTGAAAGTGGCGGGAGAGAATTTTGGAAAATTTAGGAGGATTTTGTATTTTTCTTTCTTTTCTATAAATTGATATTTAGCGCCGTGTATATTTTTACCGTTGCTTTTGAGTATAGTGACAATCCCTTTCTGTATTTTGCATTATGGGACACATAATAATGGTTATAGCATATAGAAAACTATGTTGGTCCTGTTGGATACAAGGAAGTGTATACTGTTTAGAAACTAGCTTTATGTGGTCCACAATTGAAAAAACAAAGTTTTGTAATTAGTACAAATTTCGGGGTTCTACTCTTAAAACTTGCTCGGAATATCTTGATTACCACCCTCTATTTCTCTAAATTGTTTCCCCAAATTCTAATGGCGGAGCAGCAACGGGGACAGCTACCAGAGAAGAAGAAGAAGATTCCGGCGAAATCTTCATTCGAATTCTGTGAAGTTTGCCGATTGAATCACGATCAAGGGCGGCGCCACCGTTACTTTCCTTCTCATGTTCGTTCTCTTACGGCGTTGCTTTCTCGATTCCAGTCTCGCATGGCAGACCTTCGATTCTTTGTTCGGAATCCGGCGACTCTAGCGACTGATTATAAGAAGGATAACCGTCTCTGGTGCCCTTTCTGCTCGCTAGATCTCACTGAGATCAACTCCACCTTCGCATGGTTAGTCACTCGATTTATTTGTTTGGAATCAGTTCTTCGTTTCGATTTGTTCGATTTATTAGAGTTCAACTATTTGTTTCAATTAACTTTTGGTTCTCTGACTTCATTAGATTTTAAATTTCTATGTGGCTTTGATCGACGTCGAGATCAAGTACAGCTTCACTTGGTTAGAGAGTTGCTAGAAATGTGTTGATTCTGCGATTCTGAATGTTTTCTCATAACTGTATTGATTGTGAGTAGTATGTTCTGTATTTCATTATGTAGCTTGACTTCATCTTGGCGTTGTCAGGTACTAATTTTTGTTAATGTTGTATGCGGTTTTGGGTACCGTTGATAGTTAAAATTTTCATTCTATGACCAGTACTTTTGGAGCTTCACTCCACACAGGCCTAGTCAACACCGATTAAGGAGTATCAGTTTTCTGCTATATAACTTGGCGTGTGTGTCATTAGAGTTTTGCTGTAATGATTTTGTGATCGTTAGTCTTTCTGTGGTGCTTTGCCATTATATTCGTTAGTTCTGTTTTCAGATTTACTGCTTTTTTAAGGTCTCTGATTCCGTTGGATCTCTGGATTTTGCAGCGAGAACAGTATACAACACATGGCCAGTGAGGAGCACCTGTGCAATCTCAAGTATTATTTACTGAAGCATGGAGGCAGCATGGATAAGGTTGAGTCTTTTAGGGTCTCTGATGTGGATCTCATGAAGGTGAAGTTCTAATATGATGCTTTCTGATATATATACAGTATGAGAATTTTGAATTTCTAATACAGTGGTTTGGAACTAACAAGAAAATTTGATGATTTAATATGTCCAGTGGAAGAAGAGCTGCAGATATTTGCAGAATGGCGCTGTGACATCAAAAGGACCTATTAGACCTCATCATAGGCCACTAAAAGATATCCAACTTGAACATGCCAATAACAATGCGGATAATTTTGATACTAATTCATTGAACTCATTTACTAGTGTTTCTGTTGCTGTTATGCCTTTACAAAATTTTACCTATGAGAGGCATTTGGAATGCCTTCCAGATAGTGGAACAGCTGCTTGGAGCTCTACCTCTACTTCCGTGCCGGTCCAGCAAAACTCCAATTGGCAGCAGAGTGGTGCCAGCTTTTCGAGAGGTATGAAGCCATTGTTTGTGATACAAGTTTGGATTTTATGTACTCAATTTTGTCATAATGACCCATCTGGTATGTGTTTAATTATTATTTTAAAACTGCAGTAAGGTCAGTTTCTG
Source organism: Acanthochlamys bracteata (assembly GCA_019914995.1). Lineage (NCBI taxonomy): Eukaryota > Viridiplantae > Streptophyta > Magnoliopsida > Pandanales > Velloziaceae > Acanthochlamys > Acanthochlamys bracteata. The sequence goes on from CM034141.1 coordinate 6,789,506, forward strand.
AGTCTGCGGCTCTTTCCAATGATGAGAAAGGACGAGTGAGCTGGTCATTAACTAATGCGATTAAAATTTCTGTAAGTTTGCATACTGTTATTCTTGGTATACTCTTATCATTGTGGAAAAAGCACATATGTAGTATTGTAAAAGTAGAATATTGCTTGGCATTGAAGGTTCCCTATTTATTTTTAGCTGGTTGTATCTTAACAATTCCCAATGAAGTCATTGATATCTAAAATCAGGATGAAGGAGCCAATCTTCAAGTGAACAGGATTCAATTTCAGGGTATTCTAATTATTCAGCATCTTTCTTTCCTCATAGTGTATCACTTTCAGCTTATTTATAGTCTTCTCAGCCAGTTGTAACTGATTTGCTTCTTCTTCTAACAAAAAGACTTGCAGGTTTTAACTCAAATATCATCTGTTCTTGAAAAATCTCAAGAAAATCTGCGTTCTGGTGCTATTCCGCCATGGTTAGAAACAGGTGGGGACAATGAGAGAAATGCAGTATACAGTCAAAAGGATGCATTTTGGCGCTGCTCCAGCATCTCCTCATCTAAGGAAGGGAGCAGTAAATCTAGGAAGTTAAACCCCAACAGAGTTGGAGCAGCATGGGCAGACAGGAGAAGATTGGAGCTGGAGATGGAGAAGAGAGGTGAAAAAGCTCCCACTAGTTTTGATCCTAACTGGCTTCCTAATTTTGGGCGAGTCTGGCAAGCAGGAACCAGAAAAGAATCAAGGAAACAGTTTGAGAAGGAAAAGCAGATTGTTCCCAAAGGAGATGATCAGTCTGATGTATTAACAAACATCCATCCTTACATAAGCAAACGCATGGTAAATACTATCCAGTTGGAATTTATGCTATTTACTGTGCAATGTCTTTTGTCCGACTTCTGAGAATATATCTGCTTCTAAATGTTTTTCTCTTTTTTTGCAGCGAGCAACTTCCTCTTGAAATAATGTTATAGCTGCTTTCATAGAGAATTGATGAAACTCTTCATTCTGTAATGCTTCTGCATAGGTAAATCTTCATATAAAAGTCTTCGTTTTAGTAGTTTCTGTTCTTTTATTTATATGTTAGATATTTTAATTAAAAATGTTTTATAGTTGAGTGGGTTATGAATAAGGTGTAATTCCTACTGATCTGACTTAAAGAGTGCTTTGGTTATGAATACTTTGCAAAGATGTATGGTTTCCAGAATAGAAATCTGATTATTGGTAAATCTCTAGCACTAATAGTTACTAATTCATACACCGCAAGGTCCACAACCATATGCTTTGATGGTAAACCTACTGTGGCTCTTCAATGATGTTTTCTTGACATTAGGTTTTGATGTAGATAGGATAGAGTTGTGTCCTTCATGCCTTTTATTAGTGGAAATTTTAACTACCGGTTTGATGTGTTGACAAATTTGTTTGCTATCCCATTTCTGTGATAAATGTTTCCTTTTCCATCAATATGCTAATTTAATGTCTCCATCATCACGTTTGTCATGAAGGCTTTGTGGTCATTATCTACTTTCAAGCTTTCACCAAACTTCCATTCTTGTTTATGGTTTGGTATATACAACGGTCTGACATTCTTATCAAAATTTGTTTTGGTACTTATGATTGTATGTCCGAGAATGAACTAATATTGGTTATTAAACAGCTTTTGATGCTTTTAAGTCTTTGCATCTAATGCAGGTTAGAAAAAGGCACATATTATAAAGTGCAGTAGGGAAGTAATGATCAACAGAAACCAAGGGCAGTTTGACGGATGGATGCTTATGTACATTACAAGACCAAGAAAGCAAGACAAAATTGTTCAAAACATTTAAAGTCATCCGAATCTTATGTTAAAACTTGGAATATGTACATTCGCTCTTTCGGTGTTACAACTGTTTCGCGTACTACTATAAAAACCAAACCGAGTTGCCGTTGGACCTAAAAGTTGGTAGTTTTCTTTTCTTTTGCCCAAGATCTGATCCTTGTATTATTAAAGCCAGAGTGCTATATCATCTAAGGATATCTATTAACATGTGCGCATTATGTTGTGTTTGGCAAAATAAATATGGGGGTTTGGTAACGGCTCTTCATCTCAGAAGACGAATGTATAATGTGGATTCAGGTTTTAACATGTAAACAATATGCCAGTAGTTGGCCGATTTAGTTAGTTTAATATATTCGTGGATTAGTGACTCAAACAAAATCCACGAGGGCAAACTCCAGCACAAAAGACCAATTAAAAGTTTTTCTTCTCGCGAAAAAGTCCAAAAGAGAATGAACTGAAAATCTTAAGGGTAATATAATACATTACATTGGATCTGCTTCCTACTTCTATGATAAACAGAAAGTGCCGCTGACGTCAGCCGTTAGGCGTCACGGCCGACGCCTGCCTCTGGTTGATCTCTATCTATCTGTTCAACTATTACACCCTCGCTCAATTCACTACTATAAAACAAGAGACGAAGACTATAAAGGAAAGCAAAGCAAAGCAAAGAACAACACCACAGACAGAGAGAGATAGAGGTCTAGTTCTCTGCTTAATTTTTCTCTCCTTCTTTTTTTGGGTTCTTATTCGGGAACTAACAGTGCTTGTATTTTGATTTGTTTTTTATTTTGGTTGTTGTTGTTGTTGTGGTGATTAGATCTTTGAGCTTGAAACCTTTATTGATGGAGAATGATGGTGGGAAGAGGGTGCTGGTGACATCTAATGGAGATGATGATATCTCCAAATACATTGTTTATCAGTTGGCTAACTCTGGTTGCAGGTGATCATCTCATTGGAACATTTTCATGTTTCTTTTTTGCTGTTGTTGTTGAATTTTTACATCAAAGATATGTTTTTATTGTATGGGTATTGATTGTTGTGTATGTTTCTGGTAGTTTTTTTTTTTTTTTGGGTTTGCGTATTGTCAATGTTTATTTTATTGGGATTAACATTTTCACATAGAATTGTCTGAAGAGGTTAACATTTCATAACGTAGAATTTATTGGGATATTATCTTTACTTAGAATTTAACTGTTCCTATGTAGAAATTCTGTAGCCGTTGATGCTTATGGCTTTCGTCTTAGTGAAATTATACTTCATTAGGGGGTTTGTATGTGGAAGAAGTTCTCTCTTGTATTTGATATGAAATCCCTTGATTGGTTGGATATTGTATTTCTCCTGTTTATTGATATGGATGAGCTAATAATACGTATGCTCAGTGTTCTTGTTTGGGACATGGATGAATTCGTAGATTATAATCTGATTTTCAGGCTAGTTTTAATGGGTGATGGGGACTCCCTTAAAAGAATGGCAGAAGAGATTAGAAACTTTTCTGAGGGAAGAAAATTTTTGGAAGTAGTCAAATTGGATTTTGAATCAGAAAAAGAAGCTACCTTTGATGAGGCCGTTGATAAAGCATGGAACCTTATCGGGTCGTTAGATGCCTTTGTAAACTGTTATGCATATGAAGGTATGATAAGCACTAAATTCTGTTTTCTGTCAAAAATTTATTTCATGTTCATTTTAATACTGTGATGAGTTTGGAATTCCTTTTGGAACTTCTGTTTCTATTCATCTGTAGTTCATTTAGTTCTTTCAACTGAACTTGTTAGATACAATTTATCTACATTAAGAGCTGGAAAGTGATGTATTAATGATTAGTGACTCTATGTTAGACCGCATAAAGCAAAGATTATGACTATAACGTTCTGATGTCCCTTTTGATGAGATAAAGTTTCTGAAATGTGATAAAGATCATGACTGCTGAATTTTTGAGCAGGAAAGATGCAAAATCCTCTCAGTGTGACTGAAGAAGAGTACAAAAAGATAGTCAGAATTAATTTCATGGCACCATGGTTTTTGATGAATTCCGTAGCCAAAAGAATGCGTGATTCACAATCAGGGGGCTCTATCATCTTCTTGAACACAATTGCAGGTTCTGAACGAGGATTATATCCTGGAGCTGCCGTTTATGGTTCTTGTTCAGCTGGCATAAAGCAGTTAGTTCGAGTAAGTTTGATATCTTAAAGTGCTTATTGCTATTAAATATAGAAGAGAACTAGCCATCTAGACAAAAAGTACTCATGAGTTTGACATAGGTAAATCAAAGTGGAGCCCCTCTATTCTTTATGTTCACCCTTCAGACGTTGTTGCTCCATAAGGCCACACTATATGAAACATTCTTGCCTGCCAAACAGTCATCTTTGAGAATCTGCTTGAACATTTCTTTCCCAACAATACAAAGCAATGGCACCCTAACCTTTTTACTTCTAGTATTTTACTTAACAATTAGAAGTGCCTTTTAATTTAACCTTTTTCCCTTTAATTGTTTCTAAAGAGATTATAACTGTTTTACACATTATGATCACTAGATATCTGAATGACATCAGCTGCTGGTGATGTACATTCAATATCCTTCAGGACCTGACTGCTTCTGGGCATATAGATTGATCAACTTTGGCCTACATTGTCAAAATACAGGAACTGTCTCTCCTGGATTAAGCTAAATTTCGGTCCCCCTAAATACTAGCATAAAAGTTTATATTACCTAGAAACAGCTTTATTTTAATTCATATGCAAGTTACATCTTCATGCTTGCAATGCAATTCATACTGTGCTCTTAGTCAAACAACTCTTGTGATATTGAAGTTTTCGGCGATGGAGCTTGGGAAGCACAAGATAAGGGTGAACTCAATATCCCGAGGACTGCACTTGGATGATGAATACCCTCAAACAGTCGGGAAGGCAATAGCAGAGAAATCCACGAAAGAGTTGATGCCCTTATTCAGGTGGCTTGATCCGAAGAATGATTTGGTCTCAACTGTGATTTACCTAATAAGCAATGATTCTGCCTTCATGACGGGCACATCCATCTTTGTAGATGGTGCACAATCAATTGTCAGGCCTCGAATGCGATCCTTTATGTGATCTCATTCATCTTTTTTACTTTGATTTTCTTCTTTGAAAGAAGAGTGTTACATGTATGTACTCTGTAGTCCATTGAAATTGAAAACTTATCGTGTTATTTCTATCTGCTCAAAATCTGAAATAAATGTGAAATGTTAGCCTGCTAGCTGTTGATACGTCTTCATTATTGTAATCTTTTTTTTGGTTTTTTCGTTTCCAAGGATATGCCGTAGTTTTAACTCTTGTTAAGTTTAGCTAGCCACGGGAGCAACTTCGAGCGAAGTATAAACGGACGGTTGATATGTTCTCCGTTCGTTCTTTCGGCTTACATCAGCTGACCTGGGCATATTAATGGCCCATTAAACAGCCCAACAGAATGTTCATTACGTTTTAAGCAAATTTGAGCCATGAAAATATCGTATTTACAGAATCGGTCTCTTAAATTTTAAATAACAGATAGAAGGCGACCTGTACTTCAAAAACGGGAACTATTCGATTTTCCCAAGTAGAACGCGGCCTCTCTATCTATCACTCTCTCACATTGAACTCTCTCTTTCTCTCTCTCTCTCTCTGCTCGATTTTGTCTCGCGAATATCTATCAACCGAATCGAAATTGATCGGCGTGGAATGTTTTCGCCTTAGATTCCCTGAGATTGGTTCGAAATTGAACGAAGGCAATGACTCTCGGCAAGCTCGCCGCCGTCATCGGAGCCGGTAGTGTTTTATACTAGGGTTCGGTTTCAGTTCTGCTAATATTCTTATTGTTGTTGTTGTCGAATCTTAGTTAGAAGATCAATAATGATCGAACTATTGGGAATTTGTTTTTTCTAGGAATGAGTTTGGTTACAGAGTTGGTTTTGTGGCAGCTAAGACAATTAGGATTAATTTTGTTGGATCAGTGAAATCATAGAAGTGCATGCAGCTTAGACAGTGTGTTGTTTATTTGATTGTTAATTTAATTGGGAAAGGAGTCTGGTTTCGCATAGGTTTACACAATTTAGGAACGTTTTTGTTGTGTCAATGAAGTCATAGAAGTATGAATAGCTGGAGAGCGATTTTGGATGTTAAATTAAAGTGGAAACGAACAAAATTTACATCTCTTATGAAAAGCAATATCTTTTTGGCAGTGTAGCTGTTAAAACTATTTTAAGATTATTACCAAATTGCTGATGGTGCCTTGGTGGTGTTGCTGTAGGATAGTTGCTTTTTGGAGTTGTTTCTTTATTATGTTTGACAATTTAGAAGTGATTTTATTCAAAATTTAGCTGCTTAATTCTATGAGCAATTGTCTACAGGATTGGTTGCTTCTGTTCTCCCGAAGGAAGGGAACTTGTCAACTTTTATGGATTTCGTTTCTGGCACTTTCAAGGTAATTTAGCCAGTGCAGAACCTGTATTTTGGGAATCTGACAATTAGGAAATAAGCTAATTGGATTAAGCAATTAAGTTAGATGATTATTCTTGCAGATTGTCACAAAGCACCTTCAACAAGATACAGATGGCCCTAGGTCAACAGGGAAACCAAAAACTGATGCTCTTTTGGCTCAAGTATGTCAAGTTGCCATTCCAATTTTCTTACAATCAGCATTAACAAGCTGTTTCTTTCTACAAGTGTTCATGAGTTAGCTTCTGCAATACCGCTTATTTGCATCTTACCGAGTACTAGAGATGCTTCTAAGTTTTTGCTCTGTGATTATTGTTAATAGAGAAAACTAATTTACTGTTTATCATACTTTAACTGCTTTGTAGTATGAGTAGGTCTTAAAGTTATGTTTCATAAAAATATCTCGAATATACATGAGTTCTCATGAAAATATATGAAAGATGGCTCTTTAGTTATGCTGAGTGTGTAAATAGAACTTTTCTTTTTAATTTTTGAACTATTTTAGATGCTGTTGATTAAATACGCAAGCGTGAAGGCTGAAAGAATTTCTTTCCAGAATATGAAATCAATAGATAAAGAATATGCTATGCTATTAGCCTCATAGCTGTAGTAGTACTTTAGGATTTCCTATAAACTCTTTTTTCTTTTTAATCCTTGAGAATATGATTGATACTTTCCAGGGTTCTCCTATCATTTTACTGAAGCAGTTGGCAATCGAATTCCTAGGGCCATCCTGTTGTTTTACTGAAGCAGTGTCAATTGAATTAGAATTTGGATCAAATCATCATGCAAACTTCTTTTTTTACTGATTATATTGCCTGTATATTGAACATGCAGAATGTAATGGCTGAAAATTTTCTGACAGCTTTCACAATTCTATAGGTTAATCATCTAAGACAAGAACTACAATATTTGGCATCCTCAAGATCAGTTACAATTGTAACTGGGAGTACATCGGGTTAGCCCTTGTCTCTGATCTTGTTTTCACTCTCGTCTTATATAGACATGCAGCACATATAATCTTTCTGGTTTTAATGTACTGGTTAAAAATGATGTTTTGGTGAATTGTGCTGTTATGCTTTATGGTGATATTGTTGGTTACCTATCACTTTTCATTAAATTAGCTTTATGATAATGTAGGTTCTGGCACTTACCAGCTTACTGTTGTTGTTGTTGCTGTTGGTGTAGTAGGATATGGATACATATGGTGGAAGGTGTGTATTTTCTCTATTTATTGTTCTTATGTTGGTTATATGTTAGTTATATGAAATTGAAATACTGTGAATAGCCAATTCGTTAGAGATGCATTCTAGTGCCCCATGAGAGACAAAAAATCTTGTTGCATCAGTTCATCTTGTAGACTAATTAAATAAGATTGATATCTGAATATGACGCATTGAGTTTGTTGGATTATAAAAAAAAAAAAAGCTAACAAAGAGCTAAATTGTTGTTTGGCTGGGAAGCCTGTAAGTAGAATCCTATAGAAACTTCATTAAGAATAACACAAAAGCCAATAATCTATAGTGAAATCGTAGTAGGGGATTCTTAGGTGAATTTGATAGTTTGACTTTGGCAAAAGTTTCTATTTTGTGATGAAAACCCACACTGTGCTTACCAACTGTCCGTTTGATTCACAGAAGAAACATAACATGTTATCCAATTTCAATAGGCTGATCGTCAAGTTTTAGTTTGTTATTTTGGTCAATCATAAGAATGGGATAAAAGCCCTATAGTTACGTCATAGTAGTGGATACTTAGGCGAGTTTGATAGTTTGACTTTGGAAAAAATTTAAATTTGCAATGATAACCTGCCCCATGTTTACCAACTGCTAGAAGAAATCAAAGAGGAAGGTGGGAGATATTGGGTATTGTCATAAGAACTTTGCAGGACAGCCATCTTGCGGAAGGTGCAAATATTGCAAATTCAGTTCTGGATATAAGGAGGAAGGAGCATGCCTTCTTCTTCTTCTTTTTTTTTTTTTTTTTTTTTTTTTTTTTTTTTTTGAGTGAATTTTTAGCACTATCTATGTAGATGTCAATTAGAAAACTATAAGGGCACACCAAGGGCAGTCTCTGATGTCCTTGTGCGTTTGCATTAGCCAGCACCCGGGGTCGCACAAACTTGTGGTGTTGGCATAGGTTAATGGAAAATGTGGAATGTTTGTGTGATCGCCCTTCAGTATTACACTAGTAGAAGTTCATGAACCTGCATTTGTTGAAACTGAAGTTTTCAGACCTGGTCAATACTCTAGATTAGTTCAGGCACTCGCCGGTGTAGGTAACATCTGATGCTTTGTCATTTTCATCGCAGATTTAATTGTTCACTTTTCCTAAAAGTGGTCTTATGTTATTGGATATTTTAACTAGGGGTGGACTTTTTCTGACCTGATGTTTGTAACTCGACGAGGATTCTCTGATGCTTGTGCTAAAGTGGCAAAGGATCTTGATTCTGTTTCATCTTCTATTCAGGTAATTTGCGTGCTCATTCATATGCTTTGTTTGCAGTTCGTCATGATGCTCCCATGATGTGTTGCTGTAGTCAACTTAAAATTTGAAAGGTCCATATGAGGATGGAATTTTAACTATGTTCATTCAGAAACTGTCTTTGTATTTTACAAAAGAAAGAGCCCAGTATCATCAACTAAAATGGAAGATTCTTGATTATTTGTTTTTTAATTTGCACATCGTGTGGTTTGTAAGTTCTACCATGGTGATCTAATCTTAATTTTACTCAGTGAACTGCTGTGTATCACTCTTCTTTGTGCTAACTTTTTCTGATTTACAGTCTGCAAGGCGTCACTTGTCGTCCAGAATCGATCATGTTGATGCCAGTATGGATGAATGTTTACAGCTTACTTCTGCTACAAAGGATGAGGTATGTAGATATCTTTGACTTTTTCTGTAGCTCTTGCTACTAACCTCCCCTAATGTAATTTAGTAGATAGGTATCAGAGATTCATGGTGATCTTAGTGAGGTCCATGTGGAAGTTGAATCTGTTCATCGTGCAGTTCAGTCTCTGGTAATACTATGCTCACCTTTTACTTGTTTCTTTTTTTTTCCCCCTTATTGTTTTTGGCTTCATGACTTTTGGCTGGCTTTCTTCAGGAATCAAAGCTTCGAAGAATAGAGGGGGGTCAGGTACCTCCTCTCTCTCTCTCTCTCTCTCTCTCTGTGCGTGTGCGCTCACATATGATCTTGTATGCCTACTTTATTTCTCTTTACGCCAGGATCTTGCAGCAAGAGGATTGTATCGCCTCTGTAACTTTGTTGAGAGGTTGGAGCAGACTGGAAATATTGAGCAGATTCAGGTAATTAAATATGTTTCAGGGAATAAATGTGTGGTAATCATAACTCGTTGTACTTTTGTCTTGTTTGTAATATCAAACAAGTACCAGCTCAGCTGAATGAGAAAACTTGGAAGAGTTTGCTCTGTTTTACTGGTTATAGACTAATGTTTCTATTAGATGCTTGCAATGATATGCATCTCCTTAATGCATATACTGATTATAGGTAACAGATGGTTGCAGCTTAGTCCAATGATGCCTGTAGGAGTTGTTCAGTTAATATTTTCTCTTCAAATTTTGTGAATTGATGTGTGAAATTGTCTTCTTCCTGTTGTGCCGTGCTTGGCCCTAGCTTAATGTATTGTTTATGTTAAACTTTTTAGAACTTTCAAATTCATAGGACAGTTTGCCTTCTTATCTATTTGTTTCTGTTGCTTGCTTCCTTTTCTGTTGGCTTTTTCATTATCATGTTTAGCAATTAGTCAGTTCTGGACTTGGACTCCTTGTCATCTGTACCCTATCATCAATCTTTTATAGGATTTAAAGTTGATGTGATTTTCCCTTATGCAGGCATCAATATCTCAGCCAACTCTCATTACCACACAAAATACTCCTGCCAGACTGGTCAGAACTTTCTGTTTCCTAGTTTATTATTTTTCTTTTCTTTCCTCTTTGAATGCTGCTCTAGCTAGTTTTTTGCATTGAATTTTCTTTCCCCCTTCCTAAACTTGATATCTTGATAGATGGGTACCTCATCATCTTTAGCAATAGAACCGCCATCACCGTCTTGCTCATCTGTTGAATCTCCGAGGGTAAATTTTTGCTTAAAGATGGGAGACATGCTTAAGAATTACTTATGTGTCTAACACTATGTACTTAACAGGTTTTTCGGCCATTAAATGCTACGTCAGCGGCAGGCCTTAAGGTTGGAATAATTTCTAAATGTGGATATCCTTTAGGATTTTATTTTAAAATGACAATTAGCTTCAGAACTTATCCTGCTATAGTTCTTGTGGATAACTTATTATTTTTCTACTTTCAAAACTTTTATATATCATAAGTTAATAACGATATAATGGCTTAATGGAAAGGGGGAACGAGTCAACCTAGTCACCATTTTCTTTTCTATGTCAAGTGGTTTTGAGGCTATAAGGTGAATGTTTTTGTGTGGTAGGCAAGTTTTATTTGCCCCAGAAGCCGCAGCTTAGGTAAAAACTACTATGACTCTAATGACATGCACATAGTTGAAACTATATACTAGTACCAGATGTAAAGGTTGGATACTTGTCGGGCGGCTGGAGCCTTAAACTTTCACATGCCATTAATTCTGTTAGCACGCTTACTGTACTTTGCAGTAATGTTCTAGATAAGCTATGTTTATCACATTTGTGAAGCGAATCAATGATCAATGGGTTAGTTTTACAACCAGTCTACTTAAACTTTAAATTCTAGCTGGATACAGCTAGAGAATGTTATCATATATTTTCAAGTTATAACAACAAAGACAACCACATAGTCCCACCTTTCTCGTTTAAGTTAGTTGCTTCAAATTGCTTTCTGTCAAATGAATTTGTAGTGGTAGAAATTTGTGGTTTGCACTTGTTCCCACATTTCTTATACAGGGATGACTGATCGGCATAATAAGCTAAGAGATGATTGCTTGTGTTTTGAAACTTGTACTTGGTACGTTTAGCTTTCTGATGTGCTTGATGTCATTGATGTGCAGGAGTTGCAAGAAGTCTCACTTGCATTCAAATCAGGCAACCCTAAACCAAGTTTAACAAGGTGGAGCACTAGTCCTTCTGAAACACCATATACTCCATCAGCAATAACGAAATCCAACAGCACTACCAGCTCTAGCCGGTTTGGATTCAAATTGCCTGGAATCAGCATTCTCACAAGAACCCACAGCACAACTGGTTGAAGAGCTCTTTATAGCCATTCGAGAATCTTCAACTTTTGTGGCTGGATACATCTGAAATCTGCCTTCTTAAACATGAAGGTTCAGGAAGAGGAGACTCTCTCTACGGCGTAGCATACTTGAGCTTTTCTCACGATTTTTGTAGGAGTATACAGCAAATTTGAGTATCTTATTCCTACATTTGCTGAAGATGAAAGATTTAGTTAATATGAGCGTAACATGAGAGAGAAAAGGCATATGCAAATTTTCGTTTTCTGGAGAATTTGTACAAATCATTTAGAAACACCGTCTCGTTTTGTGCAAGCAATTGCGGGATCCTGGTTGCCGATGCATCCCAAGACGAATGAATGCTCAGTGTACGTGATCTGAGCATGCTGTCTGTGGGAAACATTGAGTGCCTTGTCGCGGCTCGGTTGCTGGGGATTATCTTATATACCCATGGTATCATGCATTGTGCTAGTACTGTGGTACTGGCATTTGTTCATCATGCAGTAATTAAGATCATCATGTTACCTTCACTGTTTTGTCAGAATATAATAAGGCTGCGTTTGGTATTACATACCAAAAATAATTTTTTATTTTTTTAATTTTATATTTTTTAATATATATATTATAAATATTTAGAAAATTTATTTAAAAATTTAGATAGTGTAAAAAATTTTACGTAATAAAATTTTTTTATTATATATTTTTATTATTTTTTTTAAAAAAAAAAAAATATTTTCAGAAATTTTTTTTTTCATAAACAATTTCAAATCGCATTTCATCTGAGTAAAATCAATCGCGGCTCCTTATCAGAATCTAACTAATAGTGTGATACATGTATATAAGCAATTTCAAATCGCACTTCATCTGATTGAAGTCAATCGCGGCTCTTTATCAGAATCTAACTAATAGTGTGATACATGTATTTTATGTAGACGTTGCCTTGTTTACTAATCCAGAAAACCAGTTCTACTTTGTTTATAGGGTTTGCGTGCGGTCTGTGGGCATGTAATAATGATGGGAGCTCTTTATAAGCTTTCTAGTGAGCTTCGGGGGTGTTTATTTTGGCAATAATTGAGGAGGGAGTTATTGGAAGAGGACAGGAGAAGGGCAGGTAAGGGAAGGGACATACAGATTCACATGACTACTCAAGAAAAAGTCTCAAATTTCATGAGTTGGCTGGCATTGGCCCTCCCCTCCCTCCAGTTTCTGCCCTCTCCTGCTTTTGTTGTTTGGTTTTTTTTTTAATATTAGAGCATGAATGAATGAATCGATGCTTGTGTAGGGCTACTTTTATTCATTTTTTTATTTTGATATTTTATTTATGTTTTCTAGTAAATATTTAATATTTTATTAAAAAATTTAATTTTTAACATATAAAATATTATATATCATAAAAAAATTTTAGATTTAATTTTTTTCAAAGTTTTTTTTTATAAAAAGTACTCTCAGTCAACAACCAGGGAAGTGTTGAATGAGCACATGTAGAAGAAAATAAAAGGTAATCGTAGTAGGTTGTAATAGACCTATAAACTATTCAGTGATTGAGTAGGAGAGTACAACAACAATTTGACATTGTGATTGATGCGATATTGATATGCAATTGCTTTGATTTGATTGGATTTGAATTGAATGATGATTCCAATCTAGGAACAAACCCATGTCATGTGGCGCTCTCATGTTCCCCTGCAGGCAAAGATCCCCTCCTACTGATTTGGCAATTGGCATGCTTCGAACTCAGGCAGTTAATTGTTTCAAAATTGACTGCAATCTTTGCTTCAGAAGCTTGTCACCATGAATAACGATAAATTTCAATACCCAAAAAGTAAAATATGTACATATATATTTATATATATATCAACTTAAATATTTACAGCATGAACATATCAATGAACCTTCTTAGACAACAAACTTCTAAGATTGAACAGAACACTCGTAGTAGTAGCACCAACAGCAGTATCTCTATGATCATCAACATCATCCTGCTGCTTCTCATGCCTTGCGCTACACCTTACCGAATAATTCCGGTAACCGATACAACTCTGAATCACATTATCATCTCCGGTACTACTATCGTCTCCGTCGATCTTTTCTCTAACTTCAGAAACAGCATTACATGGCCCTTTCTTCTCGGCATTCTTCGCGAATCGCCGGATTTGCCAAACAGGTCCGGCCCGGGTAAGCCTGATTCCTCCAGTCTTGTTCTTCTTTGACAGAAACTCCGTAGCGGTACTCGATTTCTCAGAATGTGATGATGATTTTTCTTCCCTGCGAGAACACGGCGCGCTATGTGCCCGCCGAAGAGTTCCTGTAGGCAATTTAACACCGGTGGTTCCAGTTCTCCCGGACCTACTTCTAGAAAACGGCCATAGATTGATGTTGAGCTCAGCACTACTAGTACTACTGCTGTTGTTGTTTCTTTCCCGTCTACGGTGGGCCTGATCTCTCTCTATTGATTTGAAGATTTCTTTCAAACTACTCTTGCCTGAAAAAGCCGTCGGCGGCAACGCCGAAGCAGAAGAAGAAGAAGAAGAATAAGGTTTCGGTGTTGAAGGTGTGGCAGTAGTTTGATGAAGTGGAAGAAGAAATCCATCGGCGAAGAGCTCGTCGGCGGAGACGAGTGTTGTTGGAACGTTGTTATCGACACAGAATTCGAACTCTGATAACGACGCCGAGAATCTTGGAAAAGTTTCTACTAGCTTTTCTTCTTCTTTGCTTTGGGATGATAATGAGCTTGGATCCATGGAAGATCAAGTAAGAAGAAGAATTAAGAAGGGATATGAATATATGATTACTTGTTGTTCATGAATAACAAGTTGTAGGCTTTTCTTTTTTCTGTTGATTTGGTCAGTTTGTACGTTAAAGGATTATTATAAACTAATCACCTAGCACATGCACACGTAAGAGAGAGAGAAAGTTTTTTTTTTCTTACCGGAATTGATTAATATAAGCTGATAAAAGAACGGCATCGAAGTTTTGCTTATCATTTGAATTGAATTATATTTTAAATTTTGTCATTAATGAATGGCTTCATCTATTTGGCTCTATCTCTTACATAACTTAATTTTCTCTGATCAAATTAGGCACGCTCAGCTTTCATGAAGTCGTGTTTACCTGGTAGATAAAGTCGGTGAAATAAATTTTTTAAAAGTTAATTTAAAAAATAAAATTAAAAATATTTAATAAAAATAAAATTTTATATTAATTTTATATTTATAATAAATTTTAAAATTAAATTTTTAAAAGAATTTTATTAATACAAAAATTTTATTTTAATTTTTGTATATGTTTTATATTAAAATGAGTTTTAAAAAATGAATTCGGAGTGTCAGATAAACAAGCCCGAATTAATTGGCTTAGCCCATGAACTGCAGAAACAATTCCCTTAAAGGGGCTCTCTGTAATAAGCTTACATCTCTTCAAGCCCAATGGCCCTAACGTCTTCGAGCTCACTATACTTTAATGGGCTTTCAGATATCTATTGATGTGTATCCTTGTGCAGCTTATTCTATTCTATTTCTATCCAAGTGAAGATTCCTTTCTTCCAATTATTCTTGTCTTCGCTACTTTTGCACTTTTTTCTAGTTGAACCATTTGAACGTGTTTTATCATGTTTCTTCGTTTTCTAATATCTAGAATTGGTTTTCTAGCTGTTATACAGTCTTCCAAATCACATCATCCTTCTAACAATCGGACGGCCGAAATTTGATCGGACGGCTATTATTATACAGTAGAGAAGTAGTGCCTATATTCTACCATGCTTTTGAGGGTAAAATAAAAATCCATATACGAGAAAAGAAATTCATTGAACTCCTTTTTTTGTGGTTGTGGGGGAAAAGATGATTGTACTTTATTTTCCGCCCCATCCAGATTGGAAAGAAGAAATAAATTTCTTTTGGAAAGCAACCAACCAGCATATACTGTGTCGCTTTCGTTGCCAGCTGCCTCCCAAGTCTCCCACAAAAAATTTTGCATTCCTTCATCTCTTTCATCTGCACAAGAGTTATTAGTTATTGTAAAGCTTACACATTTGCAATAGCGAGTCTTGAAAGAGTCGCCGAGACAAATCCCATACATTGAATTCTTTTGACAGCAGTGGATCAATGAGCAGTTATGAACAGTTCTGTGATATTTATTTAGGCAGTTTTTAGGAACTACAGAAGAAGTAACTTTTTTTTAAAAAAAATTAGAAACTTCTTTTGACTTATAAAAATATTTTATATAGTTTTTTGAACTTGAAAATTTTGACAAATTATTTATTTTAAGCCATGCCAAGTATGATTTTAGATATTTTCTTTTCAATTTGAAGTTGAGAATTTAGCTAGCCCAGCAGGGTACGTTTATGCTTTAAATTTATAAAAATAATTATCTCAATTCACTTTCAATATAAAATAAATATAAAACTTAAATTCATTTTTATCTCAAAAATGAATATTTTTGACAATACATTTTAGAACTAACAATTCACTCTCAAACTCATTTTTAATAAACAATAAATAAATTCATTTTTATTAATTATTTTTTAAGTAACATTTTTTGTAAGTATGGCCCCTAAGTTAAGGCTTTGCTGCTGTATGCTGTATGAAGTTGTTTAGTAATTACTTTCATTTTGTTGGAATATTTTGATAAGCGCTAGAGATGGACTGTGCAAGATACTGTCTTTAGAAATCTTTTTGTCAAACTTGTAATTAACATATATTTTAATATTTTTTAAAATTTTTAAAAAAATCATACAAAATAATATAAAAAACTTATTAAATATAAATTAAAAATTAAAAAAATAAAAAATTTCTTCTATAGCATATCATTTGTTAGATTATCAAGATTGATGAGTGGATGCTTAATTTGTAGATCATTATATTTAGTTTTTATCCTAATGCGTATTGACCTTGTCATGCATGCCACCAGTACTTTTTTGTCCGACATTTCCATTAAAAACCATATCTTGATAAAAGTTGAGCAGTAGAATTTGATCTTTGATGTTATGTCTCTTACTGTCTTTTAAATTATACAAAATTTATTTTTTTATTATCTTTTAAATTTAAATTCACTTCGTTTTTTTTTCAAGTTATACTAAATTTGATGAACTTTATTTTAATTTAATAAATTTAATTTGATAAATTTTACTTTTTATTGATTAAAAAACAATCTCTGAAATAGTTACCAGCAACTCACAACTGTTCACAAGCTCTGCACATGTGTTGTGTTGCTAAGTGGGAATCATGGTCAGAGATTGAATGGTTGGAAAGCTCCAAAACAAATCAGTCTACTGTGCTGCTGACCCTGTTGAGCTGCTTGTGATTTCTGAATTCTGATTGCTCTCAGTTTGCAGTCTTCTGGCTTCATCTCCGCTCTCTTTTTATTTTACCCTACATCTCTGTTTGATTATTTTCCCAAGGCTTTCAGTATCTGGTTGCTTTCACTGTTTAGGAGACTCCTGTGAGTTTTACTGCACTTTGATTTTGATTTTTGGCTGCTGTTTCATTTCTTCAGGTTTTGGTAGATGTTCTTTTCTACAGTTTTTTGATGGAAAACTACTTGTTGGTTGTTTGCATGCAAACTCTTGTCTTGATACTGACATCCTTGATAATCCTCTCCTGTTCTACCTTATGTTTTCTTGATGGCTATCTAATCTAATGAAAAGTGTAATAATAAGAAAGTTCTGACATGGTGCACTGCTCTTTCCTCCTTACTTTGTTGGAATTTAAGTTTGGTACGCCTACTAGGTTACTAGCTATTCAACAGTTAATGTAAATGTTTTTATTGTTTTCTTATTCATGGATGGTGTAGTGCTGCTTCATGCTTCATGCTGTTGCTTCAGTTTTCTTTAGTCTGATTAATTTTCTTGACTTGCCTTTTCTAAAATCAGTTCTTCGATTGGTTTTCTATTAACCTTACTTGAACTCATGATGGAGATGTACATGTAAGACTGGTTGCTGTTGTCCTGCTTATTGTTTAGTGTTGGCAACTAAAAAACTTACAGGAAATGGAAGAAGAAGAAGAACAGTAGTCGAACATAACTTAAACAAAATCAGAAAAGGAAAGGCGTGATAGAATAGAAGAGCAGAATCCAAGAGAGCATTTCGCAGAAGAAATTTGAAAGGAGAGTGATTCCATGGATTGGGATTTGAAGCTGCCTTCTTCGGACTTCTCGGAGCTTGAAAGAGACGCAGCGCATGGTATTGGTGCTGTGCTGAAATCAAGAAGCTTGCAGCAACCCGCAAGCAGCTCGGAATGCTCAGTTGATCTGAAGCTTGGAGGATTGGGAGATTTTGGTCCCACTGATAGGCCTAGGGATAAAAAATGCTTTGTTTCTAAGGTTCCAACTCCATCAGGCACATCTAGAAGGGCTCGGCCTCTTAGCAATAGCATCCAAAACGCATACTGTTTGGTCGAAGGATGCAAAGCTGATCTGAGTAAGTGCAGAGAGTATCATCGACGGCATAAGGTGTGTGAGGTTCATTCCAAGACTCCAATCGTGATCGTTGGTGGGCAAGAGATGCGTTTCTGCCAACAGTGTAGCAGGTAATGCAACACAACCTCTTGGCCTATTACAATTGTGATTGTAGCTATTCAATTCTTCAACAATGCAAAACTATGTGTACACAACTAATATTCACAAGATTTGGTATTTCTGTTGGTAGAACTATAGGTAGCCTGAAGTTTGTCGATATTTGCATTATTGATTTTTGGAAGAAGAAATTGTGAACCATTTAAATATTCTTATGTTGTGCTTAAAAATTCTGAAATTTCATGATTTGGTGTCCTTTTAGTGGTAGTCATTTAGCTTGATATCCGAATGGACTGGAGGAAACTAGGAGTACTATAGATATGGCAGATATGTAGTGCTTCTCATAAACTTTGGTCTTATCTCAAGTAAATTATGAAGATTACTCTTCATTCTTGCAACAAAATTCCTTTTTATCACTTTTTTATTCTGAAGAATTCACTTAGCACCTGAAAAAATCATATCATGTATTCCAATCATCAAACTTCCTTTTTATGCCCGATGTTTTTTTTTACAGATTCCACATGCTTGCAGAATTTGATGAAGGAAAACGTAGTTGCAGGAAACGTCTAGATGGGCATAATAGGAGGCGAAGAAAGCCACAACCAGATCCTAATAATTCCTGCCAGTTCTTTTCAAGTCAGCGAGGTTCTCACTTTCCTGCAGATTAATTACTTTCTTCTATTAATTTTCTGTGTTATTGTTTTTGTGCTTATCATGGTATGCTTTTCTTACTCTATCTTAACTATTCATGCGTTAGAGCTGCTTTTGATGAGTTACTTTTGATTGCCTTCACCTCTTTCTGTAATCTTCGCACCAAGGATTGATTTTGAATTTTCCAATTTTAGTTAGTTGGTCCATTCTTCATTCCGGTAGGAAAATGCTCTATAATAGATTAATCCTATGTCCATGATAAGGAGTTGTATTGGTTCTAAATGTGGAGTGCTCAAAGTGAAGGAAGTTCCAGGATGGGTGTGATACCTGTTAGTGACCGTCTCTGAAAACCTCTGAACTAATACATCCTAAACTACTGCTACTAATGCTAGCTGTTTCAAATTTTATAATGTTAAAGACTTACTGACATTCATTAAGTGATGAAACATATCATTGTTGATTCTCTTTTTCTTATCTCTTATTGTGAAATCAAATTTTGCGAGTATAACATTTTTTTATACAGGAATGAGATTCTCATCATATCCTCAAATTCACTCACCTATTCCATCGTATCTCAACTGGCCTGGGATACTCAAAACTGAGGAATGCAACTTCTACGATAATCATCAGCCTTTGCATCTCTTGGAGAGGCCACAGCAAAACATTTCCTTCACTGATGCGTTCAAAGGAGCAAAGCAAATTCCTTTTCCAAAAGGTACCAGCACCTTTGATCAAAGCTCGAAACCAGAAACTATTTCGGTTCCGTCGTTGCATGAATTCATGGAAGGCAACAAGAACAACAAGGTCTTCACTGAGGGGGTAACCCAGGTTCTCGATTTTGATTGTGCTCTCTCTCTTCTGTCAATTCCACCCCAAAATTCGGAAATAGCTATAGGCCAAATGGCACCATCTGATAATAGAATCCCAATGTCCATGCCACTACTTCCAAGCCTAAGTTATAATGGGCTTGGTGAATACTCTCATTTGCACAACTCCGGGAATGCTTCACCAACCGGATTTTATATCTCACAAATGGAGGACGAAAATGCATGCAGCGTTCTAGTTTCAGAAGCCAGTGGCACCAATTTCAACTCCAACGGCATGTTTCATGGTGATGGCACAATCGGTTCTGTCCCATTTTCTTGGCAGTAGTTCTGGATTTTCCTGATGCAAGTACTTTATTAAATAGTGTTTTATGAATTCTTCTACCCTGAACTCTTCGAACAACTGATTATGTACTGACGACTTCTTTGTATCGCTATCTTCATTGAATTGAACTGTTTCAAACAGCTCAATTTAGGATTACTATCTATGTTTTGTAAAATAAACTCTGTTTTCAAAATTTTCTCTTTCTCTTTTTCATGTGGAGGTATGATTTTGTTGTGCTGTTTGGGTTTTCTGTTACTTCCCTGTTGCCTTAGACATCTTTACACATGTGAAGTGCTGCTTGCGGAACTTGTGCGTGGCCTTTCGCAGAGACTGAAGAGAAGCAAACAACTCTTGAATAGCATAAAGAAAGTAAAGATAGAGACTAACAGAAGGATTTTAACATTTATAACACTTCATATTTCTTTCCAGAGTATGATTTAGGGGTCATTTGAAATTGTTTAAAATAAAATTTTTTATCAAAAGAAGTTTTTATTTTTTAAAAACGAATTTGTTTTTTATCTTAAACTGAAATTATATATTTATGTATAATTTACTTTTATTTTTATTTTTTATTAAATTAAGATACTTAAATTTTTTGTGAAAAATAAAAAGACAAGAAAATATAATTGCCCTAAACTAAAAGAAAAAACTCAGTAAAAGTTATCTTGTTTTTCACTTTTTCCATGCATCTTTTACTGGTTCATTCATTTCACTGTAAGAAGAGGTCAACTTTGTCGTTTGTTGTGGGTCACCATCAGCTCCTTGGTTGTTGAGAGTTCTTAACTCCAAACTCATGACTTTCGTCTTTCTTGTCAGAGTTTTGAGTGTGATAATGAAGATATTCAAATCACAAAAATCTTTACATTTGTTTTCCTCAAAAGAAAAGAAAAGAACAAAGGCATAACATTTATGTTTGAATTTTCTTCATTGATTATGTTGTAAATGTTTGTTGAATGTTAAGCAGTACACGGATCAACTACGGGAAAGTTTTTTGAAATTATTTATGAAATAAAATTTTTTATAAAATAAAAAATATTTTTATTTTTTTTAAAATAAATTATATTTTTTTTATTTTAAAAAAAATAATAAAAATATATAATAAAAAGATCTTATTTTATAAAACTTTTTATATTTTTTAAATTTTTAAATAAATTTTTTATATATTTATAAAATATATATTAAAAAATATGAAATAAAAAAAATTAAAAAAAAATAATAAGCAGGTTTTGAAACGGAGAACCAAACAGCGCCTACGTCTATTCGTCTTATCCTAGTGACAGAGATGTTTTCTTGTAGTGGGGAGCATTCCATGAAGAAAGCAATATGTAGAAGAACTAGCTTCAACACTATCAAAATGCTTCTTGTTAGTTTAAAAGCTCTATGTATCTCAGTTTCAATCGGTTCTTATGGTTTAGTCAGAGGTAAAAATTTTGTTTCCTGTAGATTTTCTCCTGTGATTATGTGTTGATAATTGTAATCAGAAGCAAGTATCACGGTTTTGTTTATCCAAATTGGTAGAGAACCCGAGATTTTTTTCAGTTTGAAATTTAGTGTTGGTTGCTAGAATTATGTGCTGAGTTTTATAGTTCATGAATTTTCTGATGGTTTTATAGTGCTTGATTGATTGGTTTCCATGGGCGACACTATAACAACAGAAAGAGACTAGATTTGAAATCCAGCATGACAAAGAAACAATGAAGTAAGCAAAGATAGATAGATTCTCTATAAGCAGAAAATAATAATTTTCTTTTTAATTTTTCCCGCTTTAAGAAATGAAATATGTTGCATCAGAAATGGTATTGCCATCTCCGCTTTTATTTTCAAAATTTTGTCAAACACTCTCTACTGTTAATGCCAAGCAGATTCCAGTTTTCAAATTTTAATTCATGTTATCATTTTTTGTGCCTAGCATGTTTTCCTCATTCCTGTAATCTGCAGTAGTTCTCTAACTCGATGTTATTTCAATTAACTCTCCGGTTCATTCTGTTATCTTCTTCCTGTTAGACTCCCCAATGTTAAACAAATACTATCTCGGATAGTTTTTTGTGATTTTGAAATGACAAGCTTCACCTAATGATGGTGACCTTGAAAACGAATTGCCACAAGCTGTTTTTATGTTCTTCTTCTCCATTTAATTTTTGCTTACATATATATGGCATTACAATGCTTTCATTTGTTGCCTTTCAGGTTTATTCAAGCCTCAGATGTGGCTATCGGATATAGCTCCGCTCAGTGTACTGCTACTGCTTCTTGTTGTTGCTTATTTGCTGCAGCACTCAATGTTCGAGTATATTTCAGCTGTTGGAGACCTAGGTATGAGGAGAGACGGCTTAAGAGAATGGCAAATGTCTATCACAATTCTTGAGTTAACTTTGTAGTAGGATTGCATAAAAGGCTAAGAAAAACTTACATAGTTTTGTATCTTATTATTTATTGTCCTTCTCTGGGTACAGGATCCAGGCACCCCTCTGGCAAGGAGACTCTGACCTTAACTTGGATTTTGGGACAGAGATTTACATAAGTAATAATCATGCAGCTGAATGGACAGTTAGTACTTCAACATCATAGTTCCTAAAAAAGGGCAGAAGATTGCTTCTATAACTTCGTTAACATAAACTATACCATGTTTTTACTCAAAGAAGAAACTTAACTATAGCTCTGATCCAGGCAAGTGACACTGGACAGATTTCGAAAGTTAACTCCTTTACGGTGGAGTTAACTTTTCTGCTTAATATCCATTTGTTGGATACACTACATGGTGACACCAAGATTAGCTCTGAATATAAACTTACATGTGTTCAGTGTCTGCGTGCATCTGTTTCCTATTAATGTTCAATCTCCTGAATACAGTTTGCTAACTGTAGTACTTAGTTTTTTTATCTTCACAGGTGAACTAGCATCACTTCATATTAAACACCCCATATCATACACAAATTCTATCTGCTAGAGCTGGAGTTTCATTACGAGGGCGTACATAATCTTGACTCATGAATAGAAGTAATAAACAGGCACATCCTTTTTTCAGTGCACTTGAACTGTAAAGTGGAGATGCCCTTTTTCTCTAACTATAGGAGTGCAGTTCTATAAAAGAAACCTTGAAAAGTTTACAATTCTAGCTTTTATGACTTTTAGTTTCTTCACCATAATTGTTGTGAAGCATCATATCTCCATTTCCTCAAGGCGAAAACGCTCTTGGATATAAGATATATAACTAGCAGCTCTCTCATCGATGTTTTCTTCATCATAGTCCAAACTTTTAGTTGCAGCATTTTTACCAGCAACTCTGGTCATGTTTTCTGTATTCATGTAGGAAGACTTAGCAAGCTTATCTTCTGCTATGATGAAAGTAGAATAAGCTGAAGTTGGCTGGACCTTGGTCTCATGTTTCATGAAGTACTTAGTTTTTGACGAAGTATTGGAATACATGATCTATATGAGTTGCTTACTATAGATTGGTATTTGATGATTTTTTGGTTTTAAGATTGGTGGCCTATTTATAGTACTATGACAAGATGAATACATGTAGGTCATGTGCCTTATCCTCTTATTAGGAATATGCATGCTCTTTTGCCATCAGGCAGATATTTATAATATCTACCATATCCTTGGCATGATTATGATACCTACTTTAATTAGTTGTAGGTAGTCTTGCATTGGTTCATAATATGTATCGCCTAACTCTGTTTTTAATTTTTTTGAAAGTTGGCAGAAGGATATTAGCTTTTTTCTGTCTTATCCCTTGGAATCTCTATGCCAACTTGATATTTATACTCAACTTCTGCTTCTACTATTGTTGTTTCTGAGATGAATGATTCATGTTGTTTTTCAAGGTATAACCTTTTTAATCGGGCTAAGTTACATTGCTGAATTCTTGTTCTTTTTTTGTAGAATTTTGTTTGTCAATAATTTAGTTAGTATTGGATTCAGGAGAAAAGAAAGTCATGATACTGATTGGCTTGTTTTGAAAGAGCAGATATATATTCCTGTCTATCATAATGAAGTAGATATTTTCTTTTAAGATAGCAAGGTTAAGATGCTGGCTCTTCCTATGCAATTACTTTTCATCCTTCCCTCGAAAGCCCCAGAGCTTCTTCCTATGCATTTGTTCTGGCCTTGTAACTATCTTGATTGTTTAGAGAATAGAATCAAATGCGTAGACTTAAAGACATTTCAGAGAGAGTTATTGAATACAGAAAAGTGTAGGAGATGCTTTTCATTCAAAAAGATCACTGTGCTTTATGCATCAAAGCTTGTTGCCCTCTTTCTTGACTTCAAATCTTTCAGTAGCCATCACCCACTAGGATTTATAAGAGACAATGTACTTTACCAAAAATATAGATAAATGAACAGATAGAATCTGTTGATGTTGTTGAATAGAGTAAAGGAGAAGTGGAAACCAAGTACTGGTAGTTGTGAAAGCTTCCTACTACTACTTGTACAGTTGTACTACATACAGAACCAAAAAATTGCTCGAAATTCCAGTAAGCAAATTGGTAGACAAGCAACCTGATAAAAAGTTGAGAATCGAGTCAGTGGAGTTCAACTGGGATATTCTGGATTGATTCTTGCATGACTTTCCATTGAAGTTTCTGCATGCACTAGCAAGGTTTCAAAAAAGGATCTTCATCACTTTTTCTCTTTATTCTTTCTAGCTTGACCACGACATTGATATTATCTATCAGTAGAGGATTTTTCAGGTGTTGCACTTTTTCGCAGATAGCAAATTAGTGCAGCAATAATTCCATGAGATATTATTGCATCGTAAATTGTTTATTTCATGTTATTATATAGGAATTGAATATTCGTACTTAAATTTTCTCATACAGATATTCGTCTCTCCAGGGCACTCGCTATAAATTGGTCTCTACTGTAACAAGAGCAGCCAGCACCTAAACGTGGAGCAACCAATAAATGGATTCAAGTACCCGCAAGCACAGAAGCTTCAAATCTAAAGTAATGGCAAGATCTTCGTTCCAACGTTCAACAAAGACAACGAATGTGATGATGCAGTACAGCAGCAAGGTAAAACCAACTCCATCTTCTTCCAATTCCGTTTCTGTCACAGGTGAAGTTAGCACTACACTTCCATCATCAATCCAGAAACCTGCTTCATCTGTTCAGCCCTTATCGATTGATCGGAATCAGAAACCTTCTTATTCCTTCCCGAAGAAAGGAATTGTTGATAGCAAAGCTGGTACTCATGTTGGTATTCTTGATGATGATAGCGTTGATGGGAGAGCTGCTTCTTATATATCTTATGTTCAGGAGAGGTTTAGACTAGAGCAACTAGAGTTATCTTAATGCAATATTTTTTTTGTTGTTGAAGGAATGCCTAAATATATGTTCGTGTAAAACTAGTAATTTCAAGTTTGCTGCTTGAATACTAGATGTTTCTTTGCAAATTCTTGCAGTAATAATTCTCTGCAATAATATGATACAGCAATCAAAATTTTCTCCTAGTATTCTAAAATCTTTTTATGAACTCTATTTTTATCATAATAAAATTTTATAATATAAAATTTTATATTTTTTATATAATATTATAAAAAGTTTATTAAAAAAATATAAACTAAAAAGTTAGAATGAAAAATAGACGAAAATTAATCTCAAAATCACCAAAATAAGGTCATATGTGTAGATTTTTTGTGCTGCTATATCTTAGGACGTGTTTCAAATGTCCGTAATTGAGTTACATAAAAATAAAAAATAAAAAGTAAAATTTTTTAAAAAATAAAGTGAAAGTGGAGTTCAAATATTTTAATAGTTTTTGAAGGTGCGTTGAAAAGTGAAATATATAATTGTATTGAAAATTTATAAATAAAAAAATTAAAATTGAAGTTTCGTATGTAGAAATAAAATTTTGAATTTTTTGTGTACTTGAAACATATGAACTGATCGAAACTTAAAATCTGACGAAAAAAAGTAAAGTTACGGAAGTTTAAAACACGCCCTTATTAAAGATCCTAAAATTTTAGTCACTCTCTTAACGAGATACGAAAGGTATTCATAAATTCAACACAATGAATGGTGCGTGACAAAAAAATGAACGGACAAAGCTTGAAGATCTGTTCTTTTCATTTGTGTATACATTTAGGCGTGTGAAGCAGAATAAGCTGTATCAATCATTCATAAAGAATAAGTTTCTTTAATAGATTATGAAGAGGACCACACGCTTAGAGAACGTAAGATACTTATATAACTAAAATAAGTCTAATGTATTTGAACCGAGTTTGAAAGAATTAATTCACTCATTAAATAAAGAGCACGGCGGTCTTTCCCAGATGCAGGAGACTATTCTGTTTGGAGCAAGATTAAAAATAAGATGAAAGTAAAACGATAAAAGTGAAAATTGGAAGTAAATACGAGTTAAGAATGGTCATTTAATTTAACCATAGTAATCAGATTCAGTCCGGACCGGTCGAATTCAATCTCCGTCGTTCCGAATCGAATCACTTATTTAGAATATATTTTTTTATTAATCAAAATTATATTTTTTTACTGAAAATTTATTTTTAATTTATTTTTTATTATAAAAAATATAAAAAATTATTTCAATTTATTTTTAATATAAAAAATATATATTATTTTTAATAATTTATTTTTAAAAAACACACTTTCTTTCCGCATAACGAATCAGCCACTGCTGCTGTAGAAGTCAGTAACCCTTCATCTTCTTTTTCTACGGCAAATTATGCCGCTGCAAATCATTATTTCAGCTCCACCATTGCCAATGCCACTGCAAAAACAAAATTAAAATTTTAACAAAATCAAGCATAATTTTAATTGCCAAAACTGACCACTGAGCTCTTGAAGTGCATTGAGAAAGTGGCGGTGGATTTTCGGAGATCAACACCATCTTGCTTTTCTTTGAGCAATTTGAAAAGAAGATTGTTATTAGTTTTCTTTTATCTCCTTAATATCTAAATGACTAGCTGAACTTAATTTTTGAGTACTATCACAAATCTTCCGTTCCCGACAGTAACAGTTGAATCTAGTATCGGCCTCTCTGGCAAAGAAGAAGAAGATTTTCTTACTGGCCATTTCTCTCTCTCAAAAGCCTAGAAAATTTTGATACCGATGTTCTTTTTTAGCTGTACAACACAAAGTTCACCACTAAATTATTTTTCTTCTGCAAAATCGACAGTCACTCAAGATTAAAATCACAACTTTATTTCAAAAGAAATGTGAAATTTAGAATACTCGTTAAAAGTTTTGTACTGTTCATGTTGTTGTTGGTTTTGGCTTGGCTTCCTGATTCCACAGCTGAAAAGAACGTAACCAGTCAGGTTTGTTGACTTTCTTCTCAATACCTTAATGATTTCTTATCAATATCATTATCATAGTGGTTATCTTTGCTTTCTCGTTCTTATTCTTCATCCGACAAGTTACAAGTTTAGTTTCAACGGAGGAAATTGTTCAGCTCCATCATCCCGGACAGCATTGACTACGATGAAGTAGCCACTGCATAAAAATTTGGTCTCGTTAAACTCTTAAGATCCTCTTGAAGGTAACCGCATCACCGCTGCCAAAATTGACCCGATGGATCAATCCTATGGCCGGTTAGATAACCCGTTGACCGGTGATCTGATAAGTTTTTCGATTTAACATCCGAACTTGGTCCGACTATAATGATTTTAATGTGTTTAGATATATATTAGAAAATTAAAATTTTAATCCTAGTTGGATAGAAAATAATTAAATTGAGTGAGTAATAAAGAACCTTTTGATAAAATTTCAAAGTCAATTTTTAAGTTATATTAATTTAATTTTAAATTAATATAATTTTTTTATATATTTAAAATAAATTTATTAATAAATTTTAGATTAACTCTTTTATATTAATATACTTTTAAATAATATTAGATAACTTAATAGAAATAAATTAATCTTAAAATACAACACGTGCTAATTTTTTTAAAATGTTTAAAATTTTTATTTAAAAAAAAAAAAGAAGTTTAGTAGAAGGACAAAACAATGGAATTTTAACTTTAATTTTCGTTACACTCCATTTTAGAGTGCAAGACTTTAATCTTCAAACGATATTTTTAAGATTAAATGATTTATTTTTTAATCTTAATGAAGATTACCAAACATGTGAAATGAGGTGAAGTGATTTACTTTGAGCTTCATTCACCCTCATTTATTTCAATTCAAATAGTCCGTTAGTGTGCATTAGTACGTGAAACTTTATTATATATAATTTGAACTTTTTTTCCTAAAAAATGGAAATTCTCGTATTTTACACCCACGACTTCAAGTTTTTAACAAAATTTAAGAGCATATTTCAGTTATACAAAACTTATTTTTGTCCAAATTTGACTAAAATGAGGAGGACGAAATTGATCTCTTAATAACTTTTCAAAAATACTTACTTTTGCAAAATTTACTTCTTTAAAATTTATTTCTGTAAAACTAAAGTGAGTTTTATAAAATTAAGTTTTATAAAAGCGAAGATTGTGTGAAGTGGAACTCGATAAAAATATAGTTAAAAGAGATAATCAAATTCGCAAGGTAGAATTTAGAATAAAATTTTAATGAAAGTATATTTTGCATGGAAGTGAAAGTAGAGTTCAAGTTGACAATTGACGCACATTAAATAATTGAACTTAAATTTGTAGGAAAAATATAAAAATTATTGCAATTGAAATATGCTCATAGTAGATCGAACTGAGTTGTCGAAAAAAAATACTATGTATAGTATTATTAAAAATAAGTTTAATTTTTTATTATTTTTATAAGAAGAATCAAGCTGAAAATAGCTTTTGTATCTTTTATGTAGCTGAAAATACTTATTTACTAAAAAAATATAAAGATTAAAAGAATGCATCTTATACATTGGTCCTGAGATTTACTTGTTTATCTTCTCTACTCCTAAAGTCCTAAAAATCCAAATTGCATGCCCTCATTGTGTTGGACACCATAAGATATTTGCTTGCAACCAAACACCAATTGCTTGCTCTCTGGCACTGATAGCTACATGAATGAAATCATCTCTTTCAGAAAAAATAAATAAATAAATAAATAAAATAATAATAATAATAATAATCAAATTTCAAAAGATAAAATGAAAATTTTTTGATAAAGAAATAAAGTTGATGTGACACAGTGCTTAAAGGTTGATAGTACTATATGAAAGACTACCACATGGTGTGCTCTCTATTATGAGATTGAATAACTGAAAAAGTTCAAAACTTGGTGAAATTGTTTCTTATATGTAACCGAAATTCTTTATCAATGTCATATATATATATATATATAGTGTGGAGATAGGAGCATCTTTTTTTTAAAATATACGTAAAAAATTTTAAATATAATTTTCACCATTGAATATAAAAAACTATAAGTTATAAAAACGGCAATAAAATTTTAACTCAATCAGGATCATAAATTGATCTCCATCAAATCTCTTGATAAAAAAGACATAAAAAAACATCTTTATCAAAATTTATTATTTATATTATTTGATCAAAAGCCAGATAGAAATTAATTTGTATTTTCATTGAGTTGAAATTTTGTCAGTATATTTTTTACTAATAATTTTTTATATATAACGATAGAGATTAAATTTAAAATTTTAGATTGAAAAGAGTGCTTCTAAGAATAGAGTGCCTCTATTACTCTATATATATATAAGAAATAACTTCAAATTGTTGGATTATATAATTTGTACGCATGAAATGAAACCTTATATATGTACTGTTGTGTTAATTTTAGAATAAATAATGAAAAAAATGTGACGAAATTCTAACTAAACAAATTTTAATGTACTGGTTTTCTTTCAAATCAACAGATCTGACTAAATTTCACAATATCTAAATTGACCTTATTGATTAATTCTATAACCATGATTAAATATCTACAAGAAATTATATTCGATAAAGTTAATTATTTATCAATCTAAAATAACATCTAAGTAATATATATATAATGAGAAAGGATCAGCACTTGATTTTATGATTCAACAAAATAAGTTCAAGAATGTTTTTCTTTTAATTGAATAATAAAATCACAAGTTGAATTTTTTGTTGTATTCCTCAATGAAAGAGCTACATATATATAGGAATACAAGTAACTAAATTAGGAAGATTATCTAATATCTAAGTTAGGAAATATATCAAATCTAATATCTAACTTAGTTAGGAAATATATCAAATCCAATATCCAATTTAGGAAACTAAATATTTTAACACTTTCCCTCAAGTTGGTGCATAGATGTCACACATGCCCAACTTGTCTAAAAACGTTGAGAAGACATGCTTTGAAACTGGCTTGGTGAGAATGTCGGCCAATTGATCTTCTGATATAATTTTAGGCAACTCCAGAATATTTTCATCCAACTTTTCCTTTATGAAGAACCTGTCTACCTCAACATGTTTTGTGCGATCATGTTGGACTGGATTATGTGCTATATCACATGCTGCTTTGTTATCACAAAACAATCGAATCGATTGCTTAGACGTAAAGCCCAAATCTTCTAGAAGAAGTTTCAACCATAATGCTTCACAAAGTCCGAGTGCTAAACCTCTGAATTCAGCTTCTGCACTTGAGCGTGCTACAATATTTTATGTTTTTTGCTTCTCCATGTAACTAGGTTACCGCCCACAAATGTAAAGTAACCTGAGGTGGACCGTCTATCATCAATTGCTCCAAGCCCTAGTCAGCATCAGTATATACATCTATATTTTGACAATTTATATTCTTTGTGAATAGAATTCCCTTTCCAGGAGCAGACTTTAACTACCTCAAAATGCGTATTACTGCATTCATGTGTTGCTCTCCAGGATTATGCATAAATTAGGAAACAATACTCAATGCATAGGCAAGATCAGGTCTTGTATGTGCTAGGTACATCAATCTTCCTACCAGTATCTGATATCTCCCTTTGTTAGCTGGTACCTGATTAGTTTCAATACGCAGCTTCAGACCTTCTTCCACTGGTGTATCAATTGGTTTACACGTAGACATACTAGTCTCTTCTAATAGGTCTAAGGCATACTTTCGTTGTGACAGAAAAATTCCCTTCTTAGATCGAGACACTTGATTCCAAGAAAGTATTTCAAAGGAGTAAGATCTTTCATTTCAAATTCTCTAGATAAGTAATCTTGCAATGCCTTCATTTCTTAGGATCATTTTCAGAATAACCATGTCATCTACGATACAATAAGAGCGTTGATTTTGTCATACCTTTTCTTGAAATAAGGTGTGATCTGAATTGCTCGATGGTATCCAAATGCTACCATAGACTTTGTGAATCTTTCAAACCATGCTCTTGGAGATTGTTTTAGCCCATAAATTGATTTCTTTAATCTACACACCTTCTGTCTGTGGACTTCTGATGAATTACATCTTGGTGGAAGATCCATATAAACCTCTTCAGTCAATTCACCATGTAGAAAGGCTTTATTCACATCAAATTGTTGTAATGGCCAATCTAAATTCACAGCTAAAGATAACAAGATTCGAACAGTATTGATTTTAGCTACAGGTGCAAAAGTATCTGTGTAGTCGATTCCGTAGGTTTGGGTGTACCCTTTTGCAACCAATCTTGCCTTGAAACGTTCGGATCGTACCACATCTCCGCTTTATACTTAACAGTATATACCCATCGGCATCCAACTGTGGTCTTTCCTGGAGGGAGATTGACAAGTTCCCAAGTTCTATTCTTTTGTAAGGACTTCATCTCTTCATTCATAGCTTCTTTCCATCTTGGGTCATTTAAGGCTTCCTGCATAATCGTTAGGAATAGATCTGATGAGATAATTGATTTACAAATGATGATTTGATTCGATAAACCGATGATTAGACACAAAATGACTCATGGGGTATTTGATTTTACTAGAAAGTTCAGGTTCATAAGTAAGCTTAGGAATACCTCTATTATGACGGTGTGGTAACTGTCTTCTGAATGCAGTCGATTGGTTTGGTATGTTTGTTGATTGTGGAGCGATGGACTCTGGATAAGGTGCCATATTTTCAGATCTTGAGTGTTCAGTATTTTCATTCACTGTCACACCAAATAAGTCATTGTTAATTACTTCTGACAGAGAGTTTTCGTCACTGTTGTCCAGTGCTTGATAGGCAAACTCAGACAATCTATTTTCCTCTGAAGAGTGAGATTCATAATCTAAAGTCTGAACTTCCCTAAAATTCTCCCCCTGAAGTTCAGCCTCAGCAGAAAAATACATTATATTTTCATGAAATACAATATCCATTGTGGTAAAAATACGCTGAGTTGGAGGATGATAACACCGGTACCCTTTTTGAGACGCAGTATACCCAAGAAAGACACATCTCAAAACTCGAGGACTCAACTTATTACGTTGGTGATGGTGAAGATGTACAAACGCCACATAACCAAAGATACGTGGGGGCAAATTCGACGTTGCTGGTGAAACCACTGCTTCCAAAAGAGATGCAAATGGTGTTTTAAAATCAGAGAACTCGATTTGGTGCCCGATTGATAAGATATCTTTGCGAAGCTAGTGCTTCTCCCAATAAGTTGACGGTAAATGAGCATCTATCAATAAGGCACGAACCACTTCCAATAAGTGTCGATTCTTTCTTTCAGCAACTCCGTTTTGTTGGGGTGTATTAGGACATGTAGTTTGATGAACTATCCCATGTGCTTCTAAATACTGTTGAAGTGCGGAACACTTATATTCTCCACCGTTATCACTGCGAAGAATTTGAATTTGTGCATTATATTGAGTCCAAACCATCTTATGGAACTTTTGAAACAAGTAGCTCACTTCACCTTTAGACTTCATCAAGAAAAACCATGTCATTCTGGTACAGTCATCAATAAAAGTAACAAACCATCGCGATCCACCTAATGTAGTAACCTTAGATGGATCCCAAACATCAGAATGTATTATCATAAAAGATAATGGACTTTTATTCAAACATAACGGAAAAGAAGTACGATGACTTTTTGCCAGTTCACAAACATCACATTGAAAACTAGAAACTTCAAGTTTTGCAAATAAACTGGGAAATAATTTTTTCAGATAACCAAAAGAAGCATGCCCCAACCGTCGATACCATAACAAGATTTCTGATTTCATCTTCTCACCCTTTAAGTCATCCACTATCAAAGCCTGATGCAACTCTTTGGCACCAAATCCAAATAATACAATTGCCCTCACTTAGTACCATAACCAATCGTCTGCTTTGTTTGGATGTCCTTGAACACACAAGATTCAGGCTAAAAAATTACAACACAAGATAAAGTTTTGGTTATTTGAGAGACAGATAAAAAGTTATAACCTAAGGATGGAACAACTAAAACTGAATCTAAACTCAAACTATTAGTGAGGTTCACAGATCCTGCACCAATAACAGAGTTCAAATTACCATTGGCAGTTGAAACAAAATTTTGTGAGGAAGATTTAAGGTTTAAGACATGTCTAGAATCAAACGTCATATGATCTGTAGCACCAGAATCAATTATCCATGTACTATTAGAAACAGGTGTAGAAGTATGTAAAACCTTACCTCCAGTGTCAGTGGTAGCTACTAATGCTGAGCCCTGTGTAGCATCATCATCCTCTGTCTTCGTCTCAACAACTGCAGCAATATGGCCCTTTTTGGAACCTCGCTTCTGTTGATCACGACTATGATCCCACAATTCTGGATATCCAATAAGTTCAAAGCACTTCATTTTAGTATGGCCAGATTTATTACAATGAGTGTATTTGGATGTTGACTCTTGTGCAATCTTAAAGTGTGTCGCCTTTGTACGATCATGCCGGTGTCGTACCATCATAGCGGAAGCTTCAGTATTTTCAGACTCAGTTTTCATAGTAGAGCGACGTGCCTCCTCACGACGAATCAACGAATAGCATTCTTCTATATCTGAAACTGATTCTTTACGAAGGATTTCTCCACGAATCTGTTCAAAATCACTATCCAAGCCAGCAAGAAATATGTGTACTCTTAGTCGCTCAATGGATTTTCTATATGCCAAAATATCATCAGGATCTTTCATTACCACCTTATCACGATGGTCTAATTCTCGAAAAATTTCGGTCAATTCTCCATAATATTCAGAGATAGATTTTTCACTCTGTTTAGCAGTAAATGCTTTTTGGTTTAAAAAAAATACATGCAGTTCATCACTCCCATCATAAAACGCTTTTGATAAAGCACTCCAAATCTCTCGATTAGTAGGTAAGCGTAAATAGCGTTTCATAATTTCTGGAGTCATGGACATAAGTAGCCATCTCTTCACTTTTCGATTTTCAAGATACCACTTTTCATATCCAAAGATCGATTCATCGTGGTTTTGCCTTACCACGTATATAAGAAAGCTTCTCTCTTTCAGCAATGTGCATCTCCATTAATTGATACCATATATCATAATTAGTCTCATTAAGAATAATTCATGAATTGAATGCACCTTCTGATTGAATTATAACTCGAGTGGTTCCAGACATAATCGCTGCGCGATGCGGCTATAGCGCCGGGCAGAGAGATGAGCGCAGTAAACGCAATCGAGTGTTCTTGCGGCGAGCTCGCGATCTGGCGTCGGTAGCGTGCTAAGATTTAGCTGCGGCGACGAGCAGAGACGACGAGCAGCGGCGGCGGCGTGAGATGGCGGGTCTTCGTCGAAATCGATGGTATTTGCAGCGTTGGCGGCGACAACGGCGCAAGTGCGCGATTCTTTAGGGTTTTAAAATTTCCCCTCTTCTTTTTTTTTTTCTTGATGATCAAATAGCACTGTCGATTTGACAGCAACAACAATCGTCGACAACAATTACCAGTCGTCCGATGAAGTAATTTGAATTTTTTCTTATGATATAATAATGGTAAAACCAGGTTTGGCTCTGATACCAAATTGAATAATAAAATCACAAGTTGAATTTTTTGTTGTATTCCTCAATGAAAGAGCTACATATATATAAGAATACAAGTAACTAAATTATGAAGATTATCTAATATCTAAGTTAGAAAATATATCAAATCTAATATCTAACTTAGTTAGAAAATATATCAAATCCAATATCTAATTTAGGAAACTAAATATTTTAACATTTTTCTTAGGATATATGTTTAGAAGTTTTAACCTTTGTTTTTTCTGTAGTTTAAAATTTTTATTTTGATTTATTTAGAACGGATGTAAAACAAATTAAATATATTATATAAGTTTGTGAAATAAACGCGATTTTCTTCGTAAACTTTCTTCTTTTATTTTTGTTTCATGTTTTCAGCTAAAAAATTTTTATGCATTAGCCAATTCTGTCTACATTTAAATTTGATAAAAGTATCAAATTTATCTAAAATTGCGACAAATATATTAAAATTTATAAATCTCGAATGTTATAGTCAGTCGGAAAACACGTCCATTATTTAGAACAGAATCAAATTTTATTTACGTTTCGGAATCTTAAATTCTAAAGACTACTTTGTCATTATTTAGACTTTCTTATTTATTTTTAAAATTTTATTTTTAAAATACTTTATAATTTTGAAAAATATAAACAAGTTTATTTATATCAACTACCACTAAAAAAACAAGTTAATATAAAAAAAAGTTCATAATTTCTTTTTATAAGTAATTCCAATTAATCCTTAAACCCCACCAATTATGTATTCTAAAGTTCTAAAACCGTGTACATCATACCACTAATTTGATTTAATTAACTGTTAACTAATTTGATTAAGATTAGCTGAATTCTTTATCATTTGGTAAATTTTTAAGATAAGTCACGTGATAGTACGGACAAGTGGAAAATAAGACAATCTCAACCATTCATATACCGACGCGTGTCCTAGAAAGCTACTACTGGGTCCCGCAAGTTCAGCTAGGGTTCATTCTAGTTATAAATACCAACCCCCCTTTCTCTCTTTCTTTTATAATCTCTTACCAAGTATTTCTGCTCTGATCTTCGTTGTTGTACTTCTTCGTCGTTCGTTTGTTGTTGTTTTTTCTACGATTTCGTTATTGTTGTTCTTCGATTTGCTCTTGTTTCGATGTTTGGTTGCTTGATTTTTTGAATAATTCCTGATCGTGAAGCTAGAAGAAGAGAAGAAGAACATGGGGAGAGGAAGAGTGGAGTTGAAACGGATAGAGAACAAGATCAACAGACAGGTAACGTTCGCGAAGAGAAGGAATGGTTTGTTGAAGAAAGCTTACGAGCTCTCTGTTCTCTGTGATGCTGAGGTTGCTCTCATCATATTCTCCAACCGCGGAAAGCTCTATGAGTTCTGCTCTGGAAACAGGTACAATAGCTAGAATGAAAACATAGATCAATCTGCTAGGAACTTAGTAGTAGAACTGGGTATAGAAGAGAGATCTCGTTGTTGTTGTTGTTGTTCTTCTTCTTTTGGGACAGGATGTGAATGGAGGTGTCGAAACGTTTTGAAGAGTAGATAGAAGGTACAGATCTGTAAAGAAGTAGCGAGTTACGTACAACTAGTTTAGAGTATTGGCGAACTACAGACGGTGTTTTGAGTCATGATTTAGTTGTTACTCTGGCTAGAAGACCAGAAGTAGATCTTTAACTACTAGCTATAAACTTGTTTTAAGGTGAAGCTGATGGGGAGAATTTGGTTGTAGAATTTTTTGTGCAGATTTTTTAGTTGAAGGCGTTGAAACCAAGTATATCAGTAATTGAAAGTAGATAATAATTTATAGATCCCAGAAGATTTAGATTAGTAGTGTTTAGAGCGAAACAGCTTTAGTTAATTAGTCCTCTTCGCTTATGAAATTCATATACTAAGATGTTAGTGGAAGCGGATGTGTTTTAGAGCGCGGAGTTAGATCTAAGAGAAATTCTAGAACCCGGATGTGTTTGAGCCTGATGTTTAAATTCGAAGAAAACTCGTGTTCCCGTGCCTATGAATTTAGAAGGGAATTTTCTTTAGTGATATAAGGTTAATCAAGGAGAAAAGTAACTAAATTGTTCAGATCTCTCTTCTAATCCATCAAATCGAGAGTTTCTTGAGCTTTTTAGACCATGCTTTAAAATAACTTGGACTGATTTCTTTTATTGACAAGTTTTAAGCTAGACTATATAACATAGAATTTTTAGTTTGAGAGTCCAATTTATTAACTGGTTCATAGACTTGCAGATGAAGATGCTTAAATTGCTCTCATTAGGGTTCAGATAGGACGGGGAAGCAGTTGTGACAAAAAGAGTTTTCATATCATTAAGGCTCCTGAAAGTTATTTTGAGGTTATTGTTCGTTGTTTTCCCATAGTTCTTCCATCTATGTTAATCTCCAATCTATAAACATGCAGCTACTTGCTTTACCTCTCACTTACTTTCATATTCCTTCGTTTTTATTTCTTTAGTTGATCTGATTTTCCCCCTTCAATTCATCTGCGATTTCTCTCTTTGCCAAAATAATTAACTGTGAATTCCAAATAATTAACCTAATTTAGAAGCAAAACTTTCCTATGCAGACTCCTTTCCTGCTCAGAGATAGCAAAATGATTTTTCTTTACTAATTCTTCTACCATAGCATGTTTCTTTCTCCTGTAAGAAATCTACTTTGGACCCTTATGTTGTTACAGCAAAATTGTCTTGCTACACTGCTACAGCCAGAGACATGATCATAAGATTATGGAACAGTGCTTTGTACAAGAGATACTAGGTTTCTTCCTGCTTGGGGATTCGTGCTTTCTTGTTCTTCATTTCTTCTCCATTTCCCTTAATTATATTTTGTCTAGTTATGAAAGCAAGCTTCCTATCGCTACCCCATCAGACTGTCATTCAATTACTTTGCGACTCTTCCTAGGTTGTCTCCTTGAACATGGTATATATTCTATGAATGAAATCAATCCTAATTTCTTTCTTTTTTGACATCATGTGCAATAACAACAGTTTGGCTAGCTAGATTCCTCAGTTTTTCTTTCTCATCCTTAACTCTTCTGGGTTTCCCAATCACTCAAGAGAAACTACTTTTGTTTTCTGGATATTGAGCCGTTGCTATATATTTTATCCAATGATCAGTTGAAATGCATGCATCAGAATAGCTGTATCACAGAAGATCTCTGCATCCGTAATTTGTTTCCCTCAAAGATTTCTGCATGCACTTTATTTCTTCAAGCTGTTTTCCTTTCTTGTCTTGTACGTGTCTTGGCAGAGCTAGCCAAAGGTAGCTAATGAACCAAAGCATGATTCAACTTAATTTGCATGACTGATTAGATGCATATTGAGTTTGCTTTGTGTTGATTTAATAAAGTTTGAAAAAACTTGGTATAATGGATCAGCAAATCGTGTAGGTCTTACTTTTAAGGAAGTACATGATATTGCCTTGATCACAACTGAAAGGCACAAAGGTAGTAGTAGAGATCACTAGCAATGGGAGGACCAATTATTCTGGAGTAGACCATCTTCATTAGCCAACACAAAAATGCAATAAACTGCACCATATATATTATCAAAACTAAACATGCATCAGAGGTTTTACAAGAAGCTGCACAACATAGACTAATAGTTACGAAGGATATTTGCAATTTAAATCAAATAAAAGTATATGAATATACATTGCAAAAGGATCAACACTCTAGAATAAGAAACAATTGAAACTCAACTGCTAACTTTTTGTCAGCAACTTGAAATTTAGTTAGTCATGTTTCCCCAACTCATGGAACTCAAAAGCACTTTCCAGCTACTTAGTACGTACCTTAGGCACAATTTGCTAACAAAAAGAATCGCATATATGATTTAAGTCATACAAGACACTTGTAATTAAGGGAATCCATAGAACTAGACATATATTTTGGTTTAATTTGTCATATGAGGTTAATCTTCAGAAAATTGGTATTTGACTAGAAGATCAAGTATATACACTATACTAATATATGTAATAAGAAAAAAAATCTTTTTCTAAGGTTATTTCTTTATAAACTATGTTTAATAACTACTGATGACAAGCAAATTAACATTGCTTAGACTTAGCTAAATAGCCTAACAATTGTTTATGTATTGCTTGGCGTTCACAACCCTATTTTGTTTGATGAAGACTATTCCAAAAGTAAAAAATTTTAAAGAAAGTGATAAAAGAGAAAACTTTATAATACTTCCAGTACATTCTCCTCTAGCTTCCAAAAAGTATTTCTCACTTCTAGGCTTAGCTAATGTTTTAAGAGTTGTAAACTACATGGCAAACCTAGCTAGGTTTTCTATTAGGCATTAATTTCTTTTTTGTTATTTTTACTTCTCATTACCATATCCAATTTTAACTTACAGAAAAATGGAAATTTAATTGTGAATTGAATGGCAAATTGACAATCCTGCAATGAGATTATTTCTTTTGACAGATTATAATCATGTTAGAAAATCGTATAGTACTGCATGTTATGCATTTATATTCTGAAATTTTTTTCTTTGCATCTGTAGCATGGTGAGAACACTCGAAAGATATCAAAAGTGCAGCTACAGTGGACCAGATACAAGTGCGCAGACAAGAGAGAATCAGGTATTCACATATGTACACCAACAAGAACATGTGAATTTCATTCACTCGCACTCACATGCATAAGAGAGGTGGTCATATGTAGACACTGCACACTCACAAACACCATAGAGTGGTGAAACCTAGCTAAAGATTTATATACACTCACCAGATGCGATGATGATTCGACCAAGGAAAGAAATTGCAGATTGCCTTTTGTCATGAAGCTTGTATCTAATTATCAACTAAGCCTAAATAATCATTAATGGTTGAGGATACAAGAACATCTTATATATATCTGAAACTGCATTTTACTTCTCATCAGATGATCCAAAGTAGTCAGCAAGAGTATCTGAAGCTTAAAGCACGTGTTGAGGCCCTGCAGCGATCTCAAAGGTACCTTGCTGTTTCTATCAAATGCCATTGTCTATCTCATTCTATTTTCAATCTTTACTAGCAACAGCATTTAGATGCACACATGATCGATCTCACACTCAAAGCACCACAGGAATCTCCTTGGTGAAGACTTGGGTCCATTAAACGTAAAGGAACTTGAGCAACTAGAGAAGCAGCTTGATGCTTCCCTGAGGCAAATAAGATCAACAAGGGTTAGTTGTTCTTTACATTTCTTTTTTCTTCATCTCCAGCTGAGGCAAACTGCATCTACTAGCTTTTTCAGGTTATTAATTGTAAACTTTATAACTTTTCCACAGACCCAACAAATGCTTGACCAACTCACTGATCTTCAGAATAAGGTATATATGTACGTTAGAGTTGAATACACTCAGATTACTTCCCTAATTTGTCGTGCCTGAAAATTTAATCAAATCTGTAATGGCAGGAGAAAATGCTGATTGAGACTAATAGAACTCTGCGAAGAAGGGTAAGTGTTCGAAGTCTTTATGACCACATTGGTAGTAGAAACTCTTAATTTAATATTATATAGTTATGAAATCCACA
Source organism: Acanthochlamys bracteata (assembly GCA_019914995.1). Classification (NCBI taxonomy): domain Eukaryota; kingdom Viridiplantae; phylum Streptophyta; class Magnoliopsida; order Pandanales; family Velloziaceae; genus Acanthochlamys; species Acanthochlamys bracteata. The sequence continues at coordinate 6,829,627 of CM034141.1, forward strand.
AAATATATCCATTAATAAACAAATTAAAACATGCATGGGTAGTCGCGAAGGTTCCACGTTCGCAGGAGTACTAGTTAGAGCTTCTAACTAGCTGCTGCTTTTGTAGTTGGAGGAGACCGGTCAGACAACTCAGCACCAGCAGCAAGTTTGGGAGGCTAATGAGAGGAATATGATGAATCAGCACCAACAGCAGCAGGGTCAAGGATTCTTTCATCCTCTGGACTGTGAACCCACCCTTCAGATTGGGTAATTTTGTTATACATACGTAGATTCTTAGATTAACTATGCTTGTTTATACAATACAACCGGCTTTTGAACAAAAAAGTAACTTGGAGAAGACGAGAAATAAGGCTTTCGTTTTTTGAATGGCAAAAAGCCTTGACCTACATGTGGTTATTTAGGTTTTAAAAAGAACACCAAACAAGTTTTAAGCAAGGTAATGCTTTCGATGTGAAGACGACCGGTATTATATTTACATGAATCTAACTTCATTAGAGTGCGTAATATTCTCCTATTAGAAATTAGAGAAATACGGATCTGGAGCCTCAAAATATTATCACGTAGATATATGATAGGTATTACAAATAAAGAGAAAGCTGCCTAGCAAGTCCCCCAAAATTTCTGCATTGAATTTAACGCAGAAAGCAAAATAGCAAAATTGATAAACAACTCTCCAACCTTTTCAGGAAAAACTGATCAATAGACTTGTATTCTGATTCTTTCAATTGCGAGTTCTTTGCGGATTAATTTGTCCTGTCATAAGGAATAGGCTTATTTCTGGCTCATGATTACTAATTCTTGACTTCAAGTTGTTAAACTTTGTTCTTTCTGGCAAGTGGAAACTGATCCTGCAGCCTGATATTATACTTTGATATTGATTACAAACATTCTGAGCCTGTTCCTAGATGCTTGTTATCTATAATCAACTTCGTATCTGTGTTTCAACTTTGTTAGTGAATCCTAATTTTGGGCTTTCCAGGTATCATCCTGATCAATTATCATTGGCAGCAGCGGCGGCAGCAGCAGCATCTGCACCGAACGCCAGCAGCTACATGTCCGGATGGCTTGCCTGAGTATCCATTAATTATTCGATCATATGTGCCTTTATTTCACGTAAAAATTCCCAAAAAAATTGAAACCAGAAACATTTCGTGCCATCATAAGGAAAAGTCCCGCAGCTTGTAAGTAATGTATGTATTTTCCTATAAGGTGTCTCTCTAGGTTGTATTGCTTGCTTTCTGGACACCAAGAAGACTTATAATCCGTATTTCTTATATTTGATGTACGAGGGTTCTGACTCCAAATTATTGTACGTGAAGTCCGTCAATGATTCTAGATTAAAAGATTTCAATGTCGCCGAAGATCTAAATAAGTATACATATGCTGTGCTTAACTATAACCTAGTGATTTATTCTGTTCTTACGATTAATCATGTGTTACTTAATTGTGTTACTACTTGTAGGCTATTCTATTTATTTCTTTCTTGAATTTATAGTGATCTTCATATTACGTTTTAGCACCTGTGATGGAATCATTGGTGCATCCAAATAGACAGCTAACAGGGGTTGTCTTCTAGGAGTCTCCTAAAAGTCATAGCATGTCTACGTGGCATGCTATCAATGGCTCTTTGACAACAACATATAACGAGGCACCAAGTAAACCAGGTATACTATAAACAACCAACTCACAAACCTTAGAGCAAAGTCTATCCATTCCGCAATTTCTCCTCAGCGGCAGGGAGAACAAAAATAGTCAGCTACTTAGCTTCTCAATTTTGAATACGCGATATATCTCAACTCTATTATGTTTATTACGTGGTTGCAAAGTTTCATGGTTATTACTTGGCACATTTTCGTTGTTTGTCTTTCGTGTTCCCGTTTTGGTCTCTCTTATATGAGTGTTCTATTCTGGGTTACGGAGGAGAGAGAGAGACAAGAGAAGGTCATCCGCTTCCCTCGATCGGCTAATAATTGTCCGAATCAAGTAAACTCTTGTGCGGCTGTGAGATATCTTGATCTACTCACAGCGCACGTCAGAAATTTAGTGAAATTATTTAGGATGCATCTAAGTATTTATAAAAAAATATTTTTCAAAATTATTTATATTTATTTAAAAATAAGTTTTTATTTTTAATTAAAATAAAATAAATAATAATAAGATAGAAATTTTATTTTAAATGTAAAATAAATTTGATAATATTATAAATATTAAAAAATTAAACTAAAAAAATTAAAAAATATTTTTTTGTCAGAATTCACTCAACAAACGGGGTTATTCATCCACGTAAGTAGACCACTTTAGAGAGATGCTTAAACTGATCCTTCACCTTATCCAACCCACCTCCGTCCCGGCATTTACTCGAAATTTGTTTGTCTCTCTCATTGAAAGGAAAAGAAAACATAGGATTGGGTTTTCCAACTCCATCGAAGAATAATAAGAAGAAGATCATGAGGGGAATTTACTGCAATGGAACCAGTCTTCATCAATCGAGGGTTTTCTACGAGCTCTGCGGCCTGCTGTTTACAATCCTTCACTACCCGCAACATCTCTCGGATTCTTCGTCGGCGTTAGGGATGGTAGGACCTCCATTCAATCAGAGACGGCGGCAGAGAGATGAGAAGGTTACGCCGGCGGCATTGGCTGCTTTACTGCTTGGTGCTTCCACGGCGCTGATGCTTTGTGGGCGGGTGACGCTTTTGATTGGGTTCATGTTGATGCCGTGGGTTATCGGGTTGGTGATGTTGTTGTACTTTGCTGGGATTATTTCAATAATTTCTAGATGTAGTCGAGCCGTGTTCTGTCAAGACTCGGCAGCTTCTGAGCATTCATCTACGCCAAGAAGGAGATCTCAGGTAAGTGGTGAATCTCTTGTTTTATATAATTAGTTATACTCTGTTGCTGAGTTTGTGATTGAGTTGAATGCTATACTAATGAACTATGACATTTGCTTTATGATTAAGAACTTAAGAAAGGAATTTGATGGTTTTTTTTGGTTTACGATATGAAAATGCATTACGGTTGGATCATGCCATGATGGTTTTGTTGTTGCTATGTATTGTTAGAAAATTCCTTTTCTATATTCTTATTGTTTTGTCATTTTTGTGTTTTGGGATCACTGGAAGGGAGGTTTCATTTAGGTTTTGAGATAATTGCTGGTTTGTGTGCGATCACTTGAATCATAATTTCATAATTTGAGTAGGTTGTGACTAATTGTGAAATTAGTTGCCATTTTACTTGTATATTGTGCATTAAAATTCCTTGACTTTGAAATTGCAAAATTGTGTTTCTTGAGTGGAATTAATAAATAATTTTCCAGTGATCATTTGGGGGAAGAAAGCATTTTATTTTTTTTTGGGGCGGTGGGTGGGTTGGAGCTGGAAAATGATTATAAATCGATTAGTAGCTGGCTCCGTGAATCATATTTGCTTTATGTTGTCCCAGCTGAGTTTCTATAATTTTTGAAATGCGACCTTTGTTATCTAATAGAATAGGATTGAAAAATTAGATTTTCAGTGTTAGTTGATTGACTATCATAATTGATTAATATCTGGCTTTGAGAAAGTAGTGTTTCATTGGTTTCATCTTTTTGACTAAAATTAGATTTAAATGGTTTTTCAAATGGCGGTGTCTGCCATAGGTAGTTTTTTTCTGTTATGGGCTGCTTTTCATAATGGTGGATTTCTTTCATCAGTTCTTTCTGTTGGATTAAATGTCAGACTTGCAGTTCTTAGTATATTGTCTTTCATGTTTATGCACGTCTTTCAATCTTAGTTCTGGTATTGTAAGCATGAGGCAGGTCTAAACTGTTATTTAAGGTGTTTCATTCACACGTTACTCAGCGTTGTGCTTATGCAAAACTTAATGAAGTTCATTGTATATCAGTTGAAGCTGGGAATTACATGTCTGCTAGTTGGTTGTGAGACTTCATAAGTCCCAATAACTTTGTCTAGAAAATAATAATGGATTCAGTTCATGCTGATGATTATTGCTATAAACTACTACTTCATGGTTTGTTTCCTACAATCAGCAAGGTTTTTGTGTCTTTTCTTTTTAAGACAATTCCCAAACTTTGTCTTGAATTGCTAATTACTTTGGTCACTGTTGTGCTAATTCATTGGATGCATGTTTAAAATTGTACTGTGCATGATAGGATCACAATTGCAAATTTGTAAGGTGCTATGGCTATTCTTTTGCAGGTCAATTCTTTACAAAATACCAAGTAGTTAGCAGATTTATAGAGGCAATATGCCCTTGAAGCAGCATCTTGGCAGTGTTGTTTGGTTTGCTATGGCTGCTTCTTTGCTGATTGATATGATTGGAGTTGTTCAAATGGCCAATATACTTGTGTGTAGCTGATCCTCATTTCAACTTTTGTGCTATACTATTTCTACTTCCTCCAGTCTGAGATAAACAGCTAGCTTTTTACTTTTTTCAAAAGCTAAACTGTCCAGCTTACTTGTTCTCGTCAAGGATTTCACCAAGTTGTCATGGATAGTTTTGGGAATAAGCCATACCAGTGCATACAGACATTCTCCCTGATGTAGCCAGAGTGTGCTGGAAGGGTATATCAATCTGCAACCACCCAAACTAGTGATCTGAAATGCTCTGTGCTCTGTGGACTTTTCCGATTCTACGAAGTGACAATTGTATATACCAACAAGAAACTAAAGTCCCACAACAGCAGTTGTATATAAGTGCTTATTGGATGAGAATGTTTTCATGGAGCTTGTAATATTGGGGTAACAATTGCTGCTTCCTAAATAGGCACAGTACTTGTTGCTATTAGCTTTGCACTCTTCTGTTTTCTTGTGTAGTTTTCACTGCAGTTGACCCGCTTGACTAAGGTATCAAACAAAGAAGTGTACGATTTTTTTCACTCTCTCCTGATTCATGTATACAAGTGTATGCCTAGTGGTAAGCTAGCTTTTCTATCATATGATCCCTTCCTTGCCGTCATTGCAGACTACAGAATAATAATCTGTACATGTAAAAAAGGCAGCACGAGTAGTGGCCAAAAAGTAAAAGTTTGAAGACAACCGTGTTGGCATTACCTCAAAAGCACCCATTTTCACCTTTCATACTCCTTTTATATGTCTTGCTTCCTAAGCATTTCCATGCCATTATGTTAGATTTCGAACTACTCTAATAACCCTCTTCTGTCTATCTATCTAACACAGGAGCAGAGAATTTCTAAGCTTGATAGCGAACAACAGGGATGACTGACTGGGGTCCCGTGGTGGTAGCAGTGATCTTGTTCATCCTGATGTCGCCGGGACTACTCTTCCAGCTTCCGGCGAGGAACAGGGTTGTGGAGTTGGGCAACTTGCAAACAAGTGGGATCTCCATTCTAGTACATAGCATACTCTTCTTCTGTATACTAACCATCCTTGTTATTGCCATAGGCATACATATCAACGCTGCTTGATATACTACATACACAAAATCTCCACACAACTTGTATGTTTCTGTTCCAACACATGCAGTTGATGTTTTTGTACATCTTTGCTTTCAATTTCCTTCCATTTCTAATGCTTTTTTATTTTTATCAAGAACAGTTGTGGCAAATCAAAAGGAATATTTGTCTTCTAATTGATTTCCATGTATTCTTAATTTCAATCTTTTCTATCTGACATAACGATCACAATAGCAAATGAAATAACCAAGATCATAATAACAAACTTCTCTCAAATATCAATAGTTCGATACTACAAACTACAAATTCATCATCATAGAACAATACCTAACTCCAGAAATCAATAGAGCCATCTAACAAGTTCGATCTTGAGCAGCAAGAGTAGGAACAATAAACAACTAGATAGATAGCTAGATCTAATCTAACCGGTGTAGATGTGGAGATGGAGAGCAACGATAATAATCGAAAACACGGCGAAGAAGACGAGTGTGTGGAAGAAGATAGCCTTCCCGTTTGTTCTCATACTTCCGAAATCAACAGGTCTGTATGTTCCCGGGAGTTCGACCAACAGACCTGGAGACAACAGCACGAATAGAACAACTCCTACTACCACCGGCGCCCAGTCAGCCATCAAATCAAACTAGTTTCGTGAACAAGATTGACGATTGATTACTTGTGAATTCTTCGATTGAGAAGAAGAAGAAGAAAAAGGACCTAGAGAGAGAATCTAGTATAGAGAGCAGTGAACACTGAGAGAGAATAATAAACAAATGCTAGTGCTGGTCTGGGTCTTCTTTGTTTTCATTCTTTATGCTTTCTAGTGGCTTCCATTGATGTTTACCAAAAAAAAAAACCCTTTTAAAAAGAGAAGTGTATGTAAAATTTGTATGGCTAACAGTATCATTATCCGATATTGTAATTGTATAAAAAAATATTAAAAGTAAATTTAATAAAATATTTGACAAAAATAAAGTTTGATAAAAATAAATTTTTAAACGGTGCTTAAATTAAATTAAAGTAAAATTTAGAATTAAATTATAACGAAAATAAAGTTTAAATAAAAATAAAAATAAATTTCAGTAATAATGAAAATAATAAAAATTTAAAATTTGAATAAATATGCCAAAAAATCTATCAAAACAGCTATTTGAGATAATTGGGTAGTACCATCTATCTCTTATCCAAATTTCGTTATGTGAAAATAGTTTAATACCCACCACGGCTTATCGGTATTCGGTATTAGTTCTTAAAATTTGAGTTATCTAAAAATTTTAACTAAAAAGCATGCCGCAGTTAAAATGAAAAAGAAAGATTGCAACTTCAATTTCATTAGTTTGATTTAGGAACCCCATGTAAACATGAACACCAACAGCAAGAAGAAAAATAGCAACAAGAGGAAAGAATATAACTGCATGAACAAAAATCGGGATCCCATTCGTCTGCAGCGTTCCGAACTCAACCGACCGGTTCTTTCCCGTAATCTGAAACAACAATCCAGGCGAAAGCAGTACTATAACACCACTGCAACGAATACCTTTCCCCAATCCGCTATTGCCCCTTCTATGCTCTGTTTCTTCTTCTCTGTTTCTTCATCTTCGTCTTCTTCATCAGTTACCAATCAACACAAAAAGTATAAAAGATAAGAAGGAGAAGAACGAACAGAACTGGTGGAGAAGAAAATGAAATGCAGAATAACGGAATGAAAGAAAAAGGTCGGAGAAACAATCCGGTTTGTTTGTGGCCCGGCCCATTAAAGCCCAATTATAGCGACTTACCTACTTAAGCAGAGCCGGAAACTTCAATTCTTTGAAGTTGTTAATACGGCATTTACTGAACTGCCACGTCAGCTTATCTATAAAACAGGTGTATTATACCACAACTGAACCAACCTCTGCTGAAAATTTTAATTCATTTTTTATTAAAACATAGAAGTCAATTATTACACTTCCCAAATTTGCCACCCGAATAACGGGAGAGGAAAGGAAGAGAACCAAAACGTGAGCTCCAGAAAATTTTCACCCAAAACAATTTTCACTCGTCGCTCGAAATCTTCGTTGTTTAGTCGAACAAAGTTCAGCAGTCGAAATCAAAGGAAGATCGAGATAGATCGATATCAATCAATTGAGTTGTGTTTGTGAAGTTTTGCTTCAATTGATCGATTTAGAAAAGGTTCGAGATTGATAAATTGATTCGTTGATTTTTTAATTTGATATTGGGTTGGATTACTCTTCTTTAAAGCTTTTATCGAGCGATCGATCCAAGATGGACGGCGGCAGCAGCCGGAGAAGCATCACGCTGACCGGCGCAGCAGCCGCTGGTCGGAAAAAATCAATCGATAACGGCGGTGCTGGCTTCGATACTGCAAGCGGACGGAGGTCTTCTATCTCCCGTTCAACGTCAGCTCTCTCCCTATCTCTCTCTTAACAGTTTTGTTGTTTTAACTCTTAATTCGATTGTTTTTTCTTCTCGATGCTAACAATTTTCCTGAGATTTCGGAGTTCTGTTATATGTTTATCTGGTGCAGGTTTCAGATTAGGTAACTGCTTTATTATTTTATTTTTTAAAACTAAAGTTTCCTGTGATTTTCTTGATTATTTGATCTTTTGATAGATTCCGCACTTCTGTTTTTTGGTTTGGAGGTTTGTGGCCTGTGGTTGTAGTTCTGTAAGCTCAGGTTTTATACAAACTGTCGAATCAGTTTCTGTTCTCTTCATTTTGCGTTACAATGTTTTTGCTTGTCTGAATCCATTAATGAGCTATGTTTATGTATAAGTTTTGTTTGTTGATGTCATCATGTTTTGGCGAGAATCAGAAAGGTAGCATTTGGATTGAAAAAACGTATTGCATATTGTTTTAGTAGATGCTTTTGTTTGATGTATGGGGCATGATGAAGGCTTAAATTCTATGATCAACTGACTTTATCGCATTGAAAAGTGCATACATCTTACTGCCCATTTTTGGGTATCAGGACATTGAGTAGTGAAAGAACTGTAAAGCGACTTCGATTAAGCAAAGCGTTGACTATTCCCGAAAATACCACTGTGCATGAGGCTTGCCGGAGAATGGCTGCTCGTAGGGTAGATGCTGTATTGCTGACAGATTCGAATGCTTTGCTTTGTGGAATCTTAACAGACAAGGTTAGCAATTCTAGTTTGTGCATTTTATGTAGTTATTAGTTTGTCTGAGATATGCAGGTCTATTTATTCTCTTTATCATCTGACTTGCAGGATATAGCAAGAAGAGTCATTGCTCGGGAAATGAAACTTGAAGATACTCCTGTTTCTAAAGTCATGACACGAAATCCTGTTTTTGTGCTTTCTGACACTTTAGCTGTGGAAGCATTGCAGAAGATGGTGCAAGGTTTGCAAGAAGTTAAAAGATCCAGTTTACTTTGCAATTTGAAGAAAATAATATTCTTTTCCTTCTCAGGAAAATTCAGGCATTTGCCTGTTGTAGAAAATGGTGAGGTAGTTGCTTTGCTTGATATAGCAAAATGTCTCTATGATGCTATTGCGCGGATGGAAAGGGCAGCCGAGAAAGGGAAAGCTATTGCAGCTGCTGTTGAAGGGGTGGAGAAACAGTGGGGAACAACAATTTCAGGTTCATCAGTCACTTTCTTCCCTTTCAATCTGCTGTACATGTAATTGATAACTACGTATCAACTATTCATTTTCCACTGAGTTTTGTCTAATAGCTACTATCATGTAAAAGGCTTGAACTTCAACAGATTCTTGAAATATAACATTAAGTTTAGGTCATGTGACTTCAAAGTTGTTGCTTTGCTTTATGTATCTCAAGATTTTTGTTTTACCTTCTATCGAATTTTTTTACAAAAAGCAAGCATGCTAAAGTAGACTCCTGAATATTGTGCAGGTCCTAACTCATTCATTGAAACCTTACGTGAGCGCATGTTTCGGCCTTCTTTGTCTACCATTATCCCAGAGAATTCAAAGTAGGTAATATCCTAAGTTGAAATTAATATCACGTAAGTAACATGGATATTGTCAGGTTATTGACGCCATCATTTCATCTTCTCAGGGTTGTAAAGATTTTACCAACTGATTCAGTTTTAACTGCAACAAAGAATATGCTTGAACTTAAGGGAAGTTCAGCAGTTGTTGCTGTTGACGATAAACCTATGGGTATATTGACGTATGTTCTTGCATTTCTACATTTATGGTCACTTTGCGCACTTTTATTTCCATGTAATTCATGTTTTGAGTGGTACTTGTCTTACTTTCCAATCAGCTCAAGAGATATTTTGATGAGAGTGATTGCTCAAAATCTTCCTCCAGAGTCAACCCCTGTTGAGAAGGTATCTTGTACTAGTTATCTGTTGACATGAATATTAATGAGCCAGATATTACTTGTGGACCACTTTATTTGCGAAGTTTTAGTCTATTACACATGATGCATATCAGATACAAAGAAGTCATCTCTTTCAAATGATTCTGTATATCGCAAGATGTTTGAAGCATTCATAGACCCCTCAAACATCCTTCTTGGAGATATTAGAAATATGTTGCATGGCGAAACTCTTGTTTGAAATTTGAATTTCAGGTTATGACTCCAAATCCTGAATGCGCAACCATTGATACTCCCATAGTTGATGCTCTCCATACTATGCATGATGGAAAGTTCTTACATCTCCCTGTTGTGGATAGAGGTACATTCTATTCCCTTAACAGTGAAAGGAATATCAACCCATTTTCTTCACAGTCATACTCAGCTTCTTTACTTGCTCTTCCTGCAGATGGAAATATCGTTGCAGTTCTTGATGTAATTCACATTACACATTCTTCCGTTTCTACCGTAAGACAATGAGCGCTTTTTTTCCTTCATATGCACACTTCTTATTTTAAATACAAAAGTTCCATGTTAAAAACTAAACATTAGGATTTTTTTTATATTATTTGGCAAGAAACTTACACCTTAGCTTCTATTTATAGTTTTATGTCCTCTAGCTTCTAAGATATCTGCAACTATAAACAAACTTAGTACTGTTCATGTTGCTGCGGGGTTGTCTATGTTGCAATCTTTTTTTGGTATGAACGCCTTGCCTTTATCTAAAAGGCATAGATACAACAAAATGGGAAGTTAATGCACTTTCCTTGGAACTGGGAATTAGATTTTGTTTTGGGGAATCTCATGGTACAGTAATTAATGGTTAAGCTCATGTTTTTTTAACCTGTACTTATAATTATGATTTGTGTCAGCATTTGCTTATGAAAATTGCTTGAAGTATTCTTGTCTACACATGAGTGATTAATCACATGTTAAAATTTGACCTGTATTATGCTACTAGTGCATCATAATTTGCATGCTCGTAATCCTTAAACTTCATATAAACTCATTCTCTAACTACTAAGTACTTTTTGTGAAGTGGCATATCCACTCCATGGTCACTTGTATTCCCTTGCATTTGTTATTGCAAATAATTTTTGTTTGGTCTGTAATAAAAAGGTTGGGAGTACAGGAGGTGTTGGAAGTGAGGCAACAACTTCTATGATGCAAAAGTTCTGGGATTCTGCTATGGCCATAGGACCTTTAGATGATGATGAGGATTCTCGAAGGTATAACATCTATGGTTGTAAAAATCTAAGATGAGTTTACGAAAATCTGTAGTGTTGTTTATTTTTTTTCAGTGAAGGATCAATGAAGTTTGCATCTGAAGGAACTGAGATTGGGAGGTCTCTAGCATTTCCATCATCAGGCTCGTCTACTACCTTTGGCTTTAAACTTCAAGATAGAAAAGGGAGGATGCATAGGTTTAACTGCGGTATGCCAATCAATCGATAAATTGATCTGTTTTTTAGCAATCTCCAAATGTATATAGCAGGTGATTTTTGCTTTTGCCTATTTCAGAAACTCAAAGTATGACAGATCTTATAACTTGCATTCTTCATCGAGCCGGTGATGATATCGACAGGAACAATCTCCCTCAGATATTGGTAAAACGATAATTTATTACTTGAGTTGTGCACGTAAGGTGATAAGATTGTTTCTCCATAAATGAATGCTTACTTGGCTTTCCATTTATGATGGTCTATGCAGTATGAAGATGAAGATCATGATAAGGTTATACTTGCATCGGACGGTGACCTTGGCGCAGCTATTCAGCATGCTAAACTTGCTGGGTGGAAGGTAACGTTTCGTGTGTTTGAGGTTCTTACATCTAATATCATTCCTACCTTTTCTTCTTTCTCTTCTTCTTTCTGAATACTGAGATGTGAACTTTTCTACTATCTGCTGTCTGGATTGCAGAGCTTGAGGTTGTTTCTGGACTACAGCGGCACTGGCCGTCATAAGAGAGGTGGTGGATCAGGGGGCATGGAGTATGCACAACCCGATGCATGGGCATCTGCTTATAGTACCGTGGCTGCAGGAGCTGCATTAGTTGCAGGGCTCGGTCTGATGGCATATCTGAAAAGATCAAGTTAGTAGAAGCTATACACCTTTCCATACAATTTTTACAATATCAAGACAAATGCAGATCATCGCGGAAGAATCTCCCCAATTCTGTTCCTGTGCAAATTGATTGTGTATAGATTATTTTACCAAGTCATGGACAGGTCAATGGCGCATACGCATACAAGCGATTCTTTTGACTCGTAATTTATCTTATAATGACTCCGTTCAAAATGCTCGCAAGAAGTCACAGAATAATGGAACAAGTGATTGGCTGATGTTCTGACTAGGTGTCGGTTTTGTTATTTTGATACAAAAGAGACCGGTCAGGATTTGCTTCACTGAGCATATGTTTTAATTATAAAAAATTGTACCTTGTCTATTTCTTTTTTTATTTCGATTTTAAATTTCGTTATTTTTAATTATCGTTCTGAATTTTATTTTTATTTTCATATCATATTTTATTTTCATTAAAATTTAATCTTAAATTAATTTCACATTCAAATTTTATTTTTCAGTGATCCTTGTATTTCTCATCGACGCTATTCGCTGTGTTAAGAACTCCAAAATCAGGTTTACGTATATAGATATTAGTTATTCTTATCGTTAATTGGGGAAAGCATAGAATGGTGATGAATCATGTAATAACAAAAGCAATACATAGAGCTTAATTTGCTTAGATACTTTTCCGAATTTGAGTGCAATTAGCTTCTTGACGAAGTGTTGTTTGAGAGAGCTTAGAAATAGGTTGCAGCTTTTCCAGGACGATAAACCTTTTCGTTTGTTTTTAAGAACGTAAACTCGTGAGCTATATACCCAGAAGCTAATGGTTGTGGTGTTTAGGCCCATCATTTATGGCCCATATCACGCCATGAGATACAGCAGCAATTCCTAGTCCTCGAGTTTATGAGCTATATAGCACATGGGCTACAGAATATAGTCCAAGACCCATCATTTATGGCCCATGTCACGCCATGAGATGCAGCTGCAATTCCTAGTCCTTGAATTTATGAGCTACCGTCCGTAGTCCAAAAAATTTCATGAGCTAGAGGCTAAAACATTTAGATAATACACTAAAAGTTATTCAAAAATTTTTAAAATGTAGATGAAAGTATATTGAGATAGTTATACATATAAAATTTTTTGAAGAAATAATGAAAAAATTTTCAAAAAACACTTTTCTAAAAAACAACTATATTTTCAGCTTATTTCCAAACAGAACCTATAATAGTATAATACATTAGGTAAAGCCCAGGTATGCGATTAGCAATAGCACACGAGTTATAGTGTATTATTGTATAAATATTCATGGGATATGAGCAATGGTTCAGAAGTTGCCAGGTATAGCACAGTAACTGTAACCCAAAAATTTTATAGCATATGAGATGTAGCCCAAAATTTACTAGCCGAGTTATAACCCAAAAGTACATAAGTTATAGTCTGGGTATGTTATAGCCTGGGTATCCATAACGAGGTATATCCCGAAAATTGGTAAGTTACACTACATGATATATATAGCAAATGAATTTAACTATAGTTCATGCGTTATAGCTCATAAGTTAAAGCTCCAAAATCATGATCTACATAAAAGTCTATTATTTCAAACCATGCTATTGCCTCTTCCGTAGAAACGCAAGTTTTGTTTAAACAACGGGAGAAAAGAATGACAAACCCCGTGCATGTATACACAGGAAGGAGCTAATCAACATACACCATTAAAAAACATGACAAATTTCCTTCGAGATGGCTGAAGACTTTTTTAAGGGTAGCGTCTCTTTCTCGAGACACTTTCTTAAGCTCATTAAAAGAAGCAATAACTAATAATAATGTACAGGTGAGAATGCATTATAATTTTTACACGCAAAAGCATCTACTGCTAAAATAAACAAAATCACTAAACTACAGCTTTTCTGTACACTCAATCAATAAGAAAGAAAAATCCAAAAACATGCTTAAGCTTTACAATGTGTATTGTACCCAAGCACAACCCATACTGGTTGGCTGCCTACACCTCTTACCTGATTTTCAAAAGGCCAATCGATGTTGGAAACTGTTGGCTGAAATACAAGAAATGTGTTTTAGCCTCCAAATCTGAACAGGGAAAAGGGCCAAAGTTATTTCAAACCAGACGGCATGCAAAGGAAAACATCACATTCAAAAATATTTCTACATTTTACTTAGTACAGCCACTTGCAAGTATACACACTATATGTTAAAACATGAAGAATACAAATTCAAGAGGTAAACAACACTGTCAGGGCGAGAAAATTAGTTACATACCTTTTCAAATGATGCCAAAGTTGTCCATCGGACAAACCTTCACGAACAAGTTCTCTCTGATCATCCTATTGCCTTGTGAGCTTTTTCCTACAGGGTCTTTTTAACAGTTGTTCTGAAAAACCTAGCAACTTCTTTGTACAGCTGCTCCCCTTCAAATGGTTTTGAGACATAGCCATCCATTCCACACTTGAGACACTCCTCATGTGTAGCCTGGATCACATCAGCTGTCATAGCTAGTATAGGAACATGCCATCGAGAGACATCCCCAAGAGCTTGTACTGATACGTCTCCTTGATGTATGAGGTCATTTACCATGCTCTCCATTTCACGTATCCTTCTAGTAGCTTCGAACCTGACATGCAATAAAAATATTCTCTCAAGTATCATCTCATTTCATCAGAATTTCATAAATCAGTTAGAAATTAAGCACTATAATCAAATGAACTTTGTGGTAAACTTTGGAGGTGGGAGGTATCGCTGGGAACAAATGCTGAACTTGGTAAAAGTTATCCAAAAAATTCCTAGCAGCATTTGTAATTTCTTCAAGGCAATCTAGGTTTTATAGCATACCCATCCATTTCTGGCATCTGGATATCCATAAAGCAAGCATCAAAGTTGTGGGGTGGCTTCAGCATTGCTATGGCTTTCTTGCCACTCTCAACACAAGTTACTTCAGCACCATATTTCTTCAAAGCTCCAGCTGCTACCCTGAGATTTACCATATTGTCATCCACAACCAGAATGTGTCTTCCATGCAGAAGACTGCGCAATGACAATGGAGGAAGAACTCCATTCCTGGAACTTTCTTTGTCTCCACCACCTAGTACTCTTTGCAAAGTCAAAGCCAGCATACTAGCCCTAATAGGTTTCATTATTATAGTTAGAACAAACTTCCCAGGGCTTGTCAAGCTGTTCTTGGCAGAACTAGAAGGGTTTGCCAAAATAAAAAGTTTTGGGACATCTAACTGATTGTACTTCATCCAATCGCTGGTAAAAGAAGGCCAGAATTCAGCATTGGAAGACCAACCCTCTTTGTCAATAAGTACCATATTAACAACCAAGGTTTTATTAGCTATCCTGGGAATGGCTTGGTTAAGAGCAGTTGCCATCTCAGCATGAATCCCAAGTCTGTGGAGATGATACTTAGTCACTTTTGCTCGGGCCTGTCTATGATCGACCAGTAGTGCGGTCATACCATGAAAAACAGATGATGATTTGCACTCGGTGGGCTGAAATTCTGATGATTTATACTCATTTGATGTGGTGCAAGTTTTTGAAAGGACAGCAGTGAAGGTAAATGTGGAACCAATCTGGGCCTCACTTGCAAACCCAATCTCTCCTTTCATCAGGCCAACTAAGCACTTACTGATACTTAGTCCAATGCCAGTACCTCCGTGGATGCGGGAAATTGAAGGACCGACTTGCATAAAAGGGGTAAAGACATGGGATTGTGCTTCATAAGGTATGCCGAAGCCTGTATCTTCAACAGAGACAATTAAGTTCACCAGATCAGAGGAGGTCAATAATGGATTTTGAGTTGCATCTTCAGTAAAGATCTTAAAGCTCTGCCAGCTGCGCCTTCTATCTGCAACTGGCAAGCCACTTAAGGTATTCACAGTCTTAACATCGTCTTCTAAGTCTAACGTACTCATTACTTCTTCAGCAAGATGTACTGTCACCAAGATGTGGCCTTTCTCTGTGAACTGGAAAGAAATTTGTTTTTGGTTTAGATGGACTTACTCGATTCAAAAAACTAAGATTTTCGCCATAATGAAGCAAGATCACTTACTTTAACGGAGTTCCCTATGAGGTTCGTGATAATCTGCCGAAGCCTTCCAGGGTCGCCAATAACAATTTCAGGAACATGGTTAGAGACATAGACCGCCAACTATTGCAGATAATCAGAGAGAGCCAACAAAGTTGACAGACAGAGAGTTAGGCTCTAGGGCATTCAATTTATATCTTGCAATATGTAAAACTGAAATGTATCAGATACCTCTATTCCTTTCTCCTGTGACTTCCCGTAGAAAAGAGATAAGACGTCATCAAGAAGGGCCCGTATCTCAAATTGGACAGCCTCAAGTTCCAGTTTGCCAGATTCTATCTTAGCTTGATCAAGAACCTCATTTATCAGTGAAACCAGAGCTTTTCCACTAGCTTGAGCAGTTCTAACATAATCTTGCTGTGTGATATCGAGTTCGGTATCTATAAGCATCTGCAGCATTCCTGAAAATCAAGCATCTATAAGTACACTTTTAACTGAAAGATTAAGGTATGTGCCCACATAAGTAATAGATGTTATCCTCACCTAATACACCATTCATTGGTGTTCTAATCTCATGAGAGACAGTCGCCAAGAACTACACGAGAACCATGACGAAATGAAAATTAGACTTTATATCTCTAACTATAGGAGCTCATATCTAGAACTTTCAAAATTGACACGTGACCAGGAAATCAAATACCTGAGATTTTGCAACATCAGCTGCCTCTGCTCTCTTTTTGAGCTCCATCATCTGCCTGTAATCATCTTCCACTTTGGCAATACGATTCACCGTTGCATAAAATATATATCCAATCAGCAAAGCAATCACAAGAGTGCAAATTGAGGTTGTTATGGCAAGCCATGGTAATGGAGGCTTGGTTTTGAACCTGCAGAAAACAAATTTATTACATGCTATTGAGTTCATCAAAGAGGAACTTTCAACAAACCAGGCTATACTTAGCTACCTGCAATGCATTTCATGCTTTCTATCTGGGTCGCCAAAATGAAGGGTACTGTTATGATAGACACCACCACTTATCTCTGAGGAACCATACATCCTGATTGGGTTGTCAGGATCAGTAGTGTCATGCACATTAACAACAATCGTTTGCTTACAAGCAAGTTGGTGAAGCAACTTATCAACCAATGCTTCTATATCAAAAATTCCACCAAGATACCTGTAGCAGATCTAGGAATAAGTATGAATTCCTAAGAATATATAACACAGGTTGAATCTGGTAGGAATAGAGATCGTCAACTCTTTCAGTAGATATGTTCTTTGATGTTTACTCACCCAATTGCTGCTGCAGTCTGCTCAATCGGGGTTGCACTTGAAGGAAGACCAGATTGATAAACAGCATATGTAAGAATTACACCAAGTCGTCCTGTTTTTATCAGTGGGAATGGAGAGGTTAGGACCCCCTTTCCAGATTGTCTAGCTCGAAAGATGTTTTCCCGGTCTTCCTGCAGATTAGAAAACAGATGCTTTATGAGTAAGGAACACTGGTGATGCTTTTTCCAGTAACTGAAGATACCATTAGGGGCGGATATAATTACACTATAACTGAGGAAAAGTTGAATGCTTCACATGAAACCATCTCTTATTCCAAACCAAGAATCACCACAAAAAGTTAATTACCTATAGATTGGTGCATTATATTTAATTACTTAATCACTTCATTTCCACTCCAGATTCAACACAGCTGACCAGATACTAGGCTTAAATTCTGTGCAATAAAACTATGACGATGTCGACATTGATTGCAGATCACATAATGAAATCGAAGAAGCTTTCTAACCTTTCCTGACAACATGTCCAGAGATATCACATGCTTGACACTGTCCTGGGCAAAAATGACGGGAGCATATTCAGATTCTATAGGGGATATCTGATGTGCCTCTGGAGTTGAATCACCTTCGCGAACAGGAGTTTGTTTCGGGGCATCCATTCTCTTAATCGTCCATCCTTGTTGCCTCTCAAACTCTTCTCTTTCAGAATGAAGAATCTTAACAGCATATGCCACACCACTTGTCAAAGGCCTCTCAAATGCTGTCCGCTCAGCATATCTCGCAAATGTCACCTACATAAGATGTTGTTAAGCATCCACTAGAACAAACAGACTATACCAAAATAGAAGTCATTCAAAGACAATGCAATACTTCTGCTACAAAGGGCTTGTGCTGGTCAAGCTTCCATACGCATGAACAAAGATATGCCTGGTGGATTACCAATTTCTCAAGAAGAAAACATGAAGCAATTCAAGAGAAGCGTTAAATTATTATATAAGATAATATTCAAGTCAAAATGCTCAAAACCTACCTATACAGCTGTACCTATCATGCAAAAGTAATGAGGTTTTCCTATGAACAAGTATTCTTAGGGTTTGAGTTTCTTAAAACAGGATTATTCAAGCACTTAAACGTGTTTGCACTTACACTACCATAGACCAATTAATGCTGCCAGCATATCAGATCAGGAGACCTCTTGAAATCAACTCAACGAAGAATAACAAAATAGAAAAACCTGATCAATAGCTGATGGTTCTTTCGAATGGTGGAAGGTTGACACAAGAATGGCCAGGGCCTGAAGATGGTTCATGCTGACATTGAACTGGTCCTGCAGCATCCTCGCACGCTCGTCGCACATGCTTGCAAGTGTCTCCCTCCTCTTTTCTTCAGAGTGTGAACTCATGAACCAAAATATCCATAGAGATCCTAGCAACCACCCAATGATCCACAAGAGCAGTAATTCCCTCCACCATGTCTCCCTCACTTTCCTTGAGCTGAAGTACTGCCAGTAGGGGTGGTTCTTCCAATTCTTCTTTGAGAATTTCTCCGACCAATTCAACATTAACTTACTCCGAACTTCAATAAACCCATTCTTCTGCTCCATGACTTCGGCATCAATAAACCAATTCATGGAGATCTCAGAGAAGATCCACCAACATACCATCAGAGCTAGATACAAGATCACCAAGTCTAAGCCAAGAGCATGAACACAACTCATTCATTAAAACAGAACCAAGTTATCTACAACTATTTCTCACTCTTTGTACTGTAATCACATGTCACTCATCAAAAAAGGTGGCGTGAGAAAACGAAGCAAAGGTGAGTCTCACCTAAGCTTCACTACCAGAGGACTCCCGGGAGAGGAAAAAAAATCTTAATGGAGAGTGCTAGAGCTTTGATATAAACAGTCTCAACTTAAAGAAAGATGTCCAAAGATTTTTCCAAATTCTCCAAAATCCAAACTTTAGACCATGAAAACTGATTCTCAGAGCCAAACAATAGAAATCAACTGGTTAAACCTTGAATCTTTAATTTTTGGGAATAAAAAACTTACCCACTGATGTCTTTCTACTTGTATATACAAAGACTACACCTCTAATGCAAAATAAGACCCAAACAGCAGAACAAAATTTATCGACAAAAGATGAGGCTTCCAGCTAGACCCAAAGCAGAAAATCCTCGAAGGAAAGTCTGGTCAGGGAAAAAAAAGAAAGTCCAACCACTGCTAGTAATCCGGCAGCAGTCCAAGAAGAGCACCTCTGGGTGAGTCTTTATATCTTAGTTGCCTGTTGATCCAAAGCTAAGCTCATGAAACAAAGAGAGGATGAAATTAAGGATTTGTCCTTTGTGTTTCGACTCATGGGTCTCGAGATGGATGATGGAAGAGATGAGATGGTGATGGTGGCGGTGATGATTAGTAAGACCTGATTCATGGGCTTTGTGAAAGCAGATTCCTTTAAGGAGAATGATGTAAAGAACAATAAGAAGGTGCTCCAAGTTGTTCCATCTCTAGAACTCCTTCCCCAATTCAATCTCAACAAAAAACATGCAAGATTATCAATCAAATATCCAAAGAAGAACAACTACAAAGATGAGAACGAAATGAGTAAATTTTAAAGAGAAGGAGAGTTCAGCCGAACAACAACAATAATAATAATAAATGAAAGAGATACTTAAAAAGGTTCCACAAAAAGGGCACACTCCACAACTCATCAACAAACCACTTGCCTCTTTCTCTTCTCTTCAATTGTGTTTCACGTATCAATCAGACAGAGGGGTCGATGAGTAGTCACTGGACAAACCCTGCACGCAAGTGCTGTAAGGGCTACTCTGGGCCCATGCAGAAGTTTGTGGTTATGACCAAAATAGCCCTGTTTCTACACATTGCCACCTATAATATAATTCTAGCCGTGGTCCATGCAAATGCTACTGACTATGACAAATAATACCCCTGTAGTTTGACACATTTACAGACCTTTTATCACAATTCTACTGAAAATGCGTCTGAAGATTGCACACGTTACAGCATCAGGACAATCCTGTGTTCTCAGTGCAGAATTTTGTTGAATTGCCTAATACACCCTAGTAAATTTGAACGATGTTCAACTCGAAAGTACTCTGGAACTATGCTGGGCCCACTTGGTTTGTCAACGTGACAGGAATACCTCTGAGATTTCTAGCCAGTACTGCTCAAATCAACTACTTTTCTTCTGTCAGTGTGAAGTGTGATTAAATGCCCCTACGATTTCTGCATATTTCTCACCTCAGAGACTCAAAGTACCATATGAGTCTAGGGAAGTTTGTCAGTTGACAAAAATGACCCTGAAGTTTCTACTACACATCACCACCTCATGATGGTTTTGGTTCCATGATTGGGGATGTTTGAGCTTTAGACAAAAGGTTTTGGTGGGGATAGAGAGAGAAAGGTTAGTAGTGAGAGTAGGACATAGAAGGTAGCTAGCTTCTTCTATATGTTGGGGAGAGAATGGGCTTTTATGGAGTGGGGACTTCGGACGAAGTTCAGCTAAGCTAGGCTCTGGCTGCTTTGGCAAAGCTTTTGAGATGATGATAAGGAATGACAAAGTTTAAGGGCTCCACCATTGCAGATAGACAGCTTGTGAACATCAAGAAAACCTTTGGTAATCTGAGAATGATGGTATCTTCTTGAGTAACCAAACTACCCAACGCAAATGTACGTACATTCAATCTCTTAACCACTTTGGTTATTTTAGAAATCAGCTCACAAAAACACACTAAAACTTTTACAACATTAAGTTGGGCAACATGTTACTAAAAAGAAAGCAAAGCATGTTCTGCTTCCCATAACAATGCAACCACTACTTATAGTTAAGTAAACAAATACATGGAGCATCACAAGAAGTTAAAACAATTACTTCAACTGTAGTCAAAGCAGAATTATAGGAGCAGGTGGCCTAACTGTGGCTGATTAAAAGGATTAAAAGTATATTATGTTGACCATTAAGAGAAACTAATCCTGCCATTTAAAGTATACAACCAATGGAATGAAACTTAGCTGATCTAATACTTGCCTCATTCTCCACTTAACTGTAGATTGAGTATAATGGACGAGCACTAAACTAATAAAAGAAAGAAAGAAAAGGATAAATTGTGTTTGTTATTATAATTTAAACCACTTCGTCAATGTATTCATACCCATTATATTGCTTGAAACTTTAATTATGAGCTAATCTACGTCATCTGTACATACACTTGGAAATCACCATATTAAAGGTTAATATTATGTTATGTCATCTTTGGATTGAAGCCGGACACATCTAGAACGAGTTGATTATGTAAAAGACAAAAAATAGCTTACAAAATAACTGGAAAACCCACAACAAAATTGCATACAGCGAAAAAAAATCCTGTCAACGATACAATCAAGTCGTAACATAGAGTTCAGTGAACGAATAAACTACAAAACAACAATAGCAGTTTTAGATTTATTAACAGAGTTTCTTCATAATTTTATTACTCTTCTGAAACAATTTTATCTAAAAAACTTCCAAAAAAGTTTGGAGTTCCTCTGACAAGCTATAGGTTCAATTGTACAAGAACAAGTTTTTGCTTAGAACGTGTTTACCTCAAACTAAACTTATTTTTTTAAAGTGAGTTTGTAAAAATTAAGTTTGAAATTTTAAATGAGTTTAATAAAAAATAAATATTTGTGTTTATTTTAAATTAAAAATGAGTTTGGAAGTGAAAATTTTGTTTAAATGTAAATTTTAAAGTAAAATTTTTAATGGAAAATTGAGTTAATTTTTTTTTTTTTTTGAAATGAGAAGAAAGTGATTTTTTTTTTGTGAAAATAAGTGACTTTATATGGTAGGTAAACATGTCCTTACTCTAAAAGCCGAATGATCTAAAAATCAAGTTACGATTTCAAATTAAAGGGTTGCCGTCGTTTATTTCCAATTTAAGAAGACGTTTGAGAATACTTTTAACAAAAAAATTTCTGAAAAAGAATTTATATTAGAGCTTTTCAAAAAACAGGTTTGATTTTTGTTCTCAAAAAATTTTGTAGATATAAAACTTTTATGATATACAATTTGAGAATTTTTATCTGAATTAAAAAAATTGTAGAGGAGAAAATAATTTTCTCCCTTTATCGAGGGAATGCGTTCGGAAGATGCATTCGAAACACAACCCAAACAATACCAATAAACCAAAATAAATTCACAATAGTTATTTAACTTATTTAGGTGTTATTCTTATTGTTTTCAATAAATGATCGAGATTTATTGGTAAGTAACGATAGTATAACTTATTGAAATAAGAGTGTAATTTTTTAAACTGAAAGTAAGTTGTTAAAAAATGAATTATTGTAAATAATATTGTTGAAATGAGTTTAATTTTTGTGTTTTTTTTATAAAAAAGTGAACTGAAAGTGACTTATTATGTTCATTTATATAATTGAAAGTGTGCTAATAATTTTTTTAGTAGAAAAAAAGTGAGTTATATGGGGAAAAAAACACACCCTAAGTGAGTTATTTGTAAGCCCTAAGGTGATAGTAAAATGATCTTTTTGTACTTGATAGTAAATATGATCCATGTATCTTTAAGTTATGTGCAAATTATCTTTAATTATTTGAATATTGTCGATGTTCAATTTCAGTCCCCAAATTCGATCATGTTCTTGACCCGACTCATTATCGATTTTTATTAAGAAAATATATTTAGAAATTAAATATATTTTATAAATATGTTAAAAGTAAAGAAATGAAATTATATATGAAAAACAAATTCACAATTTTAACATGTATCATCATTATATACTTTAAGTATACTTTAGTCATTTCTATTCTCATTCAGTTTATAAATATCTTTTTATCCAAATATTAACCTCAGTTTCTTTTAAACCAAACACACTTATAAAAAATAAGCTATTTATTTCAATAACTATTTTTTTCAAATATGCTATATCTAAATTCTGCTTCTTGAGTTATGCGATCTTTTTGAAGAAACCAATAACTGGCAATTTCTCCAATATATAATTCTGTCAAATTTCTAATTGACATTTGCTTTGCTTCCTTTATAAACTCTAATTTTTATCCCATGTATGGATAATTTGATAGTGTCGGCATTACTAGAAGTCAATTGTGAGATGTTGCCTTCTATCGCTAGATTATTTAATATAACAAGTAATCACACACGTAATTCCTATGATCACCAGTGTTAGATTAAGAAAAGAAAAACTCCTCCATTAGCAAATACCAAACTTTTGCCAAACGTTGTACTTTTTCTTCAAACACTTAAATGAGTTTACTTTTTTAACTTAAAAAAAGTAATTAAAATAAATAATAATAAAATTTACTATATAAATTTTTATATATTTTACAAATTTTAAATAAATTTTATAAATATTATAAAAATTATTTAAAATATAAAATTCAAAATTCAAAAAAAATTCAAAAATGTACTGCCGAACACTCCCTTTACTCATCATTGAAGCAGAAAACAAACTTTTCATTGAAATATGCCTTTTGCTAAAATATATAAGCAAGTTGGAAATTTTCTCAAATTCTCCATTTTTTACAAAGAAGAAGAGAGCTGAGCTGTTCACCACCCAAAATTGAATCTCCTTTTAAAGTAAGGGGTAATCCTTCCTAGATACCCCAGATTAATGAAATTTAAAGAGCTGGACTTCCTAAATATAATATATTAAGATATAATGTTTTGAGAGAACGCATATAGAGAGCAGTGATCAGTGATTGCAACACAACATTCATTTCAGAAGTAACAGAGCCATGAATGGATCTACTACTACCTTGTATTCGACAAGACAGACTGGGGTTCTCTAGACCCAATTATTGGATAGGTTGCGAGATTGAAAGGACTTATTTGTTTGATTGTTTCAATCCACCATGATGTTATCCGACCAAAATGGTGATGCAAGGTTCCGATATGAAGATTTGAGAGATGCAAAGGGTTTTCACTCGCTTCATTCGAAGCTCCAAAGAAATGAATGAGAAGCGTATTAACTTATAGTTCATCAATTGAACAATAAGATTGGATGGTGAAAGACAGGCGTTCATTGAGTGAAGTTAAAGGTGTTACGTTCTCGCAAGATATCTTCATAGTTTGACAAGTAAAAGAAGATGGTGCTATGAGAAGAACATAGGGTTACTTTAACAAATCAAACAAGGATTTTCATCTTTTAGATGTCACATAAAAAGAACGACATAATCTGAAAACTTAGTTTAAGTGACATGTCAGTAAGTTATGATATAAAAGCAACTTGAACTTTTCTAATAATATCTTCATATTTAAGGGTAACTTTGTAATTTCGTACATAAATTAAAGCTTATTATTCAATTAGAAGGATTGGCACGCCGCTTGTCTTTATGCCTTCGATGTGGATCCTTTGGTAGTGAAGAATGAGGGGCTTCCCATCCACATAGCTTTAGCCTTTTGGCCTTTGTGATGCTTTAGTTAATAAGAGGCTTTTCCTCCATTATTCTATTAAGTTATTACAATTAACTATGAGTTTTAGTACTTTTGATAAATGATGATTTAGTTATATGCAACACCCTTCTAGAATCAATCTATAAAAGTTAGGTAAAACTGATAATAGGGATATGTGCAAGATGTTTGTTTTTTTCTTCTCTTATTTATTTACCATCTTTTGGTTCATTTAATTAAATAACTTAATTAAATAGTTACGACTAAGAAATATCAAAAACTTGAACTATCCTAGGGACATATGTCAATGATGATCAAGACTAGGGCATGTCTTTTCACTTGTTTCTTAAGAATCTAACACAAGTTACACAGTCAGCCCCCTCTCCCTGAAGCATCTTAATATTCTATATAACCAAAATTAATATTCTACGTCTCATTGTTGTAAGATAATGAAACAATCGCTCCATTTCAAAAAGCAATTTAAAAACTTAATAGTCTAATAATGTGGAGCAGTGTAGACGATGAGTGCTGCTTGCTTCTAATATTACTAAAGAGGTTTATGGTTGCGCGATTATAGCGATGAATCGATTGTTTCTATGGACATCAGTAGTAACTAGAACCTCAACTTCCTCCTAAGATACTCCTCAATTCGACACTCATATATCAAATTTCTTGTTCAAGTTGAAACTTAGAAACTTACCCTGATCAGAATAAATTTAAAATTTCACTCTGGTAAAAGTTTTGCTTTATTTCACAATTAGCTGGAGTTAAATTTCTCAATTTTATACTTACGACATTTTTCCTAACGAGAAGATCAGAAGCTACGGGCGTGTTTTTTTCCTGAATTAAAATTTTGAAACAAAATATTTTATGAATGAATTTTATTTAAAAAATTCACAAGTGAATTTAATTTTACGTTTATTTGTTATAAAAACATAAATTTTCTAATTATAAAATAAAAATTCTGGCATAAATTTAAAATTTATATTTATTTTGATTTAAAATTAATTAGAAATAAAATTTTGAAAAAAAATAAATTTTAATAAACATGCCTCCGTAACCGTAAGGGGACGTTAGAAAGTAACATAATCTTCTTTAACATATAGATAGCTACGTACATAGTGCCAGCTGGTACTGTAATAATGTTCTAGTGCTGCTGCTGCTAGGTCATGTAGTATAGCATGTCTTGCACAAAAGAGACAAGCCACCCAAGAGGAGAACAGGACAAAAGATGGCATGGGTAGCAGGAGACAAATTAGCCACCCCTCACCTATTACTTCTTTAAAGACCTTGACAGGTATCCATCTCCGTATACCAACAAGAGTACTGTTATAGGTTACTGAATCTCACTACCTAATTCAGAATTAAGTACTTCAACATAATCCATTCATCTTATTTTCTGATCTTATCTTATTAGATGAACAAATAATACAAACTAAATCATAAATATATTACAAGTAGGAGCACAATAAGGAACTAAGAACGACCACAAGATTCATCTTAGTTCAAATGCACCAAGCACAAGCACTATGCATATTCTGAATTTTGAAATAAAAAACACTTTTGACGAATGAAAATGTTCTTTTTTTAACTTTAACCTTTCAATTAGTCGGAATTGAGTTGAGACAACTCAAACTCATGTGTGAATGAAGAAGGATCCGATGGATGGTTCTCAACTTCTCATATAAGTGAATTGGCGAACTTTTATGGCTCAGAAGTAGGTCCGTTTATGAAACAGAGAAAAAAGAAACGGAATGCAGCTAGAAGAGCTTCCTAAATGTTGCCTTAACATGTAGCAAGTACATTGGGACCTATTGCCAGCTAGAGATCGTCTGGCAACAGAGACGATGTGCTCTTGCCACATAAAAGAGTTCGTCGACAGAACACTGCCCTCATGCTTTACGTCTCACCAGGGTCTTTCAGTTAGAAAACTAGAAAAATATCAAGTTTCTTTATTAGAAGATATTTTTACCTTAGTCAATCAGGACCATGCAAGTTGATACCTACTAAATTCCCAACAGTCTTTTGTACCTAATATAATCATCATCTGCTAGTATGGTAACAAGATACAGATTTCTTTTACTCTATAGCTACTAGTAAAACTATTTTCCAATAGTTGATCAATTTAGAACGGAAATTCATTTCTTGAGAAACCTTTTGAAATGGATTTGAAGGCCACAAACTGTTAGCTTCTTCAACTAGCCAGCTTTTAAATCTAGAACAAAAATAGCACTGTGCAATTTTGTATTTGCACGGGGATTGGATATGTGATTCAATATTATTTGAATGTGCTTAAAATAAAATAAAAGATTAAATATTTATTTTAAAGATTTTTAAATTTAAATTTTTATTTTAAAAAAATAAAAATTATTATAATATAAATATTTATAAGATATAATTTCTTTAATTTTCAAAAATTTTATTAAAAATACCATTAAAAAACTTATTTTAAAAACAATTATCAAATAATCTCTCAAATATTTGAATTAAGTTGTGTCACTGGAAAAAAATATCTATCGTCCATCTGCGGGGGTAGGAGAATAATTTTAAAAAGCACTTTTATAAAACAAATATATTTTTTTTTATTTTAAAACATAAAAATTATTTTTTACATAAGAATAAAAATAATAATATTTTACAATGTTAAGTTTTTTTATATTTTTAAATTTTACTTTTTTATAGAACATAATAAAAGATTTATTAAAAAATAAATTACAAAATTATAAAATATTTTTTTAGAACATACTCTCAAACGCGGCTGAGAGTGATAGATTAGATGATGAAAACATTAACATTGGGACGTAAGCACTTTCATCACCATATGATAATTAGGAGATGGTTGCCAAAAACAATAAAAACTTCGCTCTTGTTCTGGGCTAAACTAGTTTTGGCCTAAATCAACACACACTCATAGCCTGCTCATGCCAGCTAGTCCTTACACGGCCAATTCTAACCAACCATGAAACAGGTGATTTTCAACTTTAAGCCATCAAGTACCATACTCATAATTTGGGTATCCTAAGAATCTGTCTGGAAGAAGACAGACTCTGGTTTTTCTAGTATATGTCCCTACAAAGCCCTAAGGATATATCCTTGAGAGGAAATTGCAGTAAGCTATTAATGAACGAGGCAGCTCAGAATTTCACAACCATTTTACTTAATGACGTGAGTGCGCACAGTTCATATTGTTAATAGAATGTATGCAATTAGATAGAAAACAAGTGAAGAAAAATCAAGGAAAAGTATATCAAACTTCAAGAAATAAAACAAAGATTAAATGGACACTCACAGGTTAGGATGTCTTCCATGATCATCAGGAGTCTCAGGGCCAACCAAAGACAGCAATTCATGAATGCAGCAGATGTTGAAAATGTCCGATAAAGATACCTTATCCTATTGACAAAGGAAAACTACAGCAATCTGGGTATCAAGAACATCAAATAACAAAAAGAGTTACCCAGACAAATGGAGGAAACGTGCGCTTGATCAAGATTTTACCACTAGAAACAAAATGTTAACGTCTACAACATAGACTTACCAGGGGAAGTAATCATATCCAAGCTCTGCCAACTAGTTAGTCAGAATTAAGAGAAACATCTAATGAGAGATACAAGAGCCATGTATTTCAT
Source organism: Acanthochlamys bracteata (assembly GCA_019914995.1). Taxonomy (NCBI): domain Eukaryota; kingdom Viridiplantae; phylum Streptophyta; class Magnoliopsida; order Pandanales; family Velloziaceae; genus Acanthochlamys; species Acanthochlamys bracteata. The sequence goes on from CM034141.1 coordinate 6,857,834, forward strand.
ATTGACAAAAATATAAGATGCATTGAAACACAAAAGTTACTAAATCGATTCTCATTCAGATTCCATGGAAGCAATACCACTTGATCTGGAGAAAAAATGGAAAATAGACAACTAGTCCAGAAACTACAAACAGTCAATGTTAGCATCTTGACACTACACTTAACTCTGCTAACACAAACATGTCTACAATGAAAACACTTCATATCAAGAGATCTTCCTGAAAAGCAGGCGCCAGTGAAGAAGCTAATAGAGCTTTTGAGATCAATAATCTCATCCAATCATGTTAAATCAAGATAGAACACATTTAAACAGCAGCAGCAACAACAAAGCAGAGTCTTAAACTTGAGATGATTGGTTTAGCTTCTAACTAACACAAAATCGATTCGGGAATGGTTCCGTAAAAACTGACACCTAGATTATCAACAGACATACAGAGTATAGAACCGGAAATACATTCACTTACCAGTACATGGAGTTCTGATCCGTTGTCTCCGGTTCCTTCTTTCTCGGAGCCACCACCTACAGAAAGGAGAAACCTTCTCAAAACAAGTATAGATTAAAATTTAGAATAGCCAAACCAGACATACTAAATTATAGATCTCGACAAGAAGCAATCAATCTCATCTATATTAAAATAGAGATATAAACATAATCATCAGAGATTATATTCTACAAATATAAATAAATAAATAAATAAATAAATACAGAGATAATATTCTCACAAAATAAAACTTATAAAAATTTCGATCAAAGATTTTTGCGGAAAAAAGAAGAAAAAGATCGTTTATAAACATATCCTCACCAGTTACTATATAGGTAAACTAAAAAATAATCTATCAATTACATCGACGAGAACATCGATTAGGGATTGAAAAACATAGAGAATTACAGAGAGGGCTACGGATTGATGAATAGAGTAAAATAATCGATCAATAGGTCGATGTAACGATGGAGAGATCGAGAGATTTATTACTTTTTTCCATTGTTGATTTGAGAAGAGAGATCGGAGCGAAAGCTAAGATCGACCAAGTGAAACACAAAACCTACAAAAGAATCTTCGAAGATATGAGAGAAAAGAAGAAATGGCGGGATCTCAATCGGGTTTGGTAGGGCGGGGCGGTGAATTATTTATACTCCACGCGCTGGAGCATGTTTAGCGTGCGGAGTACGGTAACATGCCGGCCCACTCTCAAAATGGACTTAATTATGGGATCTTGTAAGGCCCGTGAAAATAAACAGGCTGGGCCGTATAAGCGCACATTGTATACAGGACAAAAACAAAATGACGTCAGGGACTGAAACTAAAATGAAACAGTTTGAGGGGCTTATCTAAAACCTGCAAGTACCATAATGTTATTTTTGATATTACAGGACTGTTTTGATTAGTACAGATTAGTACAAGAAACCTTAGACAAATCAAAGGTTGCTTTCATTCATTCATGAAAGGAAAGATGTGAACATGCATTGGACTGAGTTGGTGGCAACTCAGGTACACGTCAATAAGCAAAAAATAATATAAAATATTCTTCTTCATTATTAATAACGTAACTTGCTAATAACTTTTCTAAATAATTTTTCAAATATTTTAAAAGGATGTGTAGAGCGTTTTCTAAAATTAAAAATATTTTTTTAAAAATAAAATAATAAAATTTTATTACGTAAATATTTTGATAAATTATAAATTTAAAAAAATTATAAAATATTATAATATATTTATTTAAAAATATAAATATTAATATTAAAATAAAAAATAATAAGCACTGTTAGACAGCACCCAAGTCCAAACAAAACTATGCATAATAGCATATGTTTTTTGTAATTTAAAAAATATGAGTAAATTATATATTATCAAATAATTATACCTATAATTTTTTTAAGTCATTGAAATTTTATTATTTGAGTAATCCAAACATGACTTAAGGCAGGTTTGGAAGTAATTATTAAAAATAAATTTTTCTGAAAAAATATATTTTAAAATTTTTTTAGTAAGTTTTTTATTTAAAAATAATAAAATTAGTTAATAATAAAATTTCAAGACATAAAATTATTGTATTTTTTGTAAAATTTTAAAAATTTTTTGTAAACTATTCTAAAAATTTATTAAAAAATATACAATTAAAAATTAAAATAAAAATAAGATGTTGAGCTTTTCAAACTTCCTAATTTTCTCTCAAATCTTTTATTCCCACGACAGGATAGAAAATTTGATTAGCATTTGCTTGATAAATATTAACTAAATCATTATTGGTCGACAACTTGTTAGTTATTAATGTGTTTCAGTGACAGCGGACGCTTTTAAAATAGATTTTTTTAAAGAACGGTGTAAACTTTGTGTCTTTTAATTAATGATAATCTTATTTATATATGTACAAAGAAGAATGCATACATTTCATGTATTCTACATATTATATGTTCCCTCTTTAGCTATTTTTTATAGAAAAGATTTGCAAATTTATTTTCACTTCTTTGCTATATGAATATAAAAAATTATAAATTTATAAATACTGATAAAGTTTGAACTTAATTTATATTATTTTTGTTTCTTTCTATATTTGTTTGAGTTGTACTTTTTAGCTTGACGTGTCTTAAATATCCGTAACTAAATTTCGTGAAAGTAAAAAATAAAAAGTAAAATTTTAAAAAAAATAAAGTGAAAGTGGAATTCAATATTTGCGTTTCAATAGTTTTTGAAAGTGTGTTAAAAATTTAAAGATATAATGAGTATTAAAAAGTGTGCAAATAAAAAAATTGAAAATAAAATTCTGTATGTGAAAGTAGAATTCTGAATTTTTTATGTAATTGAAATATAATAATAATACGAAACTTAGAATCTGACAGAAAAAAATAAATTTATGGGCATCTAAAACACGCTCTTAATCTTACGATGAGATTTGATAAGATGTGGATGCATTTTTAAAAGCTATATATACTAAGATGTTTTGTCGCATAATGAATTTTGTGTTTTTTTTTTGTCATATATAATGTATGCATTGCATAACAGTTTAGGCTATGGGTTAGATAATTGCCTACAATTTACGTTATATATATAAAGAGATGTTTAAAAGTGTTTTTAAAAAAAAACATTTATAACAAAATATAGTAAAAGTGGAGGGAAGGCTCCTAGGAGGCTGTTATGAGCTAGGCTTCTTAGAGAGATATATAGAATGCAGGTTTTTTTTTTTAAAAAAATATTTTTTATTTTAAAAATAATAATAATAAAAATTAAGAACGTATAAATTTTTTATTTTTCTAATTTTTATAAAAAATATATAGAATGTTCTAAACAATTATTTTAAAATATAAAATTAAAATTAAATAAATGTATACGCAATATCAAACATCACCTGAGATGCTTTCTCGCTTTCTTTTACGACAATTTTAGTTTTTTTTTTTTTATTCTGTTGTCTCTAGATAATTGCATGTGTAGAAATAGTTTATGTTTTTTCTTAAACAACTATTATTTCATACGAAGAATTTACTGATTTAAGATGCGTGTACGCTAGAACTCAATAGGAAATACTTCAAAGGAATTTATTTTTAATCATCCATACATATATTAGAAACAAACATAAGGATGCAATATTAAAAAAATCTCATTCTTTTTTTCTTTTTCCTTTATATACATAACACCAAAATGAAGTGAAAAGCTAACGTGAAAAGGAAACACAAAAACAGCCGGTCTTTCTCGTGCATATTTGGGTTAGTACCTTTTCAAAATTTGATAGGACCATTTATGAAAACTCTTTATATTTTATTCAATTTGTTGTGTAAAGCAACATTAATAATTGTATAATGTGTATAAATATTTTTTATCAATGTTTTGCATTGATAACTAAGAACCAAAAGAACAATCAATCCAAATTGCTTTATATGTCTATTTCAGTAGAGACAAACATTAATTTTTGGTTTTCTTAATATAGCAAATCCCAAGAATGTTTCTGAAAATTTTATAGTTGCAGGGTGTATTATGATAAATTCCCATTATTTGTTTATTGCCACTTCAAAAGTTTCTCTCCTTTTATTGCTGACAGATCCACTCGCACTTTACACTCCCTTACTTTCTTCTCCCAAATCTCAAGACCAGTTTTTTCTTTTCTTCGCAGCGTTTAATTGTTCAAGTTTCTTGATTTGTTTCAAAACAAGGAGAAGGAAAATCTTGATTTTTCAGTGATTCTTGTAACGTAAAATATCACCTTTCTATCGAGCTTTTGTTCTTTCTAGCTTAAGAGTTGTTCTATCTAATAGTTTTTGTTCATGAGAAAATTAAAGCTCAGACGAAAAGTCAGAAATTTTAATTTCCCATCAAGGAGAAGGAAAGTCTTGATTTTTCAGTGATTCTTGTAACGTAAATTCTCACCTTTCTATCTTTTCTTTTTTTAGTTTTTTTTTTTTTGAAAATGGTTGTTAACTTTGGAATTTGATACCAAGAAATGGAAGAAGCAGATTAAGTTTCGTTAGAATTTCTTCCATCTTACAGATCAATGGTGTTTGAGGAAGATTTTTTTTTGAAAACAGAAACTATTCCTACTTGATTAAAAAGATTCGTTTGTCCTGTGATTACTAAGAATAAATTTATCCAATCTAGCTGGCAATTTTGTTTTGTTTTCTTTTTTTTTTAAATAATTTTTAAACCTAGCACATAGTTGTCTATTTTTCCAACTATGCTATGTTTGATTAATAGAAGTAGTTGCTTCCAAGAAAATAAAAAAACCTGCTTATTTGAACAATACGAAGAATAAAAAGTGACGATTTTGACTATATAGTATGATGAAATTCCCTATTATATATAAATTTGAAATGCAGAATCGCATTGATTTGTTGTCATTTTTTTCTTCTCCAACTATGATGTCATGAGCGTCTGGCTTCGAAGTTGCTTCTAAGCAAATAACAAAATATAAGTTGCCAATTGAGAATAAATAAAAATCTACAATTTTGACTATGTCGTATGATGGAAGTCCATCTTTATATCTATCTTGGATAATTGATGCACTTGTTTTCCAAAAATTAATGCATCTGTGGTTTTAGATTGTAGATAATTTGTTACTCGAAGAAATGTGGCGACCCCAGGGAAGACTGGCGGCCTTGTACAACAACCGATGGCTAGTTTTTGTAGCGGCAATGTGGGTACAGTCAGTGGCAGGGGTTGGCTATATGTTTGGCAGTATTTCGCCGGTGATCAAGAGCTCCCTTGGTTACAACCAGCGCCAGGTTGCCGGCATTGGAGTTGCCAAGGACTTTGGTGACAGCACTGGATTCCTCACAGGTGTCCTTGCTGAGATACTACCATTTTGGTTTATCCTCATCATTGGAGGTGTCCAGACTCTTATCGGCTACGGTTGGGTGTGGCTTGTGGTGACAGGACAGTCTCCAGTTCTGCCACTCTGGGCGGTGAGTCCAACCAGGTTATATTTTTATAATGATAAACTGTACCATGGATTTTACTAAATTCCTTTGAGCGTTTTGCTAAAGAATGTTAAGTGTGTTTCTTGTTTTAACATGCAAGATCAGTAAATTCAACTTCATGATCTTTAGAAATCATATTTTTATTACTTCTGTTTCAGTCTACTGATTCTACCTGTAAGAATATTTTAATGGCTAACTTTATATGCTTTGAATTCTTTTCACTTTTGAGGATTTCTTTGGAGGGTGATATGCTTTGAATTCATGATCTGCATTCGGGTGCATTATCTAAGAATTTTCATTGTTAGCACTTTTGGGATTCAACTTGTTTGTATCATCATTTTGTCTATGCCAATCCATGGCCATCTTTGTTGTTGCACTTGATGCTATGCCAGTAGCATAACTCTATCTTCATCTCATTTAGACGTCATAGATTTCTTACTCTTGAAATTTGTGTAATAGAATGTACCCAATAGTCGAACATGGAGGTGAGGAACATGCTAGTGTTAGTTTATTTTGGAATAAACTTAAATCAAAACTTTTGCAGTTGAAATGGTTGGCATGTTTATGTTTGCAGATGTGCATCCTTATTTTCGTTGGGACCAACTCAAGTACCTATTTCAATACAGTAGCACTGGTATCATGCGTGAGAAACTTCCCTAAAAACAGGGGGCCAATAGTAGGGATTCTTAAAGGCTTCAATGGTCTGAGCGGTGCGATCTTAACCCAGATGTATGTTCTGATGCACACACCCGATCATGCTGGGCTCCTCTTCATGGTCGCAGTAGGGCCTTTTATGGTAGCTATTGGGGTGATGTTCATTATTAGACCTGTTGGAGGTCACAAACAAGAGCATCCTTCCGACAAATCCTGCTTTCTTTTTGTTTATGGCATATGTGTGCTTCTGGCTGCATACTTGATGGGCGTTATGTTGGTTCAGGATCTGGTTGACCTAAGTTACACCGTGGTGGTCTTGTTTACTGTGGTGCTACTCATCCTCCTTTTAGCTCCTATTGCCATTCCCATCTTGTTGACCTTCTATACAGGTCGTGCATCTCCTGATCAAGAATCTCTTTTGGCAGACCCTCAAAAGCCAGAGGCAAGTGGCTCAGTTCAATCATTGGAAACTCATGAAGTTATTTTGAGTGAAGTGGAAGATGAAAAGCCTAAGGAAGTCGATTTGCTGCCTGCATCAGAGAGGCTAAAAAGGATTGCTCAGTTGCAGGAAAAGCTTCTTCAAGCTGCAGCTGTGGGAGCCGTGAGGGTTAAAAGGAGGAAAGGCCCGCATAGAGGAGAAGATTTTACTCTGATGCAGGCATTGATAAAGGCTGATTGGTGGCTTATATTTTTCTCTCTTTTGTTGGGATCAGGCTCTGGATTAACGGTAATTGACAATATAGGTCAGATGAGTCAGGCTTTGGGGTATGAGGAGACTCATGTTTTTGTGTCCATGATCAGCGTGTGGAACTTTCTTGGGCGAATTGGAGGAGGTCATTTCTCTGAGGTCATTGTAAAGTAAGTTATCCCTCTTTTGTTTTGCGCAAGGAGTGATTTTATTTCTTTTAAAGTTCTAACAGTCACTTCTTGCAATGTCTTCTAATTTTATCTTATTACTGCATTCCAAGTTCTTCTTGATTAATATTTTTCTTATATGATCAGGGACTACGCATACCCAAGGCACTTGGCTCTTGTGGTGGCTCAGGTAGTAATGGTAATTGGACACTTCTTCTTTGCAATGGGATGGCCTGGCACTATGTATATTGGTACATTGTTGATTGGACTTGGATATGGAGCTCATTGGGCTGTCGTTCCAGCTGCAGTGTCTGAGCTCTTTGGCTTAAAAAGCTTCGGGGCATTGTACAACTTTCTTACGCTGGCCAATCCCATTGGTGCCTTAGTGTTCTCAGGTCTAATAGCTAGTGGTATATATGATTATGAAGCAGAGCAACAGGCTCGCGGGCATCATCATCATAGGTCATTTGGAAATCTGTTGTACGGACTGAGGCTTAACAAAGAAGAGCCTCTGAAGTGCGAGGGGGCTGTTTGCTTCTTCATTTCTTCCTTGATAATGTCAGGATTCTGCGTTGTTGCTGCGATTCTGAGCTTGATTCTTATTTACAGAACCAAGACAGTTTACTCCAACCTGTATGGAAAATCTCGTACATGATGCTTTCGCGGAAAGATGAATAAGCGATTCCTGCATAATCATTTCAATAGAAGTCAATGTCAGAGGAAACTTGGGTAATATGGTGGCACATTTTTAGCTGCCTTCATCACAGCCATGAAATGTTCTTCTGATTTCATGCACAAATTTGAAGATTTCATCTTGTTTCATACTGCTGGTGGTATAATAGGATAACTTAAAAGGTTCTTTTCAATTCGACTCCTACTTGTGAAGCATGAAGCGTTTGATGTCTGCTCTACGTTAGCCGTATAGCAGATGCTTAGTTTCATTATACAAATGTTTTCTTCTGTGCTCATAATAAGGACTGGCTGTACTTCTGTTTGCGAACACCTATTGATGATGTATCTCTGAAGCCTTGGAATATGTTTTATTTCCTGTACAAAAACTTTTTAAGTAAGAATGAGTAATGAATATATTTCAGCAAATTGAAGATGAGAACATGATTTTTCACTTGAAGTTGTGAAGAAAAGCTTGCTATTATTTCAAGTACTTGATTACAATTTTGCATATGCTTGCAATGTCTACTTCTTGTTTGAGGCCTATGAACAAACTGTACGACATGTCAAAGAACAGACAGGTTCCACAAGAGTCGAAGGATAATGCGAATCATTGTGCCCGGCCTAGCAATGTTTTTCATTCCTTAAATCCCACAGTTGGAGAGTAATAGTGCTGAGAAATCATTTGCGATGCATGCAAAGGTTGCCAAATTAAAAAGCTGAGCTTAGGAGGAAGGCTGCTGATAGGGCTAAAGATAATAAGAGAGCTTGCTCAAGAAAAATTAATGCGGGAATGTGAAGCGCAAGTGACAGCTAGAACAGAAGCTGTTAAGAAAACTACGGAGTCCGCAAAGAGGAAAGCCAGCAATTTAATGGATAAGAATGCAGGTGTGCCTGGCAATACATATTGAAAAAGGGCAAGAAGTGATTCTAACAATCCAGGATGGCAGCTCCGAAGAAGGCTACTAACAGAAGAATTTTCCCTGCATATTCGAAATTTTGTAATAGATAAAAACAAGGTTCTTGGTCTGCAAGATGTTAGAAGACTGGAAAGCAGCAGTTGCTGCTAAATTTGCTGAAGAAGAGAGAAAACCAGGAAACAAAAGCAAAGTGCTGAACAAGAGAAGGAAAAAGAAAACAAAATGCTGGACAGGAGAAGGAAAAGCAGCAGAAAGATAAAGATTGTAATGATCAGAATGAGGAAAACCAGAAAGATAAACAAAGTGCTGAGAACAGAAGGGAAAGCAGGAGGAACATACAAGTGCAAATGGATGTAGATCTCAAAATTTTGTAGATTTGGCTTAAAAAAGCTGGTTTTATGCAGCTTAGAAAACCGAGCATGTTCGCCAAAGTTGAAATACAACATGAAACTTTGGTTCTACGAGATTCTTTTGCTTTATGAATGATAATCACAGGAAAACAAAGGGAAAATCAGCTACATCACCAGTTATCATTACCTGGCAGCTTAAAATTCAGTACTAGAAACTGGACATTCTTGATTATAATAGAAACTTTCTCTATAACAATATTATGGACAAATCGCTCAGTGATCAATCTATCATCAACTGATCTCCAAGAAAACAGAATAAAGCCTAACAAATTTAACAGGGAGACCTGGTGCAGTCACACAACTTAATTGAATTTGAAAATCCCTCCAATATTCTTTACGTGTTCTGTTCTGATCAATTAGAATGCCGTGCATACTCTCCTAACATTTCCTTGGTTACCAACCTTCACTCCAGTTCTTCCAAGCTTCACCATAGCTTGCGCGAAAGCCCCGTTAAAGCTACTAGGATTATTCGCAAAATTCCTGACAGTGAACTGCGACTGCGTATTAGTAAACAGAACTTGGTCGGAAGTGAAAAGTCCCTTTCCAGCAACCAAGTTCTTGAAATAGGCATTGTCGAAAGTGTTCGGAGACGTTGGATCCATGTTGATGGCAATTAAAGGATTCACATTTCGCGGACACGATTGCATTAGCTGCTGCGCATAGAACCTGTTAAGTGTAGGATCAACCGGAGACTGAGGACTGAAGTTGTACAGCCGGTTTGAAAACCGGTTGCAGTGCGAGAATCCGACGGTGTGGGCCCCAGAAAGCGCGATCATGTCGGTCTGAGTTAGATTGTTTTTTCTGAATATCCAGTTGAGCAAGTTGAGGCTGAAGTTTGGTGCTGGCAAATTTCCAGGTACAAGCCATTTCTTCGAAATGCGTCCGTCTTTCCTACCCAGCTCCACGTTAAACCACGGTCCGCCGGACTACGGTGAAAAGGCGAGCACTTTAAAATTGATTTTAAAAATGTTTTAAGAAAAAACAAGAAAGTGTGGAATGGATACTCACAAGGACGACAACGTCTCTGGCAGCTATGGCCATGATATCGGCGCATGAAACAACACCAGGGCAAGCTGCTTCGACGGCTTGTTTAGCTTTAACAATGGTGTCGAATCCGTCTCCGGCGAGAGACTGATTATCTGGTGCATCTTTCTCGGCATCATTGTTCGGTGACTGGATCATTAGTGATGCATCGCAACCCTGCAATTCGGATCATAACAGATCAAAATTTATTCGAAAAACTTATAAGAGAAAATGATGTGCAGAATTCGACATTGCGATCTTACGGTGACGAAGCAATCATGGAAGAAGAGTCTGAGAGTAGCAGGGACAGTAACGAAGGTCTGGCTTATCTTCTTCTTCACTGCTTGAAGAACGATCCCTTCAACATTTGGGCAAGTGAACCTGTAGAAGTTTTGCCGTAGTTGTGCTTCTGCGCAACTGCTGAACACCATCAACGCCATTGCTACAACAATCAAGCTTCTTTTGAGCTCCATTGCTGAGGCAGAAGCTCTGTTAAGGGAGAGGACTGTATGAGAAAGAGCTCCAAGAATCACTTAAAGAAAATTCTTCAGCGAAGCTTTTCTTTATATATAGGCAAAGAAAGGAAATTGTAGAGAAATGAAGATGGTTATTTTACTATTTATTATAATATTTTTTTTTTTGGGTTGAAAGTTCTTCATGTGCTAAGAGATTGCTCTTTAAAGAAATCAAACATGTATACGAAATGTAGGTTGTTATTGATGAAATGTTTTACAAATTGAAGTTCATCGTACTCAAAATTATTGCTAGTTCGGGGATGTTCGAAGTTGATTATGCCAACTGTTTTCATCTCTTTTACAATTTTTTATTTTCAGACTTTTTATTTTATTTAAAACTTCTAACTATACACATATATAATACATAATTTAAAAATTTTGAATTAAAACTAAAGTTTTTTAATTTAAAAAATATTTTATTTTAAATATTTTTGTTAAAGAAAGTTTAGTTTTATATTGTTTATCAATCATACTGAGATAATATTCATAATAATTTTGGCTTACTTTTCTCGTTGCCATTTGATTTGAAAAAATTTTAAATTCGTCATATAATATCTGAGCGAGTTGGACTTAATCGATCTAAAATATATGAGTTAAATTTAACTTTATTATTTATATCTATTCAGATTTTTATAATTTATTTTATTTTAGAATAAAATTAACCTGTTTTATTTTGGAACAGATAATTCGTTTCATTCGAAGGATAATTATCTGCTATATTAAATGATAAATAGTCTATTTTATTTTAGAGCAGCGTATGTAGCTCATATCAGCTCAATTTATATAAAAAAAATACTCCAATAGAGAATAGATGTTAAAAAAAATTTAATCTTATATTACTTATCAATAATTTTAAAATAATATTTATAATAATTTTGACTCACTTTTTTATTATTAATTGATTTTGAAAAAAAAATTTTAATTGGTCACAATTCTCAAACGATTCCAAATTTCCAATAAAAAAAGGTTTAAATTATTAGAACGATAGCCGCCCATATAAAAAAAATAGCGTTAACATATTTATGTATAATATGAATTCTTGACGTGATAGCTAGCTGTTTCACATCGTGATATTGCATGGGATATGCACATGAATGAAAGAGACTCATTAACTGAAACCAAATATTTAACATATATTAATATTTCTAATTAGAATAGGTCACGTCTAATTAACTGTACCTATAAATAAGTGTTAACGTTTAATTGTTTTGAATATGTTAACAAAACTACTGTTGTTTTCGTGTGGTTTTGAGAAATTTGAAAGTTTAGAGAATTTGTTGGCAAAAAACATTTGGAGTCTATGTTGCATCATTCATGAAAATGATCTAGCTGTGCCAGTGTTTAACTCATTCTCATTGACTTTTAGCTTTTAGAATTATTATTAGGACTACTAATAATATATGGCCATGAGGGAACATGCTTAACAACTGTTCTTTGCATGATTATTCTCCTAACTATAATTTAGGGTTTATTAAATAAAATATATTATTATTTTGATTTAAAAATAATTAAAAAATATAAAATATTGATAAAGAGCAAACAGTCTCTTCATTTTATTATTTAAAACCTTGAGATTTAATATTAATTTGATCAATAAAATCATGTTATATCTACAATGACAAAAAGAATCACAAATGACAAAGAACCATGTTCTTAATTAATTAAATATATATTACGTGAATTGGAACCATTACATGTGATTATTATGTTTTGATGAAGACTGGTTAACTACTGCTAGTCTCTTTTTGCTCTAAAGACACCCGTGACAGTAGGATGCTTTCTTATCTTAACGAACATATATAAATCATCATAAGCTCCAAATTAGCAAGCTGTTCAAAATGATTGATACACATTTTCATATAAAAAATCTACACGAAATTGATTCATCTTTAAGATTTTCTTTTTGAGATACTCACTAAGATCTCAGAAAGCATATTAAAATCGATTTAAATTTATTATTATTTGTATAAAATGAATTAAAATAATTTTTTATATTTTTATGTATAATTAAAAGTTTGTTAAAAATAATACTTACCAATAAAAGTAAATATTAAAATAATGGAATGTAATTTGAAAGTGGAATATGGTTCAAGCGAAAGATTGTAATAAGTGCTTTCTTACGTCAATCCATTCGCATTACGGGTTGTTTGTTATTTTTTTAAACAAAGAGATGAAAAACGAGCGTGTTTATCGACACTCCAAAATTATTTTTTTAAAATTAATTTTTAATTAAAAAAAAATATATATATATTAAAATAAAACTTTTTTATTAATAATTTTTTTTAAAAAAAATTAGTTTTAAAGTTTACTATAATATTATGTTAATATATAATTTTATTTTTTATTAAATATTTTTAATTTTTAATTTATTTTTTTAAATGAATTTTAAAAAACTTATTTCATCCATTTTCTATCAATATAAACAGGCCCTTTATGAGCCATTGGGAACTGATCCCTTCTGTTTATGAGTGATTGAAGTAAGATGAGTTTGAAGTTATTTTCAAAAAGTGTTTTTCAAAATAAATTAAAATTTTTTTATTATCATATTATTTTAATAAAATTAAATTATTAAAAAAATTCAGTAAATATTTCATATTAATTTATAAAAACCTATAAACTATCACCAGCTGGATATAACATATAAGAAATACACCTATCAAGTCCTGCTTTTTAAAGAAGAACAATAATTTGTTGCTTATATTCCCCCAGGGTCTGAAGCTACAAAAGCTGCTTGAAAGTTAGAGAGCCACTTTATTTGACATATCCATGATACGTCAAAGAATTCAGAGTCGTCTATTTGTCAGAAGGTGATCAGAATATAAAATTTTTAAAATAAATTATTCTTTTTAGTCTAAACACGTATATGTATAATAGTTTATAAGATATAACTCCTTCATATTTTTAGAATTTATAAAAACTTATAATTTTAAAAAATAAAATTAAAAAAGAAATGAAAAATGGAGCTGAATCAACGATCAAACAACCCCGATTGCATTGTGGATTGTCATTCAACCGCGGCCCAGTTCGTAGCTGTGCTGAACGGGCTTTGATTCAGATTTCGGATCAGCGGATTATAACTTTAACGGGCCTTGTTATGGTTGGTGTTAAACATATGGCCCATTATCTTTCTTATCCACGCCGTATCCGTTAACTCTATTTCAACCTTTATTAAAATCTTCGATCAAAAAGAATCAGCAAAAAAGTTTCAAATTTTCCAAAAAACAAAAAAACAAATTTCTGCAAAATGGCGAGCATGAGCTTGAGCATCGGCAGCTTGGCAACTTCATTCAGTGGCCTCTCTGTTTCGGGCTCAGCTTCTTCTTACCTCCGTGAAGAAACGGTTTCTCTTCTTTCCAACGTTTCTTTCCGAACGCTTCCTAACGCTGGGTAACCGTTTCACCTCATCGTCGAGTCTGTGCACAAGAAAGGAGCGGTAGCACTAAGAATGGTGGTGATTCTCGAGGGAAACGGCTCCGTGTTAAGATCTGTAGAGACCAGGTTGCTCAGCTCGGTTCTATCATTGTTCGCCAGCGTGGAGCTAAGGTTTGAAAACTTTAAAAATCAAATTCTTGTGCTTGAATTGAAGTTGATTCTGTTAAGTGTTGATTGTGGAAAGTTTCAATATTAGTTAGTGATGCCCAGAACTATTGGGGCATTTCTTGTTTATTCTGGGTTTGTTTATTGTGATTGCGAAAAGATTCGATTTTTATTACTGATTTTGATCTCCTTATCCAATGCATAAATGATTTAAACAGAAGTAATCTTTGGGCATGCAGTTTCATCCTGGAAAAATAACATCAGCCTAGGCAAGGATCATACGATCTTCTCCTTGATAGATGTGCTAGTTAAGTTTGACAGGAAGAAGGTTACTTCAAAACCTCGATGCTATTACATTTCTTGGGTTTTTTGGCTTTTAAGATGCTTGATGATGTTTCGTCACTTGTTTGACAGGTGAGCCTGTACCCTGTGAAAGAAAGGAAGGTATTGTGGAGCCACATCTTCTATTAGCTTCTTCGAATGAGGCTTCTTAACCCATCCCAACTGTTGGTTGGTATTTAATTTTTTGCTTTGAAAGTGTTGTCTTCTCAAGGTTCCTTTTTTGGGTCTTCTAATCTGTAGTAATTGGAATATTAGCAAGGCTTCTATTTTTTCTTCTTTTGTATCTTAACTAAATTATTTGTTTATACTGAGTGCTAAAAACACCATTGGCAAAGAAGCTCTGTTCTAGTCCTTCTATGTGTAGGAGGTTATCGGAGGACCAATAAGAAAGGGAAGAACATCCACTAAGGTATGGTATACCAAGTATAAGAATTAGTTAAGTGGCTACACCATTGATATTGTCAATAGTAGCACAACATAAAATAAAAATCACCTTTCAAACTGAATCTGATTGAAACGTAAATCTGTTTTCTGTTAGTAATTAGGTAAAAGGTATGAATTCGGTGCCTATACTATGGACCTCATGATGGACTAAAGATATGCGACTTTGTTGGTAGAATAAGTGATGGAAACATGGAAGTCTCTATTTCTCCAAAGAGCTGGATTTGTGTTAGAATATTATGTTGTTCCAGAATCTCATATGAAGAGAAATAATTAGATAACGGGATTTCTTCAAACATTCACATCATTCAGAAAGACAAAAAGACTATGCATATAGGGAAAACACAATTTTGGGAAATAGAAGATGTTGAGATAGTGATTTGAGCAGAATCTGAAAGATCAGATGCCACACATTGTGTCCACGTTGTACACCTGCATTCTTGATACACAGAAATTACATCTTGAAGAGCTACTTAATGAAGAAGTTCAAGCTTCTTAAAACATCGAGATTACAATAGCTAAAATCATTGCAATAGCAAAGCGACCAGAAAAGTGAATCTTCTGGAAGCCTGCAGCAGATGTGGGTGATACGGTTGACGTCCCAGCACCGGAGGATGCACCAACAGATGCACCAGCAGGTGGTGAGCTTGCTACATTAAACATGTACAGAGTAAGTTCAGTATGAAAAAAAATTAATATTAGTTGACTATTTGTCTTTGTTAGGAATCTTAGGATTAACCTTTTGTTGAGTTGGTGAAGATAGCATAATCTGGTGAGCTTGGAGTCAGGTTTAGCAGCTCTGCATTCAACCAAAATACAACCATTAGTGTAGTTACAGACAATAAACTCATTCCATGATCATATCATCCCTATATTTGCACTGGTCTTGAATGATGAGAAGTAGCTAGCAAATCGGTTATCTGAAGTACCCTTCATGGAGATGTTACTGTTTTGTTTACAGCTTGAATTTTGAACTCAATAACTTTTTTAAATAGTAATGTGTGCAAGAACATGAGTTACTTTTCTAGTGATCATTCATTGTGTTTTACTGTCTGAAGTAGATTGACATTGCTGAAGTTATGGTTGAAAAGGGTTGCATTGCTAGCACAGACCACCATTGCCAACATCAAACGACCTAAAAACTTGTGGCGTTGTGCAAGATTGTAACTCAATTGCACCAATACTTAAGGATCCTCAAAATGTGGAGTAATTAGGTCATGCAGCTTCGGAGATCATCATTATTGGCAATCCAAATCTCTTTCCTAAGACTAAAATTAGCTAGTCTTAAAGGAGACGTGAGGATCTCTGACCTTGTTCCAAGCAAAGTAATGATATCACATGCTTGATAACATGAGTACACCCACCAGATAAGACAACTGTTGATGGGTTATGGATGTGAAGTTTGCCCACTCTCTCAGGTAAATATCCACCAGCCAACCAATTTACATTCCTGAAACTTTCGTGACTTTGAAAACATTTGAGTTCCTCTAAATTTAACTAGTTTATGGAGCTAGCATAGCTACCATGGGACTTTGAACCCCCTAGCTTTAGGACAACTAAACATTAACAGCCATGGTTTGCAGTTAATATCATCTCAGCTAGAAATTGTAAAAGCCATGGTTTGTCCAAAAACTGGTGATAGTTTGGCATCAAGTGGAAGAAACATCCTAAGTTCAGGATTTGATGACTATCAGTATATCTTTTTAAAAGATGCAATGCATATTTTCCGAGAAGATCTAAAATGAATTGATGAATCTACATCTTTGTTGCCTTATTTTCTAGTAGAATTAAACTGGCTAGAACCAAATAGAAAATTATATATAGCTTCATCAATTTGTAGATTTAGTATTCTAAGTCTAGGTCACGTACTGTACCCCTTAACTATTCAAAACATCTTCAGAACCAACTACTAAAAATAAACAAATTAGTCTGAAAGGATAAAATTGATGAATTTACACTCACTTGGGCAGTCGCTGAGGCTGGTGTTTTTAAGATGGCAGGCACTAGGGAGCTGCTGTAGCCTGGAGAACTGCAAGCCAAGCTGCTTGAGGCTTTCTGTGCCCTTGTAGGTCTGCTGGATTATGTAGCAGAGACACTCAGGCTTGTTGTTCCGCATGCCGCTTATGTCGTCGCAGCACTGCTTTGACGGTGCATCTGCCTTCGCCGTTGAGTAATCCAGGCAAGAAGTCAACTTGGTAAACTCTTGGCTGCACTTAATCTGCAGGGCCGTGTCATCACATCTCCCCTTCTCGGCAATGATCAAAACCAGCACACAGCACAGTAAGACGTACTTCATTGAACTACCCATTTCACTCTTTATCTCAGTATAGCAAGCGATCTAGTTTTGTTGAGCTGAAAGAAAAATAACAACATATGTAGAGACAGAGGAAGAGAGATCTAACATAGTTCTCTATAGAGTTTGAAATTAATGAATGCGAGTCGGCATTGAAGATTGATTGGTGTTCATTATTAATGAGTGTCTTTGTTTGTTTCTTTTCTTTTTGGTAAATTTATCTGTAATGTTGATGGATTTTAATGGTAAGTGGGTGGGAAATTATGGCTAAGCAGATAAATAACTTTCTTTCTTTCTTCCTTCTATGCATGAGATGAGAGATTCATGGTCATGAGATGCATAGATGCATGTGCCGAAACTTAACTGCTCTTTAATCGGTATGGCGTGTGTTGATCAGATTCATCGATCGGCCAAATTCGACTTGTACTGAATTATAGTTTGGAGCAAATTATTTTTACTTTGTGGTCGATTAAAATGATTCAAGTAGGTGAATTATTTAACAATGAGTAAAAATGAGTTGTTAAAAGTTAAAGTTTATAAAGGTTTACTGCATAATTTTTGTTCTTTCGTTGGTTCACCTGTTTGGTGTGAACTCCATGTAGTTGAACGTAGCTTTCACTTCTGTATATACGAGAAATATATGAAAGATTGCTTTCAGATTGAATGCGTTCCTGTTCTCGTTACACCAAAGTATTGGAGTGATCTGTACAGGATTGGAATAGACCTTTATGAATTATCTGGACGAAAATTTTACCTTCGGAAAAATTGTAAAGAGAGAGATTAAAGTAATGCATCCGTTGTTACAGTTATAGCGGGTAGAACAATTGTTTATCGACAAAATGATTGCGATAAAAAAATTAAAAAAAATAAAGTTCTTTAGAAGAGTCGGTATAACTTTTTCAGGCAACAATAATGTTTGGCATGTCCTCGTAATGATCCAGCTAACTATGCCAGCCATCTTTGCTGGAAGAAATAATAACCAAAAAGGGGGTAAAAATTCACGAGAGATTCACAAACCGAGAAAACAAACCAAAAAAAAGAAAAAGGAACATATTATGTTATATTGTGTATTGCGTTTATGCATGTTCTTTGTGCTGCCAGTCAGCTCTGGCTCTGACAACTTCAGCTCTATCGCTTTGCAAACGTAGAAGATGAGTGCTTCCTAGACCTTCAAATGTTTCCTTCTTCTCTCCGACATCTTTGGCCTTCATACTTGTGAGAGACTCGAGCAAGTGGGACTGCCTGCACTCTCTGCGGTACTCAAGTGTCAGGCTGGTAAGCTTGTAGTCCTCTAAAACCTTCACCGGCACACTCTGTATCACCATTCACAGTTAACATTTCCAATAACCTTTTCAAACTACAAACGTTTTACGGAAAAGGTTTTACCTCCAAGATCCATCCGATGTACTTAACATTGTTGACGTGCTGGTTCACATCCATGTCACTCCATCTTGGCTATTTTTACATGTATAGTAGATCATCAGTTAGTATCATCATGATACTGCAATAGGAATGATGAAAGATGGACTTTTTTTTTGTTTAATTTGATCCCTTACTGCAAGTCCTGATCGAATGTGCTGAGCACTGTTGTTGTCAAGCTTGTCAATATTGCCGAAATCGTTGTCAATATGAGGTATTACTTTTCTGACACAGAGATAAGGTCCGATCTCTTCCCTCACCGGCTCAGGCATCTTAGAAAGTCTTCTGGTCTCTCTGTGCATGATAACCCAAGTGCTGCCATTCATACAGAATGAATGAATGTCTTCAGTTTTGATTCAAGATTTTAAGGACTATTACCAGATTGTTTACTATATTACCTTGTTGCTCTTGTAATTATTTCTTGGCTGCTGTAATCTCGAATAATCCAGTCTCGGCGCATACCATTCTTCCCGGATGCAGCAACCCATGTATCAATCTCTACTATATCCCCCCTGCATAAAGCCACCAAAATAGTGTATTAGAAAGGTTTACTTCATTTTGTAACAGAATACAGAAATTCATACAACTTAAAATTACAGCATTTTGCATTTACAGTTCCCCTCATGCGGAAGGAAATGAAGCTTTTACAATAAGGTGTAGAAGAAAAATTACCATTTACTATACTGCTCAACTTGGATGTTGATTCTGGTAACTACCCATATAAGCTTCCTCAAGCTCATTTCATGAGTGGCACCAAATCCGTCGCTAGCTAAACCAGAGCTCATTACATGGTTCAACGCTGTTTCCTGAAAACAGGAATTAAAATTGAAAACTAATTATATTGCCTACTTATCTGAACCGGTCATTAAAATTGAAAAGAGTTGGAGCAAGAGATTACTTGGAGAAGATTCATCCATGTCTCCATGGTTGCAGTTTTATCTGGACCAATTTCATAAGACCTGATAACAAATGTCTGCCTATATACAAACCTTCCCTCGACAAATATTCCCAGCTTGAATGCTTGCATTGAAGCATTTCTATCTTCGACCACCTTGGAGAGTTTTTCATTCACAATCACCAATCCATTTACTTTCCTTCCATTCACTTTCTCAACGCTAGCATTACTACTCCCACCAATAGCCTTCACAAACAAGGACTTCTTCCCTGAACTAAGAACACCTACCTGACATGCTCCAGTGAGCTTTCCAGCATGCCCATTTTGGCAAAAATATATGCCGGAGGCGATAGTTGAGATCGTCGACATCTTTTTATTGCCTTGAATTATTCAATTGGCAATGTTTGCACAGGGAGAAAAATGCAATAATATTTGTTAACGGGAAAGAGAAGAATGAAATCAGCACTACATTTACAGTAGGGCGTTCCATTCACAGGGGATACAAAAAAGAATTCTGAGGAGGCGATTGAGAGAAGATTCTCAAACTTGTTTTAGAGGTGAATAGAGAAAAAATAGGACTGGGTTTCTTCACAAACTAATACTTAAATTCAACGGATGGTGGAGAAGAAAACTATGGAAATACATGAATTCTTTATTTAAAATTTGAAAACATTAACTTTTAAGTTGGTCTATATATGCTAATGGCTATATGACAAAGATTTAGTTTGTGGTACTCCATTAATGCGTTTGGAGAGATTATGGGATCAGCTCCAAATTTAAGGAAAGTCAAGAGAGGGTTGAGAAGAAATGTAGTATTTAGCTCACCTAACATACCAACATTAGTCCTTGGGATAACACTATAATGTCTTCGGATTTTGATTGCCATAAGAAAGAGAATGGATTTCCATAAGAAAGAGAAAGAAAACCTGTTATGTAGAGTTTATTGTTCAATTACTTCTCCAAGAAAATTGGAAATCTAGCATTGTCTAAGAAGCCACCTTTAGGAAATGCAGTAACTATTAATACAAAATTTTTACGAAAAGGACTAATTTATTAAGAATACAGTATTTCAAATGCCAAAATATACAGGAAAAGAAAGTATTCCTTAAAAAAAGTTATAATCTCTAGCTTGCATGAGCACCTGCAGAATCTTTTTGTTCACTTTCTTAAAAGTGACACCATTCATTTTCCTCTCATGCCAAGTGGCACCAAGCAGAAGAATCTCAAAAATACAAACGCAACCAAAAACAGTAAAGCCAAAATCCAGCATTCAAAACCAGAATCCAATGGAGAACACACATAGACACCTTTAACTCCTGTAAAATGTTAAAAACAGTAAGGAACATTGTACTCTAAAACCCCTAGAACAGAAAAAGCTACAACAAGATGAGATCTAGCGAGTGTATTTTAAACTTAGCTCACCACGTCAAAGCAAGTATCCGATTCTTTCTCTCTACTTGTATAAACAACCATAAAACTCTCCAACATTTTTTCTACCATTTTATTGAACTTTCAATTTTGCTTGTATTCAATCTTCTAACAACCAAGCATACATCCTCTTCTTACTGCGAAGTTGAAAAAAAAAATTTTGAGCAAGGTTTGGTTATTTATTACTCATGTTCACTCCTTAGCAGGGTAATATCATCCCCTTCATGATGTAATCCTTTTCTTTAAATATGCTTTATCTGTTGATGTTCATTGCCCATGAATTTTCTTAGCATGCAGACCAACCCTGATGCTTCTATACCCATTGAAATGTGATTTATGTCGGATTATCTATGAAGGTATGCGTCAATACAGGCTATACAGAGCCCGGGAAAGATCGACGATGAGCAGTGGCTAGCATACTGGATCATCTATTCCTTCCTAACTCTTATAGAGATGATTGCTGAACCAATCCTATACTGGTTACTGTTTGAGACTAAATAATAATCTACATAATCAGCAACTCGTTTTTGTTTCATATGATTTTAAAATGTTTTTGTTTAAATATGCAGGATTCCGATATGGTACTCTCTGAAGCTTGCATTTGTTGCTTGGCTAGTTCTTCCACAATTTAAAGGTGTAACATTTATCTATGAGACGTTTGTGAGAGAGCAACTAGTCAAGAAACATGGTGCCAAGATTGGCTTGCCACCGTACAAAAAAGGCTTGCAGTTAGTTTTATATATTACAATTTCTCTCATTCATAGGCTTAAAAATCACAAATTTACTTAGTATTACTGTTTGAAACTAGTTTTTTTTCCCTCGTATTCATGATCAAGAGTTTTAATAGTTGTTTATACAATCTGACAGAGGGAGAATGAGTTATCGTGAACCGTGGTCCAGTATTATTTCCTCTATACAGAAAGCAAAGGTGAAAGAAAAAAAGGAAAAATAAAGGCGAGAATCATCTTCATTGTAGTTTACATGCTTGTGTGCTAATGTAAGATTTCAAATTAGGTACTTTTATTCGCTTTTTTTTCTTCATTTCCTTGCTTTCACTTGACAGAAAAAAAGGGTTAAAAAAAAAGCATAACTAATCTATGTTTGAATGGGTCCAAGTTGAAGGGTGTGCTTCAAATGAGGCAAGAAATATGGATGCTATGTAGGCTTGTCGTAATCTTTCAAAGCCCGAATTCTGCAAGTGCTTCAATACAAGTGGCTCAATTATCTTGGAGTTAAGCGGTAGTCCTTGTCTCTGTCCAAAAATTCGAACAAGAATTAAACTAGAAACAATGTGTTTTCAATGTATACCAATCCTTAATAATTGAAACTTTTCCAGTAAAAACAGAAAGCAAGGAGATGCAAAGAACCTGCTCAAGCACAATGCCTCTGAAAGAGATTTGTATTTGCCTACCAATCTCAATATCACCATTGTATGCAATCAATTGCCGTGAAAACATTAACACGTTTGCATGGCGCCTCAAAGGAATCTGATACTAGACTTTTCCTTATCGAAGGTCCTGAAATATGGAAATGAAAAAGAAATTTTGGTTAGACACAAAAGGTTGCCTATATATTTTTATGAACTTGTCTTGATCCTGCTGTGAAAACTCGATATTGAAGCCATTTCAAGTTACCAGGTGCTTCTACTATATTCTGGAAGCTTTCCTATTGACAAACTTGACAGGCCAAGGTTACTCACATAAATCAAATAGTATATGAGTGGAACCCTTTGAAATGAAGTCATATATGCTGTCACTTGCTTTGATGAAGTATGCCCGACTAGAGATGAGTATATCCAAGAGTAAGTACTTACAGAAAGAAATAAATCAAGATGTATCAAGTCTGGAACTCTTAAAAGAAATCCATGAAGCAAAATTCTACAAATAAATAACACCCTGATGAACTTCACCCATAGACGGACAAAAATTCTAGCTATGCTTTACTACTCAAAGTAGACAATGAATACAACCACGGTTCCGGAATGTCAGCTTTAATCAATATTAGAAAGAGAGTTCTCCACTTTACTTCACAATATAATGCAGCCTAAATAGGCCGTTTATTGGAAAATAACAGAGTTTCAAACCAATGTTTCAAACCTACATGAATTTTTTTTATCCGAAAAGTTGCCAGTCATCATTCAGGCAGGTTTATACTTTGTGTTCTTGCATCAGAAGATATTAAGTAATAGAAAACCTTTCATATTTGTTACTCTGTTAATCAGGAAAGCAAAAAGTTTGGAATCTCTTATTAATCAGGAAAACAAATATGTTAGTATGCCAACGACATTTACTAACTATACTTGCAGAGGCTTCATTCTACGAGTTATTCAGAAGAGTTATTTTGATCAATTTTTGAACACTATTGACTTTGTTCAGATATAATGAAACTCATAAGCTTCTCTACTGATTGCAATTTACAAAGTTAGGATTAGAGTAAACAATACAACCACATGTTTAAAAGTGCTCATCTAAGAAAACCATAGTATTAGAAAGACTGCGACAAGTGTATGTATACTAATGATGAAGATCACGTTTAAGATCCTGGCAAAATGTATTACTACTATCTGAAACTATATTTCTCCACTTTTTGTAGTTAAATTGATATGGCACTTAATAGCAGTTAACAAGATCTGAACAAGGATGCAGTAAACATTTAAAAAGAGAACTCTCAACTAGTGCTTTTTCTTTACAGACCTTCACCAACCAACTTGTCTTAGAGAGCTTTTACTTAAAGATACAGGCTTAAAAAAAGTTTTTAACTCTCCCACTAAAGCAAAAGTGTCAACAATCACTGTGTTCACCATGTATTTCATATACTAAATCTATATCTGACTACAATCATAGCCATCAAAACAGAGTGCGATGGTGATAACAAAATTCCAAAATCAACTTTTTAAGTGTACCTTTGATAGTGACTGGATAGTTAATAATAGAGGCTCCACATACTAGCTTTTAGAAATAATGTAGGAACGAGTCAGAAGTAGGTTACAATAATTCACAACTTTCTTTACTTGGTTCTTAAGCTTTAGGATTTCCAGATATGTTCATGCTTAAATACGTTTATGCTTTACAGGATTGCAGAATTGCGGCTCTACTAACTGAGATGACAAAGCAGAACGTAAAATAACTCAAATCAGTCTGAGACAGATGAACTGCCAATTGACTGTAGTGTACGGCACATCAGTTCCATAAAAACAGAGGCTAAACATTCATAATCCACATAAACAAATTCAAGTACAACTGGGCATAAATTTTGATGTCCAACTTTGTTTAGTGCATAAATGGACGCTTTGCAGCTCCTGAAAGTACAAAGCATGAGATGCATGGAAAAATTGCAGTGAATCACTCTGGTAATGCTTTTAATGTAATTCTATTTCTTTTGAGATCATGTGGAAGTGAACTGTGATCCTCTTCCAGATATCATTCGCTTTCTGAGATTAGTTATCAGGTTTGCAGTGGTTCCTAATCTTTCAGTGATACAAGTGCCATAACCCCACCCCCAACACCTTTACAGTTTTTTACCATGCGTGATACATATTGTGCTGAAACTTCCTTTCCTAGTGAGAACCTAGAAGGACTTGATTCTTTCTAAAATAACAAAAGCGATTTTGTTGTCACTTCTGGAGCCAAATTAGAGGCACTATGACAAAATTTTCCAACATCATTAGATTATTAGCTTGCAAATTCTTTTTCTGCAGCGCATAATACTGAGTTCCAATTGGTGCACAATAACATAGTGCGAATTTGATGCTTGTAAATCAGTGTTTTCTCCACATTTGTGCACTTCCACAAAACCTAAATCCATCTTTCTCTATGTGGAATCACCATTAAACATTTCATATAAAAAGAACATCAAAAGAATCAAAAGAAGGTCCACATCTCTGTATGTGTATAAAAGAAGCAAACAGTAAGAGATTAAAATTTCACAGTGGGACCTCGAATCAGGAAGAAGTACCATACTGCTACTTTCTTGCTTCTATTTAAACCCCCTTGTGTTATTGCTCTACCTGATGGGAACTGATCCTCCCTTCACTCCATACATCTATACTGTTCGTTCCAATTCTCTTAATAGTCCCGATGATTCTATCATTACCTAAGTTCTCCTAGAACTATTTTTACAAGCTAACCTGTGTAAACCTCTAGCTATATTTGTGTAAAAGATGGAGCCTATCATGATAGAGAAGCTTCAAGCCTTGAAGATGTACAGAAGCTCTAGAAGGAAGCACTACAACTCAACTCTTGCTCAATTCTTCATCACAATTATACTGCTTGGATTGCTTCTCTCATCCCCTCTTCGGCTTCCTCATTTCTTAAGCTATCTCAACTTCGTATCTGTCTTCTTCCCAGAGATAGCATCTCTTCTACTTGATCACAGATGTTTATTCTTAGTATGCAATGTTATCATTGTGATCCTTGCAAGTGAAATTAAGCTCTCGAAATCATCTATGGAGGTGAACATCTATGAAGAATATGTTGAAAGGAGCGATAGACTTCACGAAGTACCAAGTAGTTGTGCAGGAAAGGAGAAGGGAAGTCAATTTGTGACATCCTTGGGAGAGGAAGAAAACAATGACAAAGAGCATGGCTTGGAGAAATATGAAGCAAATGGTGAAGAAGAAGCATGCATTAGGAATGTGGATGAGTTGAATAAGAGAGTTGAAGATTTCATTGCTAGGGTAACTAAGCAGAGAAGGCTCGAAGAGAGAAGATTTGCTTGTAATGAATGATGAAAGTGGACAAGGAGAGATGTTGTTACCTTATAAGTTGTAATAAAACTTATTTAGCAAAAATTCATAGCTACTTTGGTTGCATATAAATCCAAAAAGTATAATTATCCCACGATTAGAGGTACTTATTTTGGAACCAATTTATCTATCTAAGAAATTGCAAAAGATTTGTAAAGTACATATCATGCCCCTGAATAGCTAAATAACAGCAGCAAGAACAACAACAACCACTACACCAACAATTAACAGCAACAACAACAAGAATATTTCTGATTGTTGTGGATTCTTCTGAAGTACAGAGGTTTTCTAATGATTCACTACTAGAAAGAAGATGCACAAATCACACGGAATTCTAATAGTAACAAGTAAAAAGGTTGCAACCAACTAAAGTTAAAACTGCAGCATGCATGCTAAAGTACAGTTCTCAATTGAAGGATTACTAACCTATTAAGAACACTTCAAAAATCTTCCATACTAGATATTCTTATTCCTTCAACTCAAAACCTCTTCCAAAATTTGGAGTAAAAACCTCATGCAATGCTTAAAGTTGAAACAACACAAATAGCAAGCAATGGATGGCTGGATGTTATACTACGTCAATTCTTTTGCTTGAGAAATTTCAGAGATTTTCGTTGCTTCACAAGATTCTAACAAGCCTAAAATCTCGGGAGAAAAAAAGAAAAAAAAAATTGAGTAGCAACAGTGTTTGGGGAAAAATCTCTCAAACAACAAGAGATACTGATAACTTACCAGAAAAAGGAAAAGATATCAACAACAGCTTCTAACCTGATTAAACTATTCAATAGAGAAATATCTAACCTGCAACAACAACAAAAATCTTCCTCTTCTTCTTCTCTTCCATTTTTTTCCCCTATCCATTCATGTTCAGGTTTTCGTTTTCTTGCTTTCTCGGGATTTTTGTTAATGATGTGTTTGAATTGTATCATCTTTTAATTTCGAACTCATTTTCTATATCTTATTTTATCTCCATTCACCATTTCATCAAAGTTTGATCAAACTCCTTAAAATTAAACTTCATAAATGGGCCGCATGTAAAAAAGCCAGTGATTATAAATAGGTACGATAAGGCCCATCTATGAGAATTTCTTTTTACTCCTAAACAAATTACAAATTCATATATACAGTTCTTTATACTTCAAAATATATCAAAGGAATTATTCTCATAATAAAAAACACCAAAAGATTTTAAGAAATTGAAATTTTGGTCATAACTGAAATTAAAGTTGATATCTGCATTTATAATTAAAATTTTTAATTAATTAATTTTTCTCCTATGAAGAATAGCAAATTTTATGGAACACTTTGGAGTATTTAAAAATAAGAACTTTTTTTAGAAAAAATTTATTTAAATTTTTTTTAAAAAATAAACTAATGTATATTTTTAAATATTTAAAATTTTTAATGATTTAATTAAAAGGTAAATTTTGAAGAGCAGTGATAAAGTCATAAAACATGCTTCAATCTTGCATTACACTTGATAGTATTAAGCTTTGAATTTTCTACATTAATAGATACATCATCAATTAAAGATGTTTATTTAATTAAGCAATAAATGAAATTCTTGCAATGTTTAATGTAATGGAAGGGCCAATTTGTATAACAAAATAATTATTATTGATAATCAATCAATTGATTGATTGAATAATATTTCATTGTTCATGAAAGAATAAACAAGATTACCAAAAAATTTATCAGATGACCCTTCAGTAAAACACAGGAGAAGAGCAAAAACTTTGCTTTGGCCTTCGGAGATCTCAAGAGTTCAATTCACTCTTTCTTCCTTCGATGAGTTCAATGTGATTCTTCTCTTCTCAACTTGTTCTTTTTAAATCTTTCTTCTCTCTGTTGTTGTTGTTGCTGCTGCTGCTGTTGTTCAAGAAGAGAAGAAATCAAGAAACATGGCTTCTCTTCAATGCCTGAAATGCCCCTCTTCTTCCCGGTTTACCTCTGCTACTTCTGCTTCACAGGAGCACCGTTTGCCGGCTTCTTTCCAGCCAACTTCGCTACGATCAGCTTCTAGACCTCTGATCGCCAAAAGGGTCAGCCCCAAATCAAGGAAAGATCGAAACTTTTCTGTCGTTGGCACTCAGGAAGGTTGCTTTCTTTCAATTTTTAGTTTTCAGAATAATTTCTTGGTTGATGCTATTGGTTGTTTCTAATTTTTAGTTGTGTGCATGTTTTGTTGTTTGGTGTCTGACTTCACATATGTTGTTTGGAATTAGAAATGGAGTTGATCTAAAGTTGTATATAAAGATAAAAAGATGACTTTGGGAGAAAGATGGTAGTTTGATGCATGGATTTGTTTAGAGTATGCTCTAGCGATGATGATTTAACTAATTGCAGGATGTAGTTTTTTTTTTTTTTCCTTCATCAGCAGACAGCAATCTTTCTTCACATTCTCTTGATTTTATGTACGTATATTCTTATTAGGGGCTCTATTTGGATGTGCTCATTGCTGCGAGGTCAGAACTTTTGATTAGAGGAAAAGTATCCAGACAAATTTGTTTATAGCTTTTGGTTGGTCTATAGTTTAGTGCACTTTTAATCCAGCATAATGTTAAACCTTGGTGTTTAATTTGAATTGATACAGCGGTTCCTGCTTCTCCAAAGCCTGCTGACAAGGAACTCCTTATAGAGGATGTGGAGAATGGTGGCTTCCCTATTATATCTTCTGAAGAGTTTGGTGATGCATTTAGTGTTAGGTCCGGTAAGAAGGAATCAACTGTCAGTATCACTGTGGTTGGTGCATCTGGAGACCTTGCAAAGAAGAAGATTTTCCCTGCTTTGTTTGCTCTGTATTATGAAGATTGCCTCCCGAAGGTGAATTTGCCTTCTGTTGTTTCTGCTTTCCTAGCTCTGTCTATAAAGAACCCCTTGTACGTTAATTCATCTTCAGTAACAACATGCAATGTTTCATATCTGCAGCACTTTACTGTCTTTGGTTATGCTCGTACTAAGATGACTGATGCTGAATTGAGAAACATGGTCAGCAAAACGTTGACATGCAGAATAGACAAAAGGTCTCTAAAGTTTTCTTTTTATGCTATATGGCATACTTGTTCTTTCTTCTTTCTTTCTACCTCGGTTAATTGCGCTATTTGATAGTTGTAACATGTTTATGTTATTGAACCACTTTTCTGTTTATATGATTAGAGAGAATTGCAACGACAAGATGGAAGAATTTTTGAATAGATGCTTCTATCATTCTGGCCAGTATGATTGTCATGATAGTTTTGTGGACCTTGACAAGAAGCTGAAACAACATGAGGTAATGGTTGTAATCCAGGCATATTGTTGATGCATTGGCAACTATACATATATTTAACTCTAAAACATGATTTAACTTTAGGCAATGGAGTTTTGCTCCTAAATGTCAACCGATCCCTTTGGTGTTCAAAAACTGAAATTTTAGAAGCAAACCGGTTTAGCTGTACATGTGTTAATTAGCGAGATAAGAAACCTTCCCAGCTTGAGTTAAACATGTGCTGGTTGAAATTTCAATAACCAAATAAGAATCACTCATGAAATTCTGGTTGCAGGGTGGAAGGATTGCCAACCGCCTATTCTACTTGTCAATACCTCCAAATATATTTGTTGATGTAGTGAAATGTACCAGTACATCAGCTGCTTCAGCAAGTGGTTGGACGAGGGTTATAGTTGAAAAACCTTTTGGCCGAGACTCAGAATCGTCTGCTGCTCTTACAAGAAGTTTGAAACAATACCTCAAAGAGGATCAAATTTTCAGGTAAATGGTTGTGAATCTAGCATCGCTGTATTTTCACTTCCGTTAGCTTAATGAGATGCACATGACATCCAGGATTGATCATTACTTGGGAAAGGAACTAGTGGAGAATCTGTCTGTGCTTCGCTTCTCAAATCTTGTCTTTGAACCCCTATGGTCAAGGCAATATATAAGAAATGTGCAGTTGATCTTCTCAGAAGACTTCGGCACTGAAGGGCGAGGAGGGTATACTTAACCTAACTCCTATTGGGTTTGATATGTTTTTTTCTCCAGAAGGATGATTGGCTTTGTATTGACAGTGCATATTTGTGAATTTGGTCCTTTTTCAGATATTTTGACAGCTATGGCATTATCAGGGACATTATGCAGAACCATCTTCTTCAAATACTGGCCCTGTTTGCCATGGAAACTCCTGTTAGCTTGGATGCAGAAGACATTAGGAACGAAAAGGTATTTTAATAAAATATGTATACACCCTACAAATACCGCTTTCACATCAGAGATACTACAGCACTTTGATCTAGCTTGCATCAGTGGCCATATTAGCTTATGAAAAATTAATGAAAGGTCATGAAATGGGATTTCTCTAAAGCTTAGTCCTGGTTAGAGAAAGAAACTAGACTTTTCAATCAGACTGACACTAACAGTTCTTACAACGTAGGTGAAAGTTCTACGTTGCATGAAACCTTTGCAGCTAGAAGATGTTGTGATCGGCCAATATAAAAGCCACAGCAAGGGTGGAGTTACATACCCTGGGTACACTGATGACAAAACTGTGCCAAACGACAGTCTTACTCCAACATTTGCTGCAGCTGCACTCTTCATCAACAATGCAAGATGGGATGGTGTGCCGTTCCTCATGAAAGCTGGCAAAGCACTACATAATAGAAGGTCAGCATCTTTCAGAAGACTTCACATTTTTCTTTCAATAGGTGTATAAGTGTGTAGTATAAGATGATTGGATACTCTTATTCTTAACAGAGCAGAGATTAGGGTGCAATTCAGACACGTCCCTGGTAACTTGTACAAGAGGAGCTTTGGGACAGATCTTGATCGAGCTACAAATGAGCTTGTGATCAGGGTGCAACCTGACGAAGCAATCTATTTAAAAGTCAATAACAAGATCCCTGGTTTGGGAATGAGGATTGATCGCAGTAATCTCAATCTCCTTTATTCTGCAAGGTATAAAACTGTATCATACATTGAGGTTCTTCATTAAACCGAGTACTGACGTGCTAAGGGACAAGCCAAATTCTGTGTGTTTTTATAACACTAAAAATTTTCAAATCATTCTTCAGATACTCGAAAGAGATACCAGACGCCTATGAAAGACTTCTGCTCGATGCGATTGAAGGCGAAAGGAGACTTTTTATCCGTTCAGATGAGTTAGATGCTGCTTGGGAGCTCTTCACACCTCTACTTAAGGAACTGGAGGAAAAGAAAATAGCACCAGAGCTCTATCCATACGGAAGCAGAGGTCCTGTTGGTTCTCACTACCTTGCTGCTAAGTACAACGTCCGATGGGGTGATCTTGGTTTCGATCCTGAAAAATAGAAGGCAAAAAGAATAGCATTCACAAAAAGTTTTACTTGTGTTGTGATTCTGATAGAATTAGTTTCTCTACAGCAAAAAAATACATGTTTGCCGAAATGTGAGAGCTATGTTATTCATGTAGATTAGGTAATTGCCTTGGAATGCCCAGTAAGAATCTATTGTTGTAGATTGGTGAGCAGCAGTGTTATTGATTAGTTAGAGAATAAGTTTTGCTGCAATGTGAATTCCATCCAGTTCTCTTCAGAAAACTTCAGGCATTATGAAGTCCAGTTCTCTTCTGAAAACTGCAATCAAAAGTTTTCAGAAGAGAACTGTTGCGTTTATGTATTTCAATACTTTACGCGTATGAATATGTCGTTTTTAGAAATATCTAATAAGGGCCACCAAATTAGCGTTTAGTAAATTAGGAGTCACAGATTTCGTCCAAGCAATAAGAGTATGATGTATAGCACACAAAAAAATCAGCGATTCTAAGGTTTGGTGATTTGCAACATTGGTCAATGTATTTAATGTTTAGAGATTTGTGTTTTTAATTTTCCACTGTGAACCTAAAATGAATATAGCAAAGGAATTAAGGAACGAAAATTATTGCTTTATCATGATTCTACCTAAAATATTAATGTATAGTGTTTTATAATCGCAACTTCATGTCATTCAACATTTGAAAAAACAACATTTTTTACTTATAATAGATAGATCCCATTCATGATTTCGATTCAAAAGAATATAGAAAAATAATGGAACCTAAAATAATCTAAGAAATTTGTGAGTAAAAATTTTGTTTATGGAGTCTTAGATACTTTAAAAAAATAATAAATAAAATATTTATGTGATCAGGAATTGAGGACATGCCACGGTTTTTTACTGTAGTATAGTGAGACTAAAAACAAGCATTCATCACAATGGTCAATACCAGTTGAGTTAACGTTTAACTTATCTTATCGAAGACCTGATCAGATTAACAAAACATTAGCTAGCTAGTCCTTTCAAAGAACAACAACTATGAAAACACTTCATGCTTCCTCATAAAAGAGAAAAATAAAATTCTTACTTACATTTTAAACTCAATTTATTTTAAATTGATTTTAACTTCAAACTAATTTTTTAAGTTAAGGAAACACAAATTTTAATTTAAAAATTTTCTGCCAAAAATTATATTTTTACATTTGCTTTTAATACAAAATAAATACTAAAAATTAACTGTAAAATGTTTACTATATGATAAACTCATTTTTTTAAAGTAAATTTAAAAAATAAAATTATAAGTATTTAAAAAAATAAAAATTTATAATTATTTTATTATAAATAAATATTAAAATTTTATTTTAAAAAATAAATTTATTTTAGTTTTTTAATTATTTTATATTAATAGTAAATTTAAAAAATGAGTTTGAAAGAATATGTAAAACTGAGTTTAATATCACGGTAAACAACATTCTTGATCTTACTAACTCCGAAGTAATCAGATGGTTTTTGCTTTAATCGTTCAAGCTTCCGTCAAATTAGTTACCACTTCTCCTATGTCAATCAAATGAAGTGGAAGGATCATTGAATGATGTCAAAGAAAGCTTACTAAACCAATAGGCTTCATCCGTATGTCAACCATATCTAAATACTGCTGGACTTTTTGAGTACCTTGCAGGTGAATGATTCTCCAGCAGTGAAGGTTGCAATAATGCATGCAGTAGGTATAGAAAAAGAGAGAGCTAAAAAAAGTGACAAGAAAATAATTATGCTTAGAATCGCATAAACAACTGATTGGCCAAAGTGGTTTTACATTGGTTTTGCAAGTAATTCCCCAAAATCAACTCCACCGTTCATGGATTTCTGTAAAACAGTAAAAAATTTCAAAAGATAAAAATAGTTTTTAAACAAAGCAGCAAGGAGTAGTAGGGAGACTTCCATTCAAAGCATCATCAAACAAACAAACTCCTACTAATCAGTTGAAAACCATTAATAACAATCAGAAAAAGCATAAAAATCAGGAACTCATATTCTTTTCTCTTTTTTTCTCTTTTTTTTCCCACCTTCATCTCTTTCTTCTCTTTCGTTCACACCTTTCAACTCTTCCTCCAATCGAATCCTCCTCTTTCTCAATTCTTTAACCCCAGCATCTCTCAAGCTTTGATTTGATTGATTTTGTGCTGAGTTGAGAACTCTGGAGTGGGAGTTGTTGTTTATGGATCATCGTTCTAATAAGGGGGCTAAAAAGCAGGTCCCAAACTTCTTAGCTCCCCCTCCATCAAACAACAACAACAACCAAAGATCTTCCGCTTCCGCAACATCTGGTCTTGTTGTTGGTGCCGCTGCTACTGCTGCTGCTGCTGATCCTTCTCATCCTCTTCGGAACCTCATGTCCACCTCCCCCTCCCCCTCTTCACAAAATTATACTTCACCCAATCCACAAATTCCAAATCAAACTGCTACTGCTGCTGTTACTCCTACTGGCTCTGCCGGTACAGCAACTTCTGCTGGAGCTGGAGCTGGAGCTGTTGTTATTGCTGGTTCTGAGAAAGAAGAAAGTAAGAAACAGCTTGCGCCAAGACGGAGTTCGAATAAAGATAGGCACACTAAAGTCGACGGTAGAGGCCGCCGGATCCGGATGCCGGCTTTATGTGCAGCGCGGGTTTTCCAGTTGACTCGGGAACTCGGTCATAAGTCGGACGGCGAAACAATTCAATGGTTGTTACAGCAGGCTGAGTCTGCGATCATCGCTGCCACGGGCTCCGGAACGGTTCCGGCATCAGCCCTTGCTGCCGCAGCTGCTGCAACGACTGGTAATAAAATCGATTCTTCGAATTGGGCCGGCCTCGCCACCGCTACAGCAGCCGCAGCAGCAAGGGCCCACCAGAGTATCTGGGCGGGTCATCCTGTGGGCCCCGCCGTTACCACCGGAATCGGTGCTGCTGGGGCCGGGTTTCTGGCACAGGTGGGATCCACTACCGGGATTGGAGCCGATGGATCGGCAGCGGCGGGGATGCAGAGGATCGGGTTCTACCATAGCGGGCTGGAGAGTTTTGGAACTATGAGTTTCGGGTCGATGCTTAGCGGGCACCACCCGCCGCCGGGGCTTGAGCTCGGGTTGTCGCAAGATGGGCATATGGGAATGTTAAGCCCTCATGCCATGAGCCAATTCTATCAACAGATTGGGCAAGGAAGGAATGTTGGTCTTGTTGCTGGAATTAGTGAGCAATTGCAGCAGCAGCAGCAACAACAACGACAATCGCAGCAGCAGCAGCAATCTTCTTCGGGAAAGGATGATTCACAAGGTTCAAGACAGTAGTAACATTATATTATGGAAGTAGAAATTTGGCTGATGTAGAAGATTGAACCAAAATGGTTGTAGAAGTTCATATTGTACGCTTTTGTGGATTTCTTGGAGAAGAGAAGCATGCAAGTTTTAGTGGAGCTTTTACAGAGATAGAGAGTGATGAAGGAACCATTGCCTGACTCCTTTGTCTCGTAAGTTAGATGGATCTCCTGATATTGGTATGATCTCAATGTTCTTTGAATAATTTTGTTTCTGACAATCTTTATTGATCTCCACTGGGTCTTAATACTTGTTGTTTTCATTTTGTTTGTAAATTGCAGTTGAGGGAAGAGAATAGCTTGGAGATGGAGCTGGATTGCTAAATTATGTGAAGATGTGTACATATAAGAGCTCCCATGGAAATTTTTTTATTGTATTGCCTGTTAGAATCGCTATCGGCTTATTCGTGAACAAATTAAATGATCTTGTGTGTATTTTTACTGAAAAAGTGTTTTTTTCCTGAGATATAGAATATAAATGTTTTTCTTCTGTAGAAACATGAATTCTTTGGTTGAGATTGTTATAGTAGAAGGTAAATTTGATGAAATTCAGTGTGTCAGCATATGTAGATTAAAGATATGTTAATATAAAGAGTGAAATCTGCTTGATATGCCAAGACTTTTATGTTTTCTTCTGCTTGTGAAAACTGTTTACATTGTAACCAGTTTCAAACAATGTCCGGGACTTGGATATAACTACACTGAACAGGACATATTTGGACTTGCCTTCAGGAAGTGGTTTTCACGCGTTGAATGGCGACAATTGTCCATCTTAACTAAAGGCTTCACAAATTTACGATTTACTCTTTCTCTTGTCTGTAGCATAGACTACTAGTTTGACTAGAGCAGGCCAAACATTATATGGATATCTATATCTTTGATAGATAGGCTTTATTTTCTCTTCCATGGTTAAGGATGATGATGATGCTATGGTGCAACGGCCATTATATACCTGCATACAACCTCTTGTTGTCCTCCATGTATGCCTTTTGTCTTTGGGCAATTCATTTATTATGTTGATTGAAGGACTTAGTGTTGGTTTGATGTATATTTTCAATGAGAACAGTTTAGCTGTATGGATATTGTAGTTGTAGTTATTGAGAAGAGGCAGACAAACTATAGAAGTACCATCAATGAGTGCTAAGTCAAGGTTGAGAGACTGATGTTCTTAGGAAATGGTTTTATCAGGCAGCTATTCAGAAACATATGTTTTTCGTTGTGCTTTAAAAAGGAAAGCTAAGAAGGGTGTGTTGGAACTCCATTTTCTTTCATATGTGAAAGTTCTGATATTCTATTTCTGCTTACTTCTTTCTGCTTGTATAGCTTTACATGAGAATTGGTTGTCAACCCTACCAATGATGGTGTTTCTCCTAAAACATTATCTCTGAAGTTCAATTCTTGTGAAGTAGGCACTTTTTGCTCATGGGGAATCTAGTCATAGGCGTTTGGTTTAGCGTTTTTCTAACATTTTTTTTTAATTTTTTATTCATATTTTTCAATACATATTTTATAAATATTTAAAAATTTTATTTAAAAATTTAGAAAGTATAAAAATATTCTACGTAATGAAACCTTTTTATTACATATTTTTATTTTTTTAAATAAAAAAATAAAATTTATTTTTCAAAAAAAATAAAATATTTTATTTTTTAGAAATGCTTCGTCTCATAATCACTCTCAAACGGTCCTTAGTACTAGTGGTAGATATTAGCCCAAGGTACTTGCCTACTTTGTTGTGAGGACATCTCATGAACTTGTTTTAACCTAATGACTGCTCAAGTGAGGGTTTCTAGAATCTCGATAGCATGATTTTGTCATTGCAGTACGTAAACTGTAAGTTAGCGGATAAATGTTATGTATGTGACGGACAGAGTTATCGTATATATGTTTAACATCAGTGATAGTAGGAAGCAGGAGTCCTTTAGATATCTAGCAAAAGTGTGCTAGTCGATTCTCTCTCCTTTGCAGAGCTGGTTTTTCATTTCTGGATCGTGGTTATGAACATACCAGTTCTGCACTTCATCATTGTGAATTAGCATACAGTGATTGAACTCTGGCAAATGATAACACAGAAAACCCAATTCTCTTTCTTTCTTACTTTGAAACCAAGAAGTAACTTTTAATTCTAGCAAAATACAAAAGTTACAATATTCATGTTTGCTATTAATTTTTCTGCTGATTGATCACACAAAGGCACACAAATTTCTTCTGCCTGATTGTGGACTTGCATTGCACCTTCAGTTATCTGCTTATGTCATCTGCTTTATTTTGTGGCATTCTACTCTTATGACACTCTTATGTTGTTATAAACTTCCTAATTTAACTCCCAACTGACAAATTACCATGCTTCTGTAGACTGTCTGTAGCTCTCAGATTTACAGCAGTATTACTCTGCTTTTCACTGAATCAGGTGAAACCATTTCTCCCCTGAGAAAGCTTTCGAATTCGTGAACCTTCAGTACCTGAGAGAATGAAGCATTCAGTGAATATCTGAATGTAAACGTTCCTGTCTTGTATTTCTATAGTTCATTAGTTTTTGTTGTGTTATTGTACCAGGTGTAGTAACTCCTGGAAAACTTGTATTGAGCAAATTTTTTATTGCAGCTTTTTACAATGATGTGCTGATTATAAGCCTTGAAAATGAAAGCCCATATATGCTAGTAGGCAATGAATGAGAGGCCGCAAAGGGCGAGGCCCTTTTGCCTTGGACTAATCTGTACTTTTGTTTCGGCGAGCTGAATTTCGGGAACTATAAAGGCCTATTTCAAATACCGATAACTCTACTTTCTTCCGCCAGATCTTAAGTTCCGAACAGTTCCTATATTTTAATTACACAAAAAATTCAGAATTTTATTTTCACATGCAGAATTTTAGTTCCAACTTTCTTATTTACACACTTTCCAATACAAGTATATCTTTCAATTTTTAACACACTTTTAAAATATTTTGAAACACAAATACTGAACTCCACTTCTACTTCAAAAAACTCTACCTTTTTTTTTACTTTCACGAAATTCAATTACGGACATTTGAAACACCTCCTAGGGCCTAAATTAGAACAATTATTGAGTGATTTGATCCTACAAAACTGGTTTCTCTCATTAGTTCTACGTCTGAAGGCGAGAGGTCGGACTGTTTGGCCCAATGGGCCTCTATCCTTACGTGGGCCAACGTGGTTGTAGGAAGTGCAATAACACTTCGTAACTATTAAACTAATCCTTGATTTATGTCGGAAAAAATAAAAAGGTTGCAGTAACAACAAATAACGAGAACTCAAAACTGTTTCTTGTTAGTTCATTCAAGCTGCAGTATGCGTAATTATAGCAACAGAGGTTACAACAAAACACTTCTCAGCCTTTCAATACGAAACTGAACTGAAACTATTCATGAAGCTTGTGTGTATTAAAACATACGCAAACCTTCAATTCTCATTCCGTCTTCAACCAAAAGAACTCATAAACCTTTCTTCATTATCTTTCTTCCCATCTTTGAAACTGAACTGTTATTTGCCATGGAGCCGCTTGCGATTGTGGCAGCAGCCGGAGGCGTAGTCGGTCAGATAGGAATTGTGCTTTTCTGGTGCCGCCCGGTCGCCAACTTCTTCGTTCGGCTCATCGACTGCCTAAAACACCCACGGCCTCCTCCAGCACGCCCCATCACTCGTAACGCACTTGTTGATGCCATAAAGGGCGGCAGCCACCAAGAGTGAATCAATTGATGCATTCCCTAGGCAATCTCTATATGGTCGAAAATTGTACACTGAAAGAAAGCGACAAAACAACTAATTTTCCTTTACCTACCAATTCTACCAATAGAACACCGTTTTTTTCCCCCTGTTTTTAAATAAAACAACTACGGTACTTCAAAATAATTTCAGTAATGATAAAAGCATAGAAAGGTGAAAAGTTTCGACACAAACTGTTTGATGAAGTAGACATCTGCAATCCTATGTGAATCCAATTTACCGAAATCACTACAGTCACTAAAATCCTCAGCAAATCTTGTGTCTGCAGCCGATCGCACATTGTCGATTATTTTGAATGGTTAGTTAACATACAGCTTCATACGCACACAACAAAATTGAGGGAACAGACAGGATCTATCAGGGAATTAATTTGCCTCAGACCATAGGTAGTTCGCCGCAATCACTGATGACAACCTTCTTACGTGGCCGGTCCCCACGGTCGGTTTCCTGTGATTCAATCAGCCTCACCACATCCATACCCTCAAGGACCTGCCCAAATACCACATGCCTCTGGTCCAACCAGGGGGTCTGCAGTGCATCAACAGAAACAGACAGGGAAAAACATATTAGGCTGTCAGCTTATCACAGTGTTCATGTGCGAGCATTAAGTACTACTTCGTGCCTGTCCTAATGCAGCTGAGGTTTTCTGTTTTCTGAACTGAATCAAAGAGGCATGTTGACCTAGAGTATGAAACTTAGCAGAAACCTAAATTGCACAAGCAGTTTATCTAGAATCTACTGGCATGTGATTTATATGTCCTCAAAAAACTATGGCTGAACATTATTACTTCATTTTGATAAATGACCTTATTTGTTCATGATGATATATCAAGACTGGAAAAGTTGCAACTAATGAATAAGCTCCCATTAGATTGATTCATTCATTACATTGACTTACCTTGACAGTGCAAATGAAGAACTGGCTCCCATTTGTGTTGGGCCCCGCATTAGCCATGCTAACAACACCAGCTCCCACGTGAGACACTACAAAAAATGTAATCACGATTTAGTAATGGCATGCTGTAAACACCAAAGTACTGAACGACGTCCTTACACTTGAAGTTCTCATCTTTGAAGGTGCGGCCATAGATACTCTTCCCTCCAGTTCCCTGTGATCAAGACACAATTTTCACAGAACTCGTACTAACAATATATACACACAGTAACTTAAAATTGGATTTTGGCAAGATGAAAGGAAGCTTGTCATAGGATTTTCAGGAAGGTGTTTGAGAAGAAGAAAATAATCTTGCTTCTGTTATTCTGAGTACTCAAGTACATTGGCACTTCAAACACAACACAAAATGTAACACAGCAGGTGTGTAATAGAAAGGCATACAACTAACGCTACGTACAAGCTACAAACAGAGACAAACTAACACATCCATGCAAAACCATATGCAGAACCTCAGTTAAGATGAGAAGTTAATCTTAGATACTCTCATTTAGTAATTAGTGAAACCATATGGGTGGTTTGTTTGCATGCCTACATTAGTCCAGCAAGTCAGCAACAACTGTCCCCAATCTACTGGGCAAGACATAGTCATTCTGTTAATTGTTTCCTGCCATTTTGATTCCTACATGCATGCTCCAGTATCAACTGCTAGACATACTTTTCTAACACTTTCTGTCCTAACCCATTCCAATTTCACCCCAACTTGCTTTCCAAGCTAATTGCCACCAACGTATCCTCAACTTCCTTTCCAATAACCAAACCCTTTCCAGTTTCTCCCAACACTGGCATGCCTGTCTATGTATCATGCACGTATATCAGTGGCATTAGCGTCACTATCACCCACGGCCTTATAAAAAATCTTTCACAATACTACAATAACATTACTAGAACCAAAAAGTATTACAATAAGATGAAGAAGAAAGTACTCACATTGCCCTTATCAAAGTCTCCACCCTGTATCATGAAATCTTTGATGACACGATGGAATGTAGATCCCTTGTATCCAAAACCCTTCTCACCTATTTACAAAATCGTATTTGGCATATGATAAAAACCTTGCAATTGTATATGAAGTAAAACAACGACCAAGAACAATTAGCATCGACTATAAACGACAAACTAACCTGTGCAAAGAGCACGGAAGTTCTCTGCTGTTTGAGGGACATCATCCCCATAGAGCCCAATCACAATTCTTCCCACAGGGCTGCCTACAGGGTTCCCAATACTTATATCAAAGTATACCTTCTGTGTTACCTTGGACTGCAACCCAGCCTCCTGAAATTGGAAATTAGAGCATACTGTTAGGCATGATTTTATAACAAGAGAACTTAAGAACTTAGAATTTTAGACACACAGCAAACATATCTAATCAACGTGCACACAACAAGAATAGCTTTAACATACTACAAGAGATGCACACTAAGATTTATGTCAACCACCATTCAGATTCATCTATTGTAATGACTCATCAACTACCCCTTAAATATCCGCACCAAGTCTAATAGTCTTCAAGACAAATTATCTAAATCAGTCAATGTAGCCTAGAATTGGCACAATCGTGCAACATGAACTAAGTGACAGATAGAAAATAAGTTAATTTCTTCCAAAGCAGAACTGTCATTCCATTCAACCAACAATCTGAATAAGAAAAGCACAAACTGCAACCCGTGGACCATAAGAACCATTTGTGAGATTGACCCTATAAAGGACGCAACACACATATACACACCAAAAGAAAAAAAACAATATTCAAACTATCTACTTGCAATGGATATTAGTCCAACACTAAAAAGTCTTCCAAGTCCAGATTTAAAGCTGAATCAGCTACATCCAAAGTCCTAACTCACTATAACCCAATTCCATAGATTTCCATCAACTCATGTAACCAAAATAAACCAAGCAACACAAACAATTATCAGACATGAATGCTAACAGATTCCGGAAACGAAGATGACAAGGATATAAAGCACTCCAAGCAAACCAATTCCATTGATCTTTTGATTCTTTAACATCTAATTATTCTAACAAAATTTTCACAACAAAAATCTAACAGAACCAGCAAATACAACAATTTAGAACAACAAAAGAAAAATGGAGAAGAAATTTCACCTTGTCTGCAGCACGAGGCGAAATAGAGTGAGCAGCTCTCTTGATCGAAGTGGAGGGAGAATAACTCGTGAGCGGAAACCGTACCGGTCCAGAAATCGCCGCTATAGAAGATATCTCCGCCGTGCGATTACGGAGACCGAGCAAGTGCAGTCGTTGATTGCAGCCCGAGACACCCGCAGCCCTTGCCGGCACCAAAATGTTCGCCTAGAAAGAAAAACAGAATTGTTAGAGACAGAAAATAAGAGAACATCGAATTTCAGAGAGAGAGAGAGAGAGAGCGAGCGCTCACGAGATTGAAGGAAGTCGTCGCCATTTAACGGAATGCGAATTGAAACGAGAGAGCTCTAGACGCGAGAGAGAGGAGAAAGAAGAAGAAAGACGAAGAAGAAGATAAGACCAGTAGTAGACTAGTTTTTGTATTTCATTTTCAGTCCACTTTGGTTTATTACAATATTAGACTTCTATTTTAAAACTAACAATTTTCAAGGAGAGTGGTGACAATGGTCTGAGGTTTAGTTTACAATATCGGTTATATAATTTTAACATTAGCTGAATACGGAATACCAGTTTTACTTTGGCATTTTGCATTGGAGTGCTATATTTTATCCTTTTACCAATATCAGACATATATTTGTACAATTAACAAAAGGCAGATAATGGCTCCGCATGGCAGTGATCTTTGATTAATATTACATTACAGGTGCTATATTTGTACAATTAGCAAAAGACAGACATGTGTATTTGTATGGACTACAGAATATTCTGATAAGAAACATTACATTAACCATTAGAAGAAAAGGAGTTTCAAACCAAAGAGACCATTAGCATACATTAGAAAAATATAATGTTACAAAATGGGCAACTTCATGATACTGTATGAAGCATAGATGATTGTCATTTGACAGTAAGATTACACATTTTCTCTAACAAAATTATAGCACCGGCCGGTTGATGCAGGAACCACACTCATTGTTCTAGTATCACACTTCAAAACCTACCGAAACCTATTTGCTCGGCCACTGGATGGGTTTTCATGGCGAGGGCGCTTGTTGTGAAATTGCCTTCCGCCTCTGTTATCCCTACCTCCTCTGAAGAAAGAAATCTGATAGTTACTATATGTCATATGGCCGAATGAAAAGAAGAGCTAGCTATTGACAATATTATTGCACTTTCAGAGAAGGATGATAAAAAGGAAGCACACCTTCCTGTGTTGCTTCTGTTATCCTTGTTTCTATTCTGACTGCTGTAAAGCAAGCTCCAATACTGTCTTTCTGCTTCACCTGAGATCAGAATGCCGATAGAAAGAAGTCAGTTTTGTTATGAAAATGGTTTCTGGTGCACTCAATAGTGTCTCTTCCAGACCACTTTAACCTAAATCTACTTTGGCTTTCACAACTTTGACAAATTACAGGAAGATGGAAAGATGAAATATATAGATGGAATACAAATTGCTACAGAGATACCAGTAAGTGCTTCCAAGGAAACAATGTGATTCTTAACCACAAGGCCACCTTCACCAACCATGACTGCCATGGCACGGGCTTTTATTGCAGCATCAGGATCCTCAAAACGGATGTATCCAGATTCTTCGCCCATTCTGAAATCAACATACTTCACAAAAGATATGTAATTAGCAATACATGGAAAGTTCTAAATAACAATTAATGGGTGTCAGCATAAGTCTGGAGATCAAGCTTTCTAGCAAGCTAATGGATTAGAATGTAAAGAAATACATCAAAGTGATAAAAAATGTTTCTCATCATGGGGAAGTCATTTTTTCTTTTGAAACATATGCCTGATGCAAGGTCTATCGACACCACCAAGGTGTATATTTCTGCAATATGCATTTCATTCTGATACTGATAGTGAATTTTGATATCATCAGATGCTACTATCAATTCGCATCAAAGTTGCTTCTTCACATGCACATCTAAATTGTTATTGATTAATAAAGGTGCACAAAACACAGACAATGAATGTTTCTTACCTTAACAGTTCCAAATTTCTGGAAAAGTGTCCTTAAATCTTCTCGGGTTACAGTGTTTTTATCATCACGTGAGAAAGTATTCTTCTTTTCTATCCGTTCCTGTGATGCCTTCCTTTCACCTAAACCTTCAACAGTCTTTTCACAACCATCTGTATTTAGCGAGTGAGCAACATTATCATCATTATCTTTTTGCAAATGTCCTGGAGATTCCTTATTCCATCCATTATTTTCTGGGGCCTCTTCACCATTCTCATTAACAACCTCACTGGAGCCTGAAAGATCTTGCTTTGAGATTGTATCATCACTGTGTGACTCTGCTGCGCCATTTTGTTCTAATGATTGTTCAACAGGTTTGCAACTCAACTTAAATGCAACGATCAAACCTTTTGGATAGCTGAAATTGCAATTATTCATAAAAACAAGCTCAGAAAAGAAAATCAACAAATAAGGCAATATCCATCAAGAAAGAGATTCGGTACCCTCCATTTGAACCGTCAGTCTTTGATGGACGAGTTTTTTCAACTTCCTTCCTCTCTTTATTTCTTTCGACATCAAAATCCTTCCTGCACCATACAAAATGGAGAGTATGAGCAAAAGAAAATAGTTATATACACCACTCTTTTTATGTGATGCACAAGGCCTGGTATTTGGAAACTGAATTGTTTCCTAAAGTTAGACCCCTTGGGCTATAATCTCGCACTTACTGGGTAAATTTGAAAAACACATAACTAGGATAGATTCATGTAAAAGATTGCTTGAGGCAGAAAATTAAGGATCTTTGCTAAGGCTAATAGTTAGAAACCAAGGATATAAAGCCTATCCAAACATAAGTTGGACTTCAAGACATCTAGATACAAATCTAGAAGGCTTACTTTGTTTTCAACTCAAGTTCTGCACCAGCATAAGTCAATTTCTCATCCAAAACCTTCTTAGCAATTTCCTCGTCAGCGTATTCAATCAAAGCAGTCCCACAGAATTGCCTTTTATCAGCAACATGGCGTGGTAGTCTTACACTGTTCACCTGAAAAAATTATCCAGAGTATAACAGACAGTTGCAAATTATATACCCATCATAATATCATATACTTCAGATACAAATTATACAAAAGCTAAATGCAACTACATAAGAAGTTTAAAAACAAAGGAAGCAAGGGATGCATAAGAAATTAAACAAAGTGATTCACATTAAGATAATAAGATTATCAAGAGATGGTACCTTTCCATGCTCCCTGAAGAATGACTCCATATCTTGAATCTGAATATCATATGGAACAGGTGATGCAGAAATTGTTCTTGAGTCAACTAGCTCTATCACCTCCTCTAACTTTGAAAGATCCGTACTCCTCCCAATCTTTTTTCCTAAATTTATTTCATCATCCATTAACGAAATCAGATTCGACATGAAGAAGGAAAGAACCTTTACATGCTATGGCATACAGAGGAAAATAGCACAAAGGTACAACAACAAAGATTTAAAATTATGTGTTCAAACGAATGCAAAATTAAGAACTGAAGCAAAAACCAAACAAAGGCACAAAAACTAGAATTTACAAACCATCAACAGACAGTCTGAGAGATTTTGAATTCTTCAAGATCTCAGCTACCGCAAGCACAGTCTCTTCAGGTACTTCCTCAGGCTTCAAAGAACCCAATCCAAGGTAGGCTCTCATACGCGTAAATGAACAAATTAAACTCAAATTCACCACTATCAAAAACACCAA
Organism: Acanthochlamys bracteata; assembly: GCA_019914995.1. Lineage (NCBI taxonomy): Eukaryota > Viridiplantae > Streptophyta > Magnoliopsida > Pandanales > Velloziaceae > Acanthochlamys > Acanthochlamys bracteata. The sequence continues at coordinate 6,902,504 of CM034141.1, forward strand.
AAAAGAAAAAGAAAATCAAAGTCTTAAAAACAAACGAGAACCAAATTACCAACAACAAGATCAATTAATCAATTATCAATTGGGATAACAAGAAAGTAACTTACATCCATCCTCCGATTCCTGTACAGTTTTCTTCAAAAAATTATCTAGGGGAATATTGCTGTCACTGAAGTAGAACTCAATCTGGCTCAAAAAATTCCACAAAAACTCAGAATAAAAATTCAACAAACAACTTAGCGAGAAGGCAATGACTTCGTTTACCTGACGAAGAATTTCCTTGGACTTGTTCTCGTCGAACACAATTGGCGCCATTGCTGTGCAGTAGAGGAGAATCAAAAGGTGATACTTGTGTTTTCTAGGGTTTTGGAGAAGAAAGAAATTAAAAGGCTTTTTATTTATTTTAGTTTTTTTTATTCTGAGGAGATTTAAATTTAAATTTCACCGCAGAATTTCATCTGTGGTCCGACTAGTTGTGCTTCGGTAACTTCGCATCAAGTTTTGTCGATATTACACGTTTGGACCTGTAGTATTTCTTTTACGTTTACAGGTTCAACCTACGAAGATTGTTTTTTCGTAATGTGGGACCCAGAAGTTGTGCTTAACACCCACATTCAACAATAAGCTGCTAGCTGGAAAAAAAAAATTGCATACAAGTTATAAAACACAACATGCATTCTCGCAAAAAAGTTCCCAGATAATTTGGTTGGAACATCGAAGGATTACCTTCCTCCGATTCTACAGGAAGACAACAACGTGGAGGAAATGCCTGAATCAAACCAAAGCAATGCATCGCTTGTAATTTGCTTAAGTCACAACAAAGCTTTCACACCAATCAAATCTTTCAGCTAAACAACCTCTTCAGGTGTTACGACATAAACATTTTGGTAGTTCACCTAAACCCTAAACCCTATCACACTTCTAAACCTCAATGACAGATTGGAAGGTAGAAAAGACCTGCCCTATAAGTAAGGTGCAACTAAACTTCGATACAATTTCTGCTATTGAACAAGAATCAGCCCATAGTATACAGGACTAACAGTTCATGGTTATCTGGAGTTCAAATCGAGCGCCCTGGCTTCGCGCCAGTTCTCTTGCATCCCGCCGTCCCCATTGTCATGCTCGTTCTCGTCATTGAGAAAATCTTCAGAGGGATCTTCCTCGTCTTTCTGATCAACGTTCCAGCCTTGCATCATCTCATCTGGCTCCTGACCTGCATCACCATCATCTGCATGAGTCCTCAATGAGTTCACCCTCATCGGAGCGGGCCTTGACATCAATCCAGCTTGAGCCTTGGCTTCTGCCCTAGCAAGCTCAGCCTGCGCTATTGCCATTCTCATCTTGGCTTCTGCAGCATCCCTCCCAGCTTTCTCCCTCGATTCCATCTCAGCTCTCAGCTCAAGCATTGCATGTTTCTCATCCTGCAGCAGCGCCTGCTCAAGCATAAGCCGCTCCTCAGATCGAAACTCGCCCATGGCTTTCTTTCGACACATGATGTTAAATGCTAGCACTTGTTTCTCAAAGGTGCCAGTGAATTCTGCAATTTTGTTGAGGATGTTCTGATCCCACTGCTGAAGGCGAGATGTCACCTGACCAGTGGTATCGCTATCAAGGATCCTATCATCTTCTTCAGCCTCATAGTCAGCAACAACATGATAAGGCAACAACCTGGAATTATGACAATTGATAATCAGAGGAATTCACTTCTTCAAGAAAGATGCATTACGAAAAATTACTAGCTCTAAGTGACTAACAATCCCACCTACAGTAAACTTTAAACTTTTATACTCTGCTTAAAGGTGAAAACAAACCCATATGCCGGATAAAATGAAGTATGATGACAATAACAAACTGCAAATCCAGTATGCACTAGAGGCTATAACTAAAGCTACTTTAGAGAACATTCCTAGTGGTTTCAAACTTTTATTTTGCTTCAAAGAATAACACTTTTTGTGTCCATCTTTCAACCCCATAAACCAGACAGCCCTAGGTTTTAGCTTTCTTGGTAATTGCAGTTTTCTCAAACTTGTATTCTAAGGCCTCAAAAGGTAAATTAAAAGAACCATATCACTTCCTACACTAGCCTTCAGTAACGTCATATGATACATAAACAAATTCTTCTTTGCTTCCAGCATTGCACTTAGACCTAGTCATCAGATGGCTTTGCCTAGAGATCCTCTATCAGATTTCAGTCACTCCTGATTCTGCATTGCATATAACTCAAAAATGTACCTCTAACATATGAAACCAAAACTTTAAAGAATACTTAATGAAAATGTGAATTAAATATTTTAATTTCAATGTGAATAATATATTTTCTATATGGTTGAGCATCATAATAATATTTCTTCATTTGATAACTGCATTAGCTAAGATAGAGCAATGTTCTTTGTCCACATATTATACTGATTTGATATTGCTGAAACAATGAACCAGGAGCTATTGGGCTCATGAATATTCCAAAGGAGCGCACCCTCTGCAGCTCCCAAGGTCTTTTCTTCTAGGATGTTACCAAAGAAATTCCAACTTCCACGTAAAAGCCTAAACACAGGATGTAATTGGTCTTTGAATTCTATTATCTCATAGGAGTATCAACCCAGAGTAATTTCTATTGAATACTGTAAGCATTCATCTACCATACGGACAATCTCTAGATTCCTGCTAGGAGAAGCAACTTCCGGACTCCATTTATTTTCAATAACTTAAACAGGGATATCGAAGAGTAACAACCGTTGACCTATATCCTTGTGACTCATCGATAAACTACGACATTTTGAAGCATGAGACAAGAACCTGAGAGGACTACATCCAGTAAATTAAACTACCCTTCTACCCGCACATCACTGAAGTTTATAAAACCAGAATTCAAGAAGATTATAGAGGTTTAGTGGAGCGAAGGTGTCTGCATTATAGGTCTCTAAATTCCTGATTCTCCATATCAATCAAGACATCATTCAAAAAAATCAAAGTGATTGTGTAGACACCCACATATACCAAAGCTAAGTAACGAGGAGTTATAATAACTATTCTTGAAAAAGTAATAAAAAGAATCCATGGGCTTCTTTTTCCAATACCAGTATGCATAAATGTATGATATTCAGTTATTTCAGGTCCCAAAAAGCTCAAATCAAGTTTCAACTGAAAATGTCCAGTTTCATGCCTAAATATGTTCAACTCAATTCAAAGACCAGCACATCAAGAACGCTAAAACCCCAAATCCACCCCTCAAATTTCTAACTTCCCCATCTCCGTGACCAAATCACACAATGTATATTGTAAGCGAATCCCAACTAATATAAGGAACAGCTTAGAATCCTGATCGAATCGTAAAACTAACAACTAATACCTGAGAACGGCATCCTCGAGGGAAGCGAATGGTCTCTTGAAATCAGGATTACAGACCCGTGCTGCGTCCTGCTGCGCCATCTCCACTTCCACGCTACTGCTTCGAACCCCGATCCCAACTCCGGATCTCCCCGCTTGCTGCAATTGGTGGTGGTGCTGCTGCTGTAACTGTTGTTGTTGTTGAAGATGGAGATTGCGGAGACCGGGAGGACGAAGGTGTGCGTCGATATTCGAAGGGAATCGCGACATCACCTCCTGCTGCTGCTGCTGTTGTTGTTGTCGCTGCTGCTGCTGCTGCTGTTGCCGTTGCTGCTGAAGGCTGAGAGGTGGCGCTGGACCACCGCGGACGTTCATCGTAGAAGAAGATGACTGCTGAGGGGGACGCTGTTGCTGTTGTTGTTGTTGTTGGAATTGTTGGAAGAGGCGGAGCTGGTGAGCCTGTTGCTGCAACAAAAGCTGCTGCTGCTGCTGTTGTTGTAGAGACATAGCAGCAGAGGATCCACCACCGCCGCCGTTGCCGGAGCCGGAGTTTGCGGCGGCGCTGTTCCCTTCTTCCACTCCCATCTCTCTCTCTCTCTCCTCTCGTCTGGTTGGTACGGTCGGGTTCGGATACAATTAGGTAAAAAAAGTGCGGGCTGGGCCAAGTTAATAGATCGGACTGGGCTGATCTGGCTTGGGTAAAATATTCGGGCTGAATCAGTCGGTTTTGTTTCATTTTTTATGATTTGGTCCGATTCATTTACACAATTTATATTTTAATTTTATATAAAAATAAAAAATTATTTTTAAGATAAAATTAAAAAATAAATATTTTTATTTTAAAAAATATTTTTAATAATATAAAAATATTTTTTATTGAAATTTGATTTGGTCAACGGTTTATATTGGCCGGTGCCAATATTGACCGATCAATATGAATAGTATTCGGGACGGGCGGACTGTCCGATAGATCAATATAATCGGTCCGTCTTGTCCGTTGGATCGAATCGGATCAGTCCGATTCTGTTACTGTTCATCGAACCGAATGAAGCCGATAACCGGTTTGGTCCGACTCATTTTTACAACTCTACGATCAATTCAATTGATGTTGGGCTTTACTGGGTCGGTCTTGGGCATAAAGCTATATTAAAATATCAATTCTATCCTACGAACTCTTTCTCCCATCAAACCTAGCAACTGAAAAGCTTCCCGAAAACATGTTTAGAAATAAGTACAAGTTACGAATAAAGATAATAAGTTCAAATAAATTAATAAAAGTGAAGGGAGCAGCTAATAGAAAAGAAGGAACTTGAATGAACTGCCGCTATTTCTATGTACACAAATGTGGCTTATAAACATGTCCTGCCTCCATTGTAATTAAAAGAACACTGAATTTATCAACGGGGACTCTACTAGCTCTCAAAACTGAACCCCCTTAACTTCCCTTCACTACTCTCTCCTCTATGTACCTTCCTCTTTTTCTCTTATTAGAACAGGATAGAAAGAATTGTAACCCCCAAACACCGAAAGAAAAGCTTTACATTTCATCTGTACAGCATATACGGAAAAAAATTATTAAAAAAATGTACACGGAACAGACGCAAGAGAGCGGTCGTCAAATGTCAAGGCGCTGAATCTCACCCATCATGATTCGGTTGCTGTGCACCTTGAAACCAAGCAGAGCAGGGTCAATCTGCCTTCCCTTCTTTCCCTTTTTTTTTGCAGTCTTGCCTCCTGGTCCTGCATCCAAAGACTCTTGAGAGGCATCAGTTGTGTCTGAAGCAGGTTTCCTCAGCATGTTGACAAATGTAGCTTCTGGAGGAGCGTCAGCATCACTACAGGAGACCGCACGACCGAACCTTATGTCTTTCTTGCTTGAAACCGATGTATCAGGCGGCCGGGATACAACATCCCCTTTTGTCTCTTTTCTTACCTCTGCTTTTTCTAAGGTCATAAACAAAACCAACTCCAATATTAGTAAGGATATTGAATACAAAGGAAAGCATGGAGCCATGGACTAAAAAAGTTTATGCTTCATCTTCCCCATTTTTGACTCATCAACTGTTTTAGCAAAATTAGAAGACAGATGATAGTACTAGACACACATACCTTCTTGATGAGGAGTTTTTCCTTTACTGGACAAGTCTGAAGATAGGTCTGGTAGAGCACCCTGTGATGCTACAACAAGGGGATCGAGAGCCCGGTTCAAAGAGGAATTATCATTCCCTCCAAGGATGGCCCCAGGAATTCTACACATGCAAACAACATTAATACAAAGCCAGACCAATCATGTTGATGAAAAAAAACCAACAACAACAACAAATTTTATTTCTTCCGGTGCACATGGTCATGAAGTAAGTCTTAACAGTAAAGTAACAACAGAACACAATTATGTGCTGGAGCAGCAGCAGTGATAATTATAGCAGGCATACACACTAAAGGGAAGAAAACAATCTTAACCAGGTTAAAAAAAAATCACGATTTGAGTAGTATCAGAAATGAACACACCTGTCCCCAATTGATCCTTCACCAAAATCAGTACCCATCGCATACTTGTAGAGGCCAGTATTTGCAGCTGCATAAACTTAAGATGATCATGATCGTATAATCTTGAAAACTTCGTCTTCTTGTTCAAAAAGAGTGGCTCTCAAAGAACTTACCTGAGCCAGATAAAGAAGGATGCTTGATAGATGCATTATTTTTCAGCCCTCCATGCAAAATAGAGTCTCCAGCCTTTTCCATAGCAGTATCAAGTGGATCCATTCCTGATCTCTTTACTAGTACACTTTTTGAACGTGCAAGCCTGGCACCCTCAAGGTCATTCATTTCTGTAAGACCACTTGTTGCATCATAGATTCCTGATGCAGACTGCATACTTGATCTCCCATTCCCAACAAAATTACTAGCATCTCTTTCCATATCCAAATTCAGGGGCTGGACATTCGGTGCCTGTCCCAATCCTACGAGACGTGAACCTTCAGCAAATGACTCCCCAATATTGGTCTTATCTGCAAGAAGGTTGAACGGATGATCGGACGCAGGGCTAGGGAAGATTCTAGACTGCTCCCTAAGCCCAAAGGATGATGCATTAGGGCTTTCGGCCTGAAGAGCCATTTTTTGATGAAGTAGGTCTGCTAGCCTAGGGTTTGAGCTCTCCGCATTCCTAGAAAGTGACGCCCTGGCATTTGAATCATCGAATGGCATGTTTCCCTGCATACCTCGCCGCTGCAATTCAGCTTCTAAGCGTAACCTGTTCATGTGCGATTCAAGTTGTGACTCCACCAAACTGCTTGATAGTGGTCCATTGGACTCAGGCATGCGTCCTCTCATCAAATCACCGTGAGGTTTAAATTGCTTAGACATGAGCTGTGTCTGAGGACTGTTGGAAGGAAATTGGATTTCATTCTCTGCAAAGTGAACCTGTCCGAGCAGCTCATGACCATCTACTCCTTGAGCTCGTGATAAACTATCCGCAAACTCAGAGTTCCCCCTACGAATGCCTGCAGAAATGGGGATTGACCTCTCAAATGGCTGACCACTCTGCTCATATATTTCACGTTGCATGCGCTCATGCATGAAAGTTTGCTCTAGATGATTAGCAAGATCAAAGGATGCGGACCTCTGTGGATGCCGTAGAAAGTCTAGCTGTGGAGGAACAGTTGGATGTGTCTGGTGTGGACTAGCTGCTGCTCTTAAGAACTGACCAGTTTCATCAACTGGCCAGACACCACCACCATGTCTCTCACCTTCCATGAGAAGCTGCTGTCTTGAAGCCATGGCTAGCTGCCTTGCCTGCAGCTTCTCCTGATGAATCCCTAAAAGAATTTCTTGCTCCAATGGAAGCATCTGCCTTTGCTTAGAAAGAGAGAAAGTGTCCACAAGATCGCGGTGTTGATCAGGATGGCTGTTACGTCCAAATCTTGAATCGACAAGATGCTCTAAAGCTGGACCATGATGCTGAGGAAGATGGTGAGCATGTTGCTGCAACTCCTGCAAGGCGCTCTGTCTAAAGAGAACCTGATCAAGCATCTCATTTCTCTGATGAGACTCTTGGAGCTGTTGATGCATTAACTGTTCATGAAGCAACTGCTGTTGCTGTTGATGTAGCAACTGCAAGTGGTGCTGACGAAGTTGCTCCTCTTGCTGCTGTAGTTGCTGTTGCTTCTGCAATTGCTGCAATCTCTCCTGCTGCAACTGCAAGTTTAGAAAATGCTCCAGATCCGGAATAGAAGAATTAATAGACTGCTGACGGTGCTCAAAAACCGGTCCATTCATATGTACATTCTGATGAGCAGGCAGCATTTGCTGCTGCAGAAGCTGCTGTCTTTGTAGTTCTTGAGACAATAGTTGCTCTTCAAGATTAAACTGGTTGGATTCTGGCTCAAAATGTGAGACATGTGCACTATCTATAGCATCCTGAAGCATATTCAGACCACTGTTTCTCCTATACCTACTAGACCAGGTATCATGATTGCCTCCGGGACCAAATGACTCTTGCCGCAAGATATGAGTTTGCTCATCCATACTAGAAATATTAGATGACAGTGGAAGCTTTGATTGTGCACCTTCAAGTTCAGACCACAATAATCCCAGAGGATGCAGGTTCCCTTCTTTAGGGACCTTGTCGTTGCCAAACTTGGACTCAACAACATTGTCAGATGGGAAATATTGGCTGCTATCTGTGTTACCTATTAAGCTACTCCCAGAACCACTTTCAGGCTTTCCAGTATAGAGAACTTCTGAAACATGGAGAAGGTTACATTAACAAAGCAGAAGGGATTCCCCCCAAAAAGGGACAACAATCTTTAATCTTTATTTAAAAGAAAGATAACTAGGAAAGGATATTAATAATCTGAAATAAAGAGAAAAAGAAAGTAACAAACTGACCTTCACTATCTTGTGCAAATTGATCGCTATAGTTAACTTTTTCAGAAACAGGAATTCCAGGAAAGGCTTCTGAACTTGGAATTAGCAACTTTTCAAAGCTATGCTCAGTATGCTCTCTGCATTCAGAAGTTCTGCGCTCATCCATACAATCATCTAGCCTAGATTCTGCCAATTGTTGATTACTGATGCTAGATAGACCAAATAGATCACTAGCAGTCACAGTAGTTCTAACATCATTCGTACTAACTTCCAAGGGCTCGTTTCCATCAATATCAGAAGAAAAAGAGCTATGCTGTACTTTTAATTTCAGATGAGGCATTACCTCACCAAGAGGCCGAAAAGGTGTTCCGTCTGGAGCGTCTGACAAACATACAGGCAAATCTGTACTAAAAAAACCTTGCTCAAACCAAGATATGATGTCAAGACCCAGAAAAGGGCCTTGAATCTCTCCTTGAGGATCTCTATAGCAGAGACTCAGTTCCTCAGGAGAAGTATTCAGCTCAAAAGATTTTGCATCATTATTCCCAATTTTATACTGGTCAACAGCAGTTCTTGGAATGTCCTCATTGAACGGATCAAATAAAAAGTTTGAATCATCAGGTAGCTTACTGTTGATATCAACAGAACCAGCTAGGCCAATACCTTCAGAAACCATGCTCTTAACAGACTTCGAATATTCAGTTTCTTTATCAAAATCTAAGATGCTTTTATCAGTAACTTTCTGCTCAGAACTAGTCTTGGATGGAATTGTATAACCACTGGAGAAAGTTTCATCTGTTGCACCATCATCAGCTTGGGTAAACGACTCTGAAATGGAAAAACACAAATCAGCATACTTCCAACCAAATGTATTCACACCAGCTTGCTAGTCACAAAACGGAGACAACAAACTAAATAAACCTCTATGGAGACGCCCATCTACAACAGCTGCTATAAAAGCTTGGAACTACACAAATACAAGAATATTTGATTACCAACCTGAATCAGTACCACTGACTCTCAGGGCATACTTTGATTCACTGCTTGTTATCTTTCCCTTCCATATGTCTTCGAAGAGGGACTGCATGAAGGAGGGAAAAAGATACTATTATTAAAAACTAGAAGGACTACTAGATAACCTTTTGGTTAAGATAAACGAAGAAAACCACAAAAGGGCCCATTTGCGGATATAGTATTGATACGGACGAATAGATGAAAACAGAGAAGGTACAAAGACAGGTCAACAAGGTTACATGAAATTAGGTATACCTCTTCAGTAACATCAGGTGCTACAAAAGCCAATGGTTTAACAACAGTGGGAACTGTTAATGATGGAATTTCCTCAAGGTCGTCAGGGGCAACACTGAAAGATGGTGTTTCCCTGTGCTTCCTATAGATATCAAGAAGCTTCCCCCTTGGATAGCGGAATCTATCCACAGAAGTACCAGGTTGTCCTTGCAAGGCTTCACTTCTAATAAGTGGAGCAGCACCAATCGGACCAGTGTTGGATCTAGTTAATGCCGAGCGACCCCTTCCAGGAGCAAAACCCACATTGGAAACCTCCACCCGTCCCCTATCCTTTTCAAACCCAGCAGCCGCACGGTGCACAGCTGATCCAGTAGAATGCGCTTCCTGCCTGTGGCGTGGCCTCCACTTATCACGAGAATCGGGCTCCAACAGTGGGCGGTTGTTAGTAGAAAGTGGCTGCTTCTCAATGTGAGGGTCCTCCTTGTCTGCATCTGTTTTCTTCTCAGCCCGAGTGTCCTTCTCTTTAGCTTCAGGACCCCACCTCGATGACCATTTGCTGTCACGCCTGCCTTCATGTGTAGAACCACGACCAGAAACATCATGCCACCTGTCTCCAGAAGGCAACACTCTTGAATCAGTTGTTTCTCTCAAAGAATTGTTGTCCAAACGGCGGTCACCTTTACGATATTCATTGTCTCGTTCACTCTCTTTCCTACGTTCTCTCCTTCCAAGTAGTCCAGTTTCCCTTTCCTCATCGCGCCAACGCCAGCTGCCTTCAGCATCGGTCACATTCCTCCTCCACTCTTTCTTGTCCTGTGAACCCTCCACACGCCAACCATCTTTTTGAACGAAATCTGAGTTTCCATGAGACAACAAACTCTACAAGAAATGAGCAGATAACATGAAAAACGCTATTCAACCACTATCCAAATAAAAAAAAGTATCACCTTTTCACTAAAAGGAATTTGAAAATTTGAATTTTGTCATTTAATAAAAAACTAGGGCAGCCTTTGGTCTATTATATGAACATGCTATGTATCATTGGAGCCATTAGGCAACCAACACACAGAAAATTACACAGAAATAAGCTAAGAGTTCAACACTAGATCAAATATGACAAAAGAATCAACCATAAATATTCACAACTGATTTTAAGAACTATAAGATAGTAGATAAGGACAAGGCTCATATTCTACACAAAAAAATAAATAAAAATAAATAAAAATAAAAACTGCAGAAATAATCTGTGCAGAAGGAAATGTAGAGTGGTCTATGTTGAAATAACATGCTTCTAGATTCAAGAAAATCACAATGTTACACAAGAGAAGGAATGAGAAGCTAAACCCAAAAGGAACACACAAGAGCATGGGTGCCGAAATCCTATATGAAGAGAGCAGATTCTACAAAAGAAAACCTTCAGTAAATAACCTTAAATGCCTACAGCTGATAAAGTTGATGTAACCTCTCAGAAATTCAGAAAGCATAAAAATAAAATCAAACAGAAGAGAGAGCTTACCCCGGTGGCAGCAAGCAGCCCAGCTTTGCTTTCACTTGGCTTTGCATAAAGCCACTGCGGAGACAATGGTATGGTTCCAGCAGCTGCTTGATCTGTCAAAAGAGAAACAAAAGTTATATATCACATGTACTATAAGCAAAACAAACTAATTAATCAGGAAAAGCATCCAGCTCGTGCAACGATAGCAACCTACTGTACTTGATTAATTTCAATTTCTTGAGCAAAATAATGACCAAGAATACACAGCAACTATGTACACATACAGAATTCAGTGGCGAAAAAAGCACCGCTAGAGAAGGAAAACTAACAAACCAAAAAATAATAATAATAGTAAACAAGAGCTTTAGAATGACTACTACATAAACACCAACAAATCATACTTATTGTTAACCAAGGTTTACCCAACCCTTGTCAAGGCATACTAAACATATCTTAACTTTTATGCTACCCAAACCACAGCACTAAGAATATATTACAAACAGATCACAAACAAGGACACAACCAGTTATTAAGCCATAAAAATGACAAGAAAGTGTCATGCATAGCTCCACATTCACCTTTGCTGTCATCGAAGCTAGCAACTCCCTTGCCATCGTCATCCCCTCCAGTCACATTGTCTGCATGAAATGACTAATAGTTTGTTAACCAACATGATTAGGTGATTAGTGAGATCATGCAAGTGTAACAGTAGTATCTAATAACAGTTACAAAAATAAAAAAGTAAACAACTATTCACAAAATCCAATAAGTACTTGTACTGCTTGAAAATACAGATACTTCTGGAACAAAAATAGTTTCTCAAAATAAGAAAGCTTAGATCCAAAACAACAGAGAACAATCCCAAAACTAGATCGCCAAAACACTTACAAAAATCAGAAAAGCGAAGCACCTAACAAACACTAAATATCAAAGCGCCTAATCAACTGGTCAAACCAGTACGGAAACTCCAACGAAAAGTTTACGCAGACATACAAAAAGCAATCAGATCGACTACAAAACAAATATGAGAGAAATTACCCTTCGCAGAAGCCCAAGCATTAGCTGCGGGTTTGGGAAGCAAGAGATCATCGGGCAGATCGAACTTTCCTTCGGCCATAGCTCGAGTCGGTCCAAGTTTCAGAATCCCGGATTGAATACAAGAACCGCGAAGATCAATCAATCGAGAACTAACCAACACAAGACCTCAAATCAATCAATCAATTTAATCGATTGAAGAACAGATTGAGATTGACAGAGAGCTAGGGCTTGGGAATTGATTGATTGATTGCTAGGTTTTGAGAGACGGAGGATGTAAGAATTTGGGATTTGCGGATTGGGTGCTAAGAAGAAGAGAGAGAGAGAGAAAGGGAACGAACAAAAACAGAGAAAGAAGACGAGCGAGAGAAACGATTAGTAAGAGAGATTAAAAAATAGATTATAAAAATAAAATTAATCCTTGAAACTTTTTTAAAGTTTCATATTAAGGTACTGCTAATTGTTTTGGCAATATTAGACTAGAATATGTATTGGAAAGACGTTACTTACACACAACTGACACAAGGGACTAGAGAATGCCAAAATAAAATGTGAGGATGTTTTATGGAATTGGCGTTGGGCCGAAATACAAGCCCAAAAAATGTGATATATGCCTTTGTTTTTGTGGTTTCTTGCAAGAATCACCTTTCAGAAAACAGACTAGGAGGGAAAAGAATTTCTACAAATGGGAACTATAAGGTTACAAGAATAATAATATGAAGAATTATTAACTACCAAATTTTAGTTGGAAAAAAAGAAACCGAAAGAGGCGACAACAATTCCTTGTTTATTGTGAGTTCATTTCTAGCGATATGAATTAGTAGAATTCTGCGAAGGTTGCAACACCCTCTGTTGGATAGCCAGACATAAAAACATTTCGTTGGTTCTTGAGGTGGATCTAACGGGAAGCATCTTACTGTAGCACCTGTCTCTCTTCTTTCACTCTCAACTCCTGCGAAACACTGATGATTATAGTGAAGCTTTAACTGAGATTATGTCTTAAACAGTAGTGTCATATCTAAATCAAACGAGAATGAATACAGAAAAGATTGCAATGTAGAGAATAGAAAGACTTCGTACTTGCAGACCAAGGACCTGTTGCTCACTGCCTTCAGCAATTGCTGCCTTCAACTCATCAACGAGGTCACGTCCAAATGTTACTGATCACAAGGCTAGCATTAGATAGACATGGGCAACAAAAAGCATCAGTATTAGTACGAAGAATGGTGATTTCAATTTTGCCCCCCATTTTCTAGAAGGATTTGACATTGAACTAGACCTGCCAACAGATTTGGTAGAGCAGCTACCTTTCTGGGGACTAGTTCAGTTCATGCTTAATCAAGGTATAGCTATTATGAGCCATAGTAAGATTCTGAGGATAGTGTCCAATGCTGTTTTTAACAATTATTCTCGAACTTTCTATAGGTACATGTGTAGTATGAGTTCTACTAAATGATTTCACTGTGCAATCAACGAGTTAGATGTATGCTACGAATAAGCTCAGCTACTTGTGTTATTATCTACAGATTATGTGATAGAAAGTGTAACAGATTATTTACATTTATTTTTCTACATATGAGCAGAAACTATTAGAAAAACAATCAGGCCAAAAGTGTCTCTACCTATCACGAAATGATGTAGCTCTTTGAAGATGAGATGCGTGAATATGGTCCAACTTGTCCTTCACATAAGCTTCCAAGGTTGAAAGTGTCATTGACACTGCAAACTCCTTAGTCTGCTTCTCAGGAACGTCTCCCCTGGAAACCACAACAGTTCTGTTTGAAAACATCTCCAGGACCAATCTCAATTTTCAAAGAAACGCCTACAAAATGGAATTAATGATGGCAAAAAAAAATAAGGTCATGCAAGGAAATACTGCACAGGTTTACCTTCATCTCCCAGAAATTAAACTTTCATCCTGGTGTTTACTGTTCAGAATCATCAAGTTTGATTTTGATCCCAGCTACCATCAATAGTCTTTCTACAGACAAACACTGCATTTAGTACTCGAATATTCTCATCATCCGACTTCCAAATTGGCACTATAACAACCCAATAGCTACAAGGGAAACATGTATACTTCAAGTTGCAATTACAATATCAAGAGGCAGCACATCATCTTTGAAGAAACCAACGTGCCCAACCAAAATGTTCGCAGATAATTTAAGATTTGTTCTCTACTTTTATAATTCCAATTATTATAGTTATTATCTAACAGAGTCATAAACCAAGAGATGCTACACATGCCTGCAACATGTACTCATTTCTAAAGCTTAGAAACAAAAGAAAATAATAATCCTGCAAGACAATATCCTACCTGTACTGGAGCTATCCTGGGAGGGGGCATTAGCCCAGTATCATCATGATGATACCGCCAACAAACCTCGTGCTCGCAGCCCATAAAGTTTGCCACACATGTTGCCTTTGTCCATTTTCATCGGTAAACTGTTGTCAAAAACAATATCCAAAATTGGTGCTTTGTTAGAAAAAGAAATATGAAAACAAGACACACGTGACAAAAGGCTAACACCTTTGGTGGCAAAGGCTTATAAAAGAGAGAGAAGCATGAGAAAATAATAGCCTAATAGAAAATCTTTTGCAGGAAAAGCTCGGTCAATAGCAACTGTCACCAAGAAGGCAGGCCAGAATACTATGTGTTTCCCCCTCGTGTAAAGCTAGACCCTTGTATTTCAGATTTTGGTACCAATTTTTTAACTTTGTTCTTTGGTACAAAGATTTCTACAAGAATGACACTGTATTGTGCCCCAGAAACCAGTGGGTAATACATATTGCTGTGAGCCTGTGACCGATCTCATTGAACTTCAAATTCAATTATTCCTGCAAAAACAAACCACGAAGGCAATCAGAATTCCCGGATGGAGGAAAAACAAAACCAAAACCACAAAACAAAACAAAAAATCAAACAACAATCTAGTTCGAATTAATTGAATTTGCTTCCCAAATTGCATAACCATAACGACGAATAACCATTGTTCCCCTAACAGAACTATAACCAGTAAGCTCTGCAGCAGCAGTAACATCGAGATACCAAGCGTTAAAATCCTTCGACCGAGGCGTCACCGCTGGCTCCACTTGCTTCTTCTTCCCCGTAGCACACGCCATCGCCGGAGCAGAAGCAAGACTAGATCGAGCAATAGCGATTTTCTCCGACCGCTGCAGAGATGAGAGTTCAATTAACAACAGCGAGGGTATCGATTCGAAGAGGAAGGGAGACGTAGAGCCCCCAGCTATATAGCCTGTGAGGGAGGTTTTGTAAAGGAGAAGAAACGGTTTAAAGTCGCATAGCTCGAGCTATATATATTACGTCTCTAACCTTTTAGTGAATTGGCATTATCAGGTCCTTATGGTTTAAGTTTTCGTAACAATAAACGCCTGCTTTGTTGGTTTAACCGTTTAAACTTTGAAGTCATTGGAGAAAATACGGTCATGTGCTTTCGCATGAATGGATAGTTCAATATCGTTTCAAATTCCTGAAAGTTTTAGTTCCAGGTTATCTTCAGTAGGTATCAGAAACTTCAGAGGACGTTTGACTTTGGATTCTTTAGACTTACAATAAAAAATTTCTGAAAAAAGTTATTTAAAATTTTTTTAGAAAATAAATTTATTATTTTTTAGAAAAATAATAAAATTTGTATATATAAAAATTCTATAACATATAATTTTTTTTAAATTAAGTATTAAATTTAGTAGAAAAAAGATGTTTATTTAAAATAAAAATATTGATATTGCCAAATCGTGCAGCCAGTCTTAAAGGACTTAGTAAAATTCTCGACGATACCCAAACATATTAATCCATGAGCACGTCTTCGTCAGCAAAACGTAGATGTTATAGATCAAACGAACATTGGATATAAGAGTGTTTCATACTGCAGTAGACACTCGATAGTAATTATGTCTTTATCTTTCACTGGCACTTATGTAGTACAAGAATTCAAGTTTTATTAATGAAAAAAACACATGTCACCCGTAACCTTTTTCTTTTCTTTTTTGGCTGAAGGAAATAAAAAAACAACGACTCCAAAAATGGTGGAAATTGCCGCCAGGTCATAAAAACCCATAAATAGTTGGTGTGTAATGAGGAATTGCCTCGGTACTGCAAATCATTTGGGAGAAAAGTATTAGAACGAACAACACACATTACAAAAAAAATGTAGGAGCATAAGCATTGGCCATTCACCTGGCATTCTGTTTATGTGAACCATGCTGATGGTCTGAGCTAGTCATCATCTGTAGTTCCAAAGTACCTATCCCCAAACTCACCCATTCCAGGAATAACACGGAATTCTTCATTTAGACCTGACTCTATCTCAGATGTCACTATTTTTATCCTTGGGAATCTTTGGCAGACAACATGTACACCTTGAGGAGCCTGTTGACATAATAAAAGGAGATAAATCATAACAAGTCGAAGCAGTTAGAAGATTATCCAACAAAATCATAACAAGTCAAAGCAGTGTGTATGGGTGCAGGTACCATTAGTCACACCGAAATATTAAGCTAATGGTAAATAGAAACATAGTTTTCCAATGAAATGGATGCCTTGTCTGATAATATTATAATTACAATAAAATAAGAATGTGAATAAATTAAGTGAATTATGCGAATGCAGGTTTCCAAAGAGCTCAAAAACCAACCCAAAAAAAAAAAGAGCAAGGACCTTGGATTTAAGAGTTAAGCATGTATTCTGAGAAGCTATTTATTTAGCTTTTAAGTTATTAAGGGATAAGGCAAAGGTAAATTACATGTTTCCATAGACATATGCCAGAAAGGAAACCACAACTAATAATTTTGAGCATCAAACTTACAGAAATCAGATTGAGAAATATGATGTTTGGTTCCTGTACCCCCTTCTCTAGAAGCAATGAAATAGCTTGGACTGCTGAGTTCCCTACAAGAATTAGCTCATGGGGGATTAGTACGTGTTGACAATCTTTATCCTTGATCGCAATAGAGATCTAACATTCCATAGTATATGTTTCCTGCATCACTGATTACCAGAGTATATGTTTCTTGGATTGCTTCTACTACAGAGGATTATCAGCATGTAAAAGACAGCTTTACTGTTCCTTTTTGCAGGACAAAGTTCTTTTATTCTTGAAATAACAACTTCACTTGAGTAAAGGCAATTACTAATTAGTGGCACCAATTCAATCAAGGTAGTTTAATTGAAGGCCTAGGCTAGGACCACTTAACAAAAGCAGAAATACCTTGCTACGGGATAAAGAAACTCAAGTCATGGTTTCACGATATTCTATAGCAGTTTCAGGCATGTACAAAGAGGCAATCCCTCGTGGCTCGTGTAATAGAAGAGACAATCATAGCATTTTTGCTAAAGAGAAGAGACAATCATTGTCCCTTATCGATAAGAAACCACAATCAGCAGTTACACCAAGTGCATAGCAGTATAACTTGAAAAGTATCAAAAGACAGCAATGACACACAAACTGTATAAAAAGACATCTGCAACTGCTTTAGAAGTTACTGAACTAACCTGTGCCTAATATAGGATCCAGAAGCAGCACGTGCCTATCTGAGATGTCTTTTGGCAGGTTTTGATAGATTAGCTATAGAATACGCAAGATATAAGAAAACATCAACAATTATTTCTTAAACACTGCAGAAATTTTGTGCTAACCTGTTGACCATTGTCTCCTTCTCGATGAATAAGTATCTTCCCAATCTTTATACCTTTACAACATGCTCTAAGAGCATTCTCCATACTCTCCCCACTAAGAGTCAATGAACGTAACATTCATAAGTGAATAAGGAACGAGAGAACATGATTTAGTAACATAAATAGCAAGAAATATAAAGTAAATGGATAGATTACAGAATAATATAACAGTCCACTTGCATCATGCTTAAAATGAAGAGTGTCTAAAAATAACCACACTTTTACATATACTGATGCCATGATTTTGGTTTGAGTACTATAACATCAATTACAGCAATTGAAACACATCATCGAGTATCAATCATAGTGGGATGTAGACCACATAATTAGCTCTCTCAAAATCATTAAAACAAAGGCAATTCACCTCAAGAGGTCGAACATCATCAAAAGAACCAATTGTTAGCATCCTCGTTCAGTGGATATTCTTTTAATCCCGTCGAATTAGTTGAATCAACTAATTTTTATTTGATAATGTTAGAGAGCTTATAGATGCTTCAACCACACACTCATGTATACATTTATCACAAGATTGAGATAGTCACATATGAGAGCCTTAAGGATGCAAATAACTCATTTATCTAATTAAATGCTATAGCTGTCATGCTTCTGTTAACTAGATGTAAGACAAGAGATAATTGAAAATTTAAAGAAGTGCAATAAGCTAGAATAACCCCTACCTTCTGATGACAGAGATACCACACAGCCTTTTACAGAATTCAACCCCAGTATATACAGATCCTGATGACAAAAGTTCACAAAGGTCAATTCTAAGAAGTTTGTTGCACATAGGAGATTAAAGGAAAGACTTAAAGAGGTTAACCCAAACCATTGTCTTATAACCACATCCATTTTTCTGAACATGACCCGAAATAAATAATGGGTGTGGTCATGTTTATATACCAACTCTTAATTATATTCCTACATCCACCAAGAGGAATATTAATTGACGTAAAGCTACTGTAGCTATTAGAAAGAGGAGTGTATGAGCTATCAGAGAGTGTATTCCCTGGTCAACATACTCTTTAGTTTTAGACAGCGATTCAAATGAAGCAACTTCTACAGTATAACATTCATGTTGCTTACCGGTTGGAGTAATCACCTGCTTTTCTTTAAATGGAAGATGTCCCAGGCCATGTTCCACAACCTGTCTATGACAAACATTGTACAACCAACCCGAGTCAGTTGTAGAGCTTGGTCCTTATGAAAAGAATTGATAACTAGAGGTGCTATGTACGAACCAGTCGAATTAATCTGTCAGCATAGAAAATAAAATCATGCTTTGCAGTTTGAGCATCACGAATAAGAGTGTGCATTCCACGTATCTACAAAAGCCGCAGAAAGAGTGTTCAAAATCAAAGGATCTCCTGAACCTTGGAAAAGGACACAGTAATAACAGACAACAAAAAAAATATACATTAATACCTGAAAAGTAGACTGAATTACATAAAGATTTGAGTATATTTTACAAAGATCATGTTGACCGAGTTTGGTTCGAATATGCTGCACAATCAGGTCAATGGCCACATGATTATCGCCACCACGTGGTATCACAATATCAGCATACTTCTTGGTTGGGAGTATGAAATCATCAAATGCAGGCTTCACAAATGTGGAGTACTGCAACATTTATATAATAGTTAAAATAAAAAACATGAGCACATAAGAAGCAAACCTTAATTTCCATAATGGGTGGAGTTTGTATGAGAATCATGGCATGCAAGGATCAACAGAAAATGTGTTCATTTGCCGCATAGAAGGCTTCAACGACAACTATTCAATTTCTCTAGTAGATATTGATAACATATATGTTCAGTTCTTGGTTTTCCTGCCTTCCATAACCAGCATAGTTATGCTGGAATTTTTCCACACGACAATAGTGCATCTATCTACTGCGTCAAAGCAACCAGAGGCATCTGGAGTGTGCAATCTCACTTTTGAAATTCTAGTACAAAAAGAAACGAAAGAAAAAGTCAAAGAAAAAAAGAAAATCAATTTTGAAAATGCCTCCATGGTTTTCTTTTCAAACATGCAGCTTGCAAAGCATATACAGCTCTTAGTTTAAATTTTGAACTACTTTCTACTTTTTCCCTTAAAAATCTAATTCTCAAAAGGAATGGTTTTAAGACAAAATTCTGACCTGGTCCAATATCATCTTAATGTCCCTTCCCTTTTCAACAGTATCACGGCGTATCCTCCTTGACAAGCTTACATCAGGATCTGGAGAAGAATTTCTCCACATGAGTAACAGGCTCAATGCAGTAAATATTGCAACACAGAAACAAAGACCTGAAAGAATTGCAGGGATCCACAGCAAACAAAAAAAATCCATTGATTTCACTGCAGTTCTTGACATGAATACTAGAGAGTAATGACTTCAAGTTTGTCTACAACATATTAACTCCATTAGGATAAAATAATATTAGGCAGCAAAAACTTGTCTCATAAAGAATCTCTAAGTTACTAATGCTTACACATTAAGCCCTCACTTTCAACAGCGTCTGTACTGTAAAATGCAGCATGATAAAGTAGGGTGAAAAGTGAAAAAACCAAAAAGTATAACGCCAGAATAACCTACTGATACAAAACAGCTAAATCTACAAAAATTGAAAGAATAGAAAAACCTGTATCAACAAAGATCTTCATGTTCATCAATTCACAAAGCCGAGGATCATGGAATACCAAAATTCCCTCTAAAATGATCACATCTGAAGCATTTACCTGAAATTGGGGAAAAGTGTGAGTTGAATTATTTATGACAATGAAAGCGTTTAATAGGAATACTGTGACAAGGAAAATAATTTGCTTCATATGTGTAGAATCAAGGATTTTATTATTCTGTACACAAAATGTGCTTCATGCCTTATGAATGGATTAAAAGAATATCCTCAAGAACCAAACATATGATTGTCATAAAAAATCTAACCAGCACCCAAAGCCAATATGTACAATCAAGGATATGATCTAATTCTACTATATTAGGCTGTACCTTTCGAGCTGGCAATTTGCTCTTGTGGGTCTTAAAATCATAATTAGGAATATCAACAGCTTGTCCTTTCTTTAGATTTTCCATACAATGCAACAATTTTTCTGTGTCAAAGGCATCTGCAAATACACTCAGTGAACAAGTACCAAATGAGTAAAGCAGTTTGAGATTAATCAGCAATATCACATAAAAGAAGATATAACTATGTAAGAAGTAATAATACATTTGAAAGTAGTCGAATAGGACTACTGAGAATCCATTCCGTTTTAAGCTACAATCTGACGACTAACTTAAAGAAAGTGCATATCAGTAGCTCATTGGAAGTTTAGGGTCTAAAATCCTCCAGCACAAAATGCATAACACTTTCGAGGGGATGGAATGAAACAGATTAGACAACGTTGAAATGTATGGACTCTAGCTACAAGCAACGTTGGAGGTTGAACTAGTAGTCAATAATAATGTACTGCAAGCAACTAAATCAAGGATGACATTTTGTATGGATCAATCAGATACTTTAAGACAGAACAGAGCAACCACTTGAAAAATATATTATTCTGACATACATACTTACTTACCTGGATGGTCAAAATTATATTCATGAACTCGAGCAAGCACTTCTTCACACAAATCAAAATAAAAAGATTCCTGTAAGTTCATTGCTCTCTGTTAGATTTCTAATAAGCACAATATATATCTAACAGAAGCACAACTCTATTAACAAGTCCTATGCTATATGTGTTCCGCCTAGATTGTAACTTTACCTTGAAATTAGTAGCTAGCTATTTTGATAAAAAAACCACAGCATGCTTATAGACAAGACTCGATTCAACAAGAGGCAACAAGCTATAATCATTTTTTTTCTGGTAACAATTTTAATAGTTCCATGCAAATTCTAAGCAAAACTAAGCACAAGCACCTACTAGGTGTTTTAAAGAAAAGCTAATTCGAACCAAATTTTTAGTACAAGCTTTTGACGTTACATTTAAACATATCTTTGCTTCCTTCTCCTGTTTTGCATGATAACTTACTACTAGATAGCTAAAATGATTCCAACTATTTATGCTAACGTGTCAAATAGCATGCTAAAAAGGTTACAAGAAATCAACAGATAGGGACATCTATGGGTACGATCACAAACTTCAATTAAGATAGTTTAACCATCCTGACTATCATCATGTCACTGCTACTGTGCAACAATTTCTAATCATGGCAGTCAATAAAACAAAATAAACTTACACAATAAATATGCATGAATTTCATACTTGGCTAACAACAACAGCACGCTGATCGTGAAGCTGGTCTATGATCATATTGCAAACAGTAGTCTTCCCTGCTGCTGCACCACCTGCAACACCTGCAAATTCTCGAAAAGCATGACTCATCATTCAGCAAAATTTTCAAGCAAGATTTGAGCTAAATTTTCAAAAATGAAATAAGAAAGATTTAGTTGCAGACAAGTCAGGATGGTTGGCATAACAAGGTAACTATATACTTGCATTGGATTGACTTTCATTATATTTCCCAAACTTATTATAGTACAGTATTATCTTCAAAGTGCTACGAGATCTTATGGCATGGAATGACTTGAAGAAATTCAAATTTTCTGATGAATTGCTATATTTAACACCAGCATACCATATTTTAGGATGAGAAATGCTGCACTTGGATATTCAGATAGAATAATTTTTGTAAAACACATTTACCATAGGCCATCAATCAATTTTTGAATCGCACCAGTAAAGTAGAAAGTTGACATGTTAAACAATACAACATGATCAAAGTTATTCAACTCACCAATGACGAAAGGTTGACGAAATGCAGTCCCTGCTGATGATGTGGTTGGTTCCTTGCCATCAGTACGGATAGCTTCGATGTCATTTATGTGAAGTCCTGAGAAATGGACTGCTCGAGGTGTGTCCAGCAGATCTTCTGCCGATCTAGAACCCATACAGAGAGATCTTATTCTGACAGAAATAAGAATAGTCAACAATGATCAATTGCATCAGCCAATCAGACAGAACTAAAAAGTAAACAGACGTTCGACAGAGCTTAGTGCCAATCGATACTTGACGTTATGCCGTTAAAATCGGTATCAATTATACAGACTATTAATTGTAAAACAAAAAACTTTCTGTGTGCGCGCGCGATCGCGAGAGAGAGAGAGAGAGAGAGAGAGTATGATTTGGCTGAAGAATCTGTGATCTAGTAGTAAAAAAAGCCTATCAGTAGGCTAACAGAAATTCAGCAAACAATCGAGATACAACACCAAAATCGAAGGATCCAATCGCACAAAATCAATTCAGCTCAATCAAAATCAAGAGCAATCGACTACGCAATCAATCAATAAATCAATCACTCGATGGATTAGGAAGCAAGAGACGAAGTAATGCGATGTAGCTCCACCCAAACATAGCACCGCAATGCACGATCCAGTAACAAACGAGCACAACACATAGAGAGATAATGCGGCACGGATCCCTAGCAGAGAGAGAGAGAACGAAGACGTATCAAGTACCTGTGGCAGTGCTGTTCTCCGAAGCGCGGTTTCACGGCGGCGGAGAGTTAGAGAGAAACAAAATATTAAAAAGAGAGAGAGAGAGACGTGAGGAAGGATGGTTTATATGGAGATCTTTCACGCGCGGCGGAGGACCGGGGCTATCAGAAGCAAGCAAGCTCCACGTTTTTTTCTGACTCTACAAAAATTATACATAATTTTTTTTAAAAACTTAAATTTAAAATAATACAGATAATTTAAAAATATTTTAATAAGCACTCAAAACAATTTTAATGCTGATTGGTTGACTTATGTGTTTGGTGTTTTAGGAAAGACATGTGAACTGTTAGAGATGTGGAAGATAATCCACGTCACGCTGGCTGGATCCAACAAGGAATGTTGCGTAATAAAGGAAAGCTAATTAATTATTAATCGATTGATTAGGTGCAAAGAAAGAGATTGTGGATAACTGCAAAGAAAGCGAATTGTTTCACCCAACTTCAGTAAGCAGCAACAGCGTCGAGAATTTAGACGTCGATCTCAGCTGCTTCCTTCCCGGCGGCGATGGACCTGATAGATCGGACATCGAAGATTCCTGCAACGGCGTTGTCCGCTGCCGAACGAAGCACATTCAAGATCAGTTCAGAGCAAATGCCCCACAAGAAGAAGCAAGCAAAATAAAGAGAGTTCAATTCAACTGTACCTTCATTATTACATAGAATTAACGAAGATTTTTTAAAGTACTTATAAAATAAAAAAATTTTGAAAAAAAATTATTTTTATTTTTTTATTTTAAAAATAATAAAAATATATAATAAAAAAATTTTATTATGTAAAATTTTTTTATATTTATTAAATTTTTAAATAAATTTTTTATATATTTTAAAAATATATATTTAAAAATATATATTTAAAAATATATATTAAAAAATATAAAATAAAAAAAAACTGAAAAAAAACTGATAGCAGCTTTTTCAAACGCAACCCAGAATCCTAAACCCAAATCCCAAACGCAGCCCAGAAAAACGTAAAACTTTTCAAAGTTGAGAAAATCTCTCACAAGCGCAAACTACATACATGTTAATTAAATAGATTCCTTCAACCAGAATCCTAAACCCAAATTTAGATTGAAACAAAACCTTGATCAGTCTTTATGTTCTTCGTCCGTTTTCTGAAAACGAAGCAACCTGATGAGGTTGAGTCGAAGGTGGTGATGGTGGAAACAGAGATGAAATGGGAGGAAAATTACTTGAAATTGGAGGTAATGGTGGAAGAAAACCGGCGAATGGATTAAAACAAACCGGACAATTATTTGGAGAACTCGAAGAAAAAGGCCATGGAAATCCAAATGGCAGGAAAGGCAACGGCCAAAAAAACAATTCCGCAGAATTCAAACCTTCTTCTCCACTGCTTCTGCTCGGCTTGAACTTGCATTCTATTAAAACCTTAACTCCTGATCATGAAAAGAAAAAGAAAAAAACTTTCGTTGAATGATTTTAAGCTGATAGCGGGTGTGGTTGGTTAATTAATTTGATGATACCTTTGAGGAAGTAGCTGTGTCTTGAGAATGTGTTGTTGGAGCAAGTGTCGAAGAAGATACTGCTCCAATTAAAGTGATCGCTGCTGCTTCAACGACACCATTACTGAATCCAACAACGACAACAAGAACAACGCAAGAAGAAAGAATCACAAACAACAGAGTTGCAAGATTCATGATATAGCTATAGCTTCGCTACCACTACTGCTGCTACCGCCACCATTGCTGCTTATGAGTTCGATAATTAACTAGAGAATTAAGATGGATGGTAACAGAGTTGGGTTTTGATTCTGCAGCCAGAGCTAGCTACAGAAAACAAACAAAGACATTTGAATGAATATGCATTTTGGTCTGGTGTTGATTGCCGGGGAGTTTGGTCTTTGGAGTACTTTTAAAAAATAAGTTTTTAAAATAAAAATATTTTATTTTAAAAAATATATTTTACTTTTATTTTAAAATCAATAAATAATAATTTATCATAAAATTTTATTATATATTATAATTTTTCTTTTACTTTAATCACTTATAAAAAATCTCCCATAACATATGCACGAATATAAAGTCTCCGTTTCAAAATGATTCTTCCGTGCCGTTTCGTAAAAGTTTTTTACAATCTGTTTTTTAATATTCAGTTAATACTTTTTACTGTATTTTTATAAATATTTAAAAATTTTATTTGAAAATTTAAAAAAATTTTACATAATAAATTTTTTATTACTTTTTTATTATTTTTTAAATAAAAAATAAAAAGTATTTTTTAGAGAAAACTTGAGTTTAAAAACACCATAGAACGACCCTTTGGTAGGAACAAATAAAGGGGTGTTTGATAGTGCTTATAAAATAGAGCTTTTTTAGAATGAAAAATATTTTTTTTTTTTAAAAAACGAGCTATATTTTTCTTACTTTCAAAAAAATAATAAAAAAATATAATAAAAAGATCTCACTTCGTAGAATTTTTCAACACTTTCTAAATTTTTAAATAAATTTTTATATATTTATAAAATATATATTAAAAAATATGAAATGAAAAATTAAAAAAAAGGTTCAGGAAAAAGTAATCCCAAACGCCCTCTAAAAAGCAGTTTGTGTTTTTCTTCTTAATATTATATGTTTTCTTTTTGTGCAATTGGAATTATGAAGACATGTGTGACGTATATTCGTGGAAAAAATTACAAATAATTTTGGCCAAGTTGAAGATTAAATGGTTTTTAAAGACAAGAAATTTGCAAAAATAAAAATTAATTAATGGTTAAGATAAGAAGGAACCAAACATAAACAAAACACAATAATTGCTCTGACTTGTTAAGTTTTAAATTAATTATGCTGAAATGTTTTCCCTCATTTTTTTAACTCAAGCAATTTTGATTAGAACTTGACTTCAAAAAACAAAGTTTTTTTAAAGAAGGTTAATTGCGTTTCATGAATTTCCACTTAATGGTTTCATTAATCCTGCCTCAAGTTTTTTTGAGAAGTTAAAATTCATTAGTTCCAGTTCCGAACTTTACGATAATTTCATTAATTTTTACACAGATAAATATGCACGTAAATATTTTAATATTCAATTTAATTTTGCATGAATCTAGGAAACCAAAAAAATTAGTTTTTTTTATTAAAGTCTTCAATAACTTAATCAGTTCTTCCTCTACGTACCAACACTACATGTTATTAAATTTTAATTAGTCATTCTTCATTCTACACAAGTCCTACTAAACTCAATACTCATCTAGTGCAGTTCACTTCTAATCATTCAATTCATTCCTATAAATATTTATATCAATCTATCTAAACCTAATCCTTTCTTTTATATATCTTGCAAGAAATCTCTCTGCTATCTTCAGTTTTATTTCTTGCTATATTTGTAGTTAATGAATGACTCAATCGATGTTCTTGTTCTTGATTTGATCTGCAAAATCATGAGTAACTCTACTGTTCCTAGGGAGGTTACTTTCTTCCAAGTCTATGATAGAGGCTAGAACAATATATTCTTTTTTTATATTATCGCTGTGAATTAAGCTTCAGGTTTCTCTTGTTGATTACAACATAATAAGAAAGAAAGGGAAAAATTAGGGTTTTCTCTTTTATCGTCGTGGTTGTTGTTGTTCTTGTTGTTGATCTCTGTTGAATTAGTACTGTTTGTTTTTCTTGTTGCATGCCATGGTGATTAAAGAAGTAGAAGAAGCATCAGCAAAAACAAGCAGCGAAGAAAGATCTTCTTCTTCTTCTTCTTCTTCTTCAAAGAAAACTCTCATCACCAAAACAATCCAAAGATGCAAATCACTAGGCAGTTACGCACACCGGAAAACAACCACAAACGCCGGGAAATCACTTCGTCGGAGCTCAACCGACAGGGAGACAAGAAGCGCACCGCAGATCTTGGCGCCGGAAGGCTGCTTCAACGTTTACGTGGGTCCCACTAGAGAGCGGTTCGTCGTCAGAGTGGAGACGGCCAACCACCCGTTGTTCCGGGCGTTGCTCGAAGAAGCCGAGACGGTTTACGGGTACGCTGTCGGTGGACCCTTAGAGCTCCCCTGCGATGTTGATATCTTCATGAGTGTTATCTCAGAGATGGATCAAGAAATGGTCTTGTCTTCTCCGGCAAGGTGCGGGTTTCCGGTTAGGAGTTACGGAACCGCCGGTTATCAACTTTTGAGTCCGACCACGTTCGCCCGGTTCTAATTGATTGATGGCGTTTGATGAAATTGTTAGATGGACCTAGTGTAACTTTAAACTCTGAATACCGTTGTGAATTCTCGTACGTAGAGGGTGTTTTATTTTGCAATAAAAAATAATTTTTAAATTATTTTCAATATTTTTGTATAGTTCTTTTAAAATTTAAAAAGCATGCAGAAATATATCATACAATATTATATTTTTAAAAATTAAGAAACTAATAGATTTAATTTTAAAAAAATTTGAAATTTTTTAAAGCTTTATCTTTTCAAAAAATTGCAAACGAGCCGAAGATAAACTAGAAAGTCTGCATTATTATGGACATGTTTGGCTTAAATTTAGAGCTTTTGAACGAAATTTCATTGTTTATGTTTTTCTTAAAAAAAAAATTTGGTGAACTTTTGATTGAAATTTGCTTTTTTCTCAATCGCATTTGGATAAATTTCTT
Organism: Acanthochlamys bracteata; assembly: GCA_019914995.1. Classification (NCBI taxonomy): domain Eukaryota; kingdom Viridiplantae; phylum Streptophyta; class Magnoliopsida; order Pandanales; family Velloziaceae; genus Acanthochlamys; species Acanthochlamys bracteata. Next base: position 6,930,296 of record CM034141.1, read on the forward strand.
GTTTAAAGCTTTTTTGTAAAAAAAAATTATAGATATGTTTAGCTAGTTACACGCTTATAAATGAATAAAATATATAATGACTAAAATATCCTTATATATATAATAAAAAATATATTGTTAAATTTCTTAATTTATTTTCATGTATTATCTAATTTTTTAAAAATTAATTTTTAGAACATATTTTTAAAGTATTTTTTGTTTAATATTTTTTATATTAATATTTATAAACCTAAAAATAAATATATTATTATTATTATCATATATTATTATTTTGTAATAATATTTTAAATTACTTTTAAATATATAAATATACTATTATTTAATATAATACTAAATAATAAAAATATATGTTAAAAAGATAATTGCATCTCTAGTTACTAAAATTATTTGTACAAAAAGTTTAGATAGTATTAACATCTTCAATCCAGTAGAAAATAATTCAATAATGTTGTTAACCACAATTCATTGAAATGTCCTTATATTGTAAAGCACAATCCTTTGCAATATTTTTCAATACCAAAACTCCAGCATTCAGGTTGTGAAAAAAATCTCTAAATGCAAGCTTAACTAGAAGCTGATAACGGTAACGAGTAAAATAAGCAAGCTTTGCAGCAACATTGTTATCTATTATCAATAAACAATCATTTCAATTCAAGACTAAACTAAATCAAGCTATTATATTCGTGTATTGTATCCCTCAAAATCAAATAATTTAGAGGTATTCGTTAGAGTGTAAGATCAAACATGTACAATATGATACAAATCACGTTCTGCAAGAGATAATTGTCTTTGGAATCTTTGGAATAGGTCCAGGGAATATAATATTCGTCCTAGCCAGATATGGTGCAAAGCTGTTTGCTTGCGGATTTGAAGCCATGTTCTTATTCATTATGTTGAAGATATCTATGAGGACAGCCACAAAAGAAGTCTCGATGTTGGTGGCAATCAGTGTTGATGTCTCAAGAAAGAAGAGTCCTTCCCTTTGAGCAAACTATTTTGCGTCTTCAGTTGGGACAGCCCTCTAGTACTCGAGATCAGTCTTGTTGCCTACCAGCATTATAATAATATTCTTGTCTGCATGGCCACGAAGTTCCTCAAGCCAGCAAGAGATGTGGTCAAAGCTGTCGCGCTTGGATATGTCGTACACCAGCATTGTCCTAAGAGCCTCTCTGTAGTATGCACTGGTGACAGCCCTATACTTATAAACACTTTAGCAATAAACATGAATATCTTTCAATGACTCAATATCATACAATGTTTAAAAGTTTCAAATAGAAACCTAATAGAAATTTATCAATAGCAATCTGTCAAAGACAACCAAGCAGAAGCATTCCCATATGATTCAAAACAACATAGAAGAATCATCCTAGCAATTTCTGTTAACCCTAAAAGGAAAGAAAATGCTTCTACTTGACTGTTAAACCCCAAAAGAAAATGCTTCTGCTTGGCTGTCAAATACATAGCATTTTAACAAACCTGGATCTCTATAATTGCCAAACAGATACTTTTTTGGACGAGTATAATAAGCTTTGTATACTAAACTTAGCATACTTTATCTCTAAATGATCATTATATCTGATTGATAACACAAAAATTGACAAGCTACTAGTAATTACGAGTGGGAGAAATAATTTAAATAAAATGCTCACTTCAAGTCAACGATTGTGTCTCCCCTTGCTTCAAGCAGTCCATCCATGACAGAGAAATAGGAGTGGAAGCATACGCACACCATTGTGCATACTCTTCTGACTGAGCTACAAGTACCATCCTAAAATCAATAAAAAGTAGCATGCACATTACAAAACTAAAAGCACAGCAGAGGTAAAAAAAGATACACGTGAAGTGCTCACCTTGAAGCACCTTGACAATTTGTTTCCAGGAACTCCTTGGATGGACTCAAAAGTGGCAATGAGTGGCATTCCCACTCCAAATCCTATTCCAGCAAAGATTACTGTGACTGTTGCAAGAATTGGCCACAGTATGATTGGCAAAGGCATCAACAGCAATATGATGGACTTAAGAACTGATCCAAATTTCTCAGTTCTGGCATTCCACCGATCACAAAATATGCAGTCAGTGTCAAGGTAATGTAAAACCAGAAAAAACTAAAAAGTTTGCAATAACAAGAAACACTACTGTGCCAATATCATTGCTAACACAAAATTGACAAATAGAAAACTACAGATAATGAATCAAACAAATGCTAGACAAAGAAAACGAAATTAGAAGATCACAGCAAAGTAGATCAAGAACAAAGAAAATCAGAAAATTTATTGAACGGAAAAAAGAATTCGAATCAAACCAAGAAATCACGTACCTGTATCTCCTTAGCACCGACGAAGGGTTGGAAGATCTCTGATGCACCTCGAACTAGTTGGAAGATTTGAGCGAGCAGAGATCAGCTGGAAGATGGTCGGCTTTGAAGGGTTGAGCGAACGGGAAAGTTGAATAGATGAGTGAATGAGCGAACGGCGGTGGATAACCCAGCAGAGAAGTGAATGGCGAGAACGACAGTGGGTGTGCTAGCAGAGAGGAGTGAATGGCGCTGGCGGTGGGTGCGGGTGCGAAGGGGGAGCCAATAAAGAGTATTGAGGAGAAAAGAGTGATCTGAGTGGGTGGGTAGGTGGGTGAGCATATTTATTCAATGTAATTTATCAAACTTATCAGGGATAGAAGAGTCATTTCAAATTATAAATCACGAAATGCTCCGTGCTGCTTATTGAAGAAGCATCAATCTGATGCTTTTCTTTTTTTTAAGAAGTAAGCTGCTTATTTTTAAGAGAAGCCGTCGTTGCCAAACGTTCAAATTACTGTTAAGTGCTTTTTTCTGACTAAAAGTCAAAAAAAAGCACTCCCAAACATGGCCTATATATACATGAATCGGTGCTGATTTATCAAAAATCTTTTCAAACGAAGAAGTTGGTCAAAATTCTTTTACTAGTATAAGTTTTAAAATTTTAATTGTTTGTTTCTTCATTTCTTAAATAATTGAATTTGATTGAATCCAAGTTTGAAATATGTTATCCGCGCATGATGGAAGCTAAATAATGTAACGAATTTTTTCTACTTAACCTTCCTTGCATGCACTAATTATTTTTTTGTCATTAATATAAAATTAGAGTTAACGTGTTCATATATATGTAATTGAATAAAATAAAGTAAGTTTTAGTTTAGAAATATCAAAACAATAATGTTCTCAAATGAGAATATCAAAAACCAAACAACAGCTTTATAGGTACCATCAAATATTCCCCAAACAAATCTTACACAATATTTTTTTTTTCAAACCATAAAAACATAACAAAATAAGCACCATCATATATATACGTAAATAACATAAAACAAAATAATTAACTATGCTTTTGTTTTCCTTGGAATTAATTAATATATAATTTAATTAATTAGAACTGGTCTATAATCTCTTGGAACTTCTCCATTGCGCTTGCTGGGAGTCCCAGCAGCACATTGATGCTCTTCCTCTCCTTGCCGTGAGACAAAAACAGCACAACTTCTTTCTCCGGCAAGACGATTGGGCCCGACATCACCGCCGGGCCCCACCCGAAATCGGCGCTGTGGAAGGCGAGCCTTGACCAAGTTGTTACAAGCAATGTCGCCGACAAAGACGGCCGTGCTCTCGTTGTTTCGAAGTAGTCGATCGCCGATCGCATGTAGGAGTCGTCGACGGTGGTTACTGCTGTCTTAACTAGACTGACTGCGTGGGATAATGGACGGTTTACTAAGTCGCCGGCTTGGCATATTGCGTTTGTTAGCACGATACCGTTGCCAAAGTACCTGCCGGAGATTTATTTAGTTAGAGTTAATTTGTTCAGCAGAGTTAGCCGTGAAAAATTGAAAGCTTTTTAATTTGCAAAACCGGCCAGAGGCTAATTAGTGACTTTACATACCCTTTGGGGAGGGGCGGTGCGAACTTGGCGCGGCCATCAACGGCGAACAACAGCTTAGTTTTCTGATCGGGACGCATGCCGAGAGCTTGCGCCCTTGCACGCCACACCATTCCTGTCAATGCTTCGAATGTCGTGCAGCCATTGATCAGCTCGCCGCCGTCTTCTAACACCTTCATCTTTAGTTTGCCTAGCTTCTCGGGATCGAAACAGAACGAACGGTACAGCATCTCCTCGCTCGAGTAAAGTTCCGACATGCCGGAGACGTCCTCGATCTCTGCAAACTCTTCGTGAGCAAATTCAATCGCCGGAGGGTTGCGGGACTTAAGAAGGCTCCTGTCCATGAAAGGCGGCACTGAAAGCGGCGAGCCGCGGGCGACTTCACCCCAAGAGTTGACGAACTCCATCGCTCCGACGCCGTCGAACATGCAATGGTTCATGGCAAGTCCTAGGATGAATCCTCCGCAACGGAACTTGGTTACCTGAACGCATGCGAAACCTTATATTAGTTTCCAAAATATTCAAATTAACAGAATAGATATGAATTAGCTAACTAAAATATAGAAGGTACCTGTGCTATCATGGGAGGCATTTCGAGAATGTTCTTAGCACCAGGGATGTCATACACAAGCTTTCCTAGAGTCACCGGCTCCGGCTTCGCAATATCTCCAATGTCCTTCATCTCGCAATCGGCATCCGCATCGACGAAAACCACGCCTTCACCAGTGCAATCAACAATAAGCTTCATTTCGTTACTGATCGTCAACCGTCCGGCCAACGGATAGTAATGAACCAGCACCTTCGATAATGCGTCTTTAATCGTTTCGACGGCGTCGTCGTTGTTCTTTTCCTTAGATGATTCGAAGCAGTAGATTGTTCGAACGATGACCGCGATGTTCTGGTCGAGGTTGGAAAGGTAGTAAAGACCCTTTGGTGTTTCCTCTGCCGGAGGAACCAAAGTTGGTTCCCCTATATTCACCTTCAGCCTGAGAACTTCATCAACGTCGTCGAACTTATTTCTGTTATCAGCAGCCATCTCGATCGAATGCTGATAATAAGAATGTTAGCTTCAGATAGGGGTACCACAAGTCGTCACAGAAGAAGAAGAGAGAAAGGGTATATATATATGGATGCAATGTATAAGCTGGAACTGAAGAAGAGTAGGAAGGTTGGCGAGCTACTGCCTAAGCAATAAGTTGTGGAGTTTACAAATAAATAGTGGACCACGGAGGTTGCTGCTTCTGCTTTTGGGAGTAGGTGGCAGCTTATGACAAATCAGCTTTTTAATGACACAGTTATGCATTTGTACAAGTAGGGAGGGGAGAGTTGGTCTATGAAATTACACCTACCATCACCAAAACACAAACTTTCAGGAACTTTGATTTGTTGGCCAACAGATTCTGCTGTTAGTAGGCATATCTGCTCACCAACTTTTGTTCTTCTGTTCCGATTATCAAACTAAGGAAACTTCAAACGTTCTAACATTGCTAGAGTGCACAAGGAAACAGTACAGTACAGATTAGAAGCAACTCTACCTTCAAGCCTAGCTATATTACACCCATCAGATTGGCACACTGATGCCATTCACTACTCTCTGAAGCAGAACTCGTGCCATTAAGGCATATTATTGGGGTAATTTGAATCCATTGCACCCAATAACAGTCTTCATGTGCTTAATCACATTAGCCCTACAACAACATGCTCCCATCTCCATTATGCTTTCAATCATTATTATGGTCTTCGTCTGTCTCTTCTTTGGCATCATTTTCATCTCCCGTATCGCTTCTGTTCTCTGTGCCCTCGCTATCTGAATAATTGTCCATGATTTCTTCTATTATTGTCCGGATCTCTTTCTTTCTATCATACAAATCTGTCTTGAAATGAGCCCCTGCTTAGCATGTTACAGTGTCAGAGAACAAATGAAACTATTGTTGGTCAATTTGCCATCAATTGCACTTTAAACCCAAAAGCTCACATAACTGTGAAAAACAAAAGAACTTTAAACATTGCTCGACGATGGAAACAGGAGATTCAGGTGGAATCAGGACGTGGAACTTTAAACTCTTGGTTATTTACTCAAAAAATGCAGTTACGGGCATTTTGCTCTGACAGTGACACAGAAGAGCATGTTATTTCATCTAAGTTTTAAACATAATTTCACATAGTAGAAACCTAGAGCAATACTGATATACTCATCATAACTATATGCCACACTACATCCAAAGGCGGGGTAGGATGCTTAGTATTAGGAGGATAAAGAGACTGATTGACAATGAAGAATCGGAAAACTCATGCATGCCCAATGATGGGTACAAAAACATTATAAAGCTAACAAGAAAATTTATTCAACGTAGTATAGAATTTTAACAACAGAACTAAAAGAATAGGATGACTATTTTGTTAAAGATTCAGCTTACCTAACTGTTTGATGAGATCAGCCATAGTAGTCTGCAACACCAAAACAACCAAAAAACAAGAATAACAAAAAGTCAGACACTAGTAGGAGCATGTCATGCAGAAACAAGAAAACTTACCTTATCAAAGTCTACTTCTTCCAAAATCTTGCTGATCACAGAGTGCAACTCGTCCTGCGTAGGTCCTCTACTTGGACTTTTACTATCCTTATCTTTCCCTGAATAATAAGTTCAAGGAGTGATCATCAAATTTCCAGTCCTATAATCATATTATAGTGATGCACTTGCTAATGTAAAAGCAAAATTGGCAACTTTCTAATGCAAAACTAGAGTTCCTTGATCTGCAACGGAGCAATTTGAGGAAGGCAGTAGCCTTTGTGCTTGAATCATGGCTAGACAAAACTATATTGAATCCAATTGAACAACATTGTCAACTATCAAGCTTTAGAGACTAGTTCCGAAATCATCAAATACATTATACTCTCAGATTGGTGCTAGGTAAGTTGGGCTGTTGTATAAATTAACTCAGACCAGGAATATCCATTGCAACAATCCAGTCAGCAAGCTTTCTTTTATGGAAAAAGAGTTAAAGTGAAAGTAAATGTGAAAGTCATCACTTAATTGTTGAAAAGCATATCCATACCTTTTTCCTTAGCTAAGGAAGTTGACACAGACTTCACTTTTGTGTTGCTTCCCTTGTTGGGTTTCGCTGAAGGCATATCACTTGTCTGGCGTTTCCTGTGGCCTTCCTTTTCTGCCTTGGAAATTAAGGATGGACTTGGATCAATACCATCAACTCTTGCATCCTTTCTTGGTGATCCTTTAGAACTGCGCTTACTGCTCTTCACGGAATCTTTCTCAGATGTTAAAGGTTTCTCCTTTCTTTTGGACTTTCCTGATGACTCCTTGGATTTTCCTTCCTTGCTTTTGACAGGTAAACTCTCTTCCTCTTTGACTGTTGAAGATGACTTCTTTGAACCAGATATTGAGGAGCCCTTGCTAGTTTTCCCATAATCCTTTCCGGTAGGAGAAGATTTTACCTTATGACCAGTTTTTGATGTCACCTTTTTACCAGAATCCTTCTTGCTTGGCTCTTCCGGTTCATCCTGCTCATTAGCCTCCTCACTTTCACCTTGGTCGCTCTCTTCCATTCTGTTTTTGTCATCTTCTTCATCAGTTGAAGCATCATCAGTGTCAGCAGAATCGCCATTCCCTTCTTCCTCTGCAGAAGCAGCAGCAGTCTCATTCTCCATCTCTATTTCATTATCAGCACTTTTCATCTTTGTCTGAAGCAGAAGATTACAAAAGCATAATAAAGAGCCTAGTTTACATACAAATACGATACATAACACTAAAAGGCACTAGTTTACATACAAATATGATACATAGCACTAAAAGGCAGTGGTGTTACATCATTTTCGAGATGTCTACATGAACATGCATATTTACAAATTCCTTGAAAAGCTTGAAAAACAAAAGATTAATAGTCAATCAACATATTTTGGACATTTATAACATTCAGGAAATAATAAACAAGAACAAAAACTTCATTAATACGTAAAACAAGATAACCTCAACCTACAGGCTTTTCCTATGTGGATTTAAAGCAAACTAATCCGGTAGTTCTTGGAATATAAAGGAACATTATATTCCATTATGAAAACAACGCAAACAAATTAAATATTCATGTGGACCAAGTTTGCTTATATAAACAATGAACACAGTCTAAGCATAGTACATTCACATAAAAATCAAGGGAGAAACAATGAGCATAACAGGCAGGACATACGAAAATGGAGAATCTTCATATAATGCAAATGACTATACCAACCTTAGTTGCTCTTTTAGAGGACTGGTTTGAACCTTTACTCCTTTTTCGTTTTCCTTTCTGTGAAAAGACTTATATTAAGACTGAAGAGTTCAAGATCAGATAGTACAGAACATAGTGAACGGAAGTATCATGTGAAGAGAGTCTTAAAACCTCATCTTTCTCAGCGAGCAAGATATCTCTTGTAACATGAGGACATTCAAGAAATTCCAGTAGCTTTGAAGAGATATCTTCCTACATGAGATGCGACTTCATCATATTTGAGTTCAATAGAACAGGTGAGCAAAGTTGAAAGGAGTAAAACTGACCTTTTTAGCACTAGTCCTATTTATTAAAACATCAAGCATCTCACAAAAATCAATCAACTTGTCCTTGTTAATTTTGTCAAGCTTCTCCTTGACTTTTGCCTTTTGTTTTTCCTGATCATTAAACGAAACACAACAAATAGGATCAAGAACTTAGAAAGCTATAGGATTCATTGAAGTGATAGAACTAACTTAAGGAAAATGCCAATCCATACTTGCAGCAATACTTGAAAAGTTATTTTGCCAATACTGCAGTACTGGTAACAAAACAAAAGGCAAAAAAGTACAATAGGGAGAACAAACATACCTCATTGTCGCCCCAAACAAAGCCAGAGAACTGGAAGATGTTGCGTTTCAGAAAATGCACCTACCAGCATAAAGTCATGTTATATTGAGTACTGACAATGTTACCAGAGCAAGCATTCACGCTTCACTGGAAAATTTTAAGAAAATTAAGGCTTAGGAAGGAGGTTTACAGTTGATTTCTTTCCGAATAGAATGGTATGAAGAGCCTGAAGATTGTCATCAGCCTTTCTTTTTGAAATTTTGAAGAACACTAAAAAACATCAGACAATTTGAAGTGTGATTGGCAGCTAATGAATCATAACCATACTTAAAACAACAATATCTCATTAACATGTAAGCAAATCAAAATTATCTAAAAATTGCTGCTCCCTTATTTCAGATAGAATTCATGACACAAGCGACTGACTGATCAACATAACATAAGCAATGACCAACCACAACATAGTCAACACAGATTTCAACAAAGAACTAGAGAATTGCATCTAGGGTGGGTCAAAAGAAGCAATGGAAACAAAGTGCATAACAATCATGCAAAAGCAAATTTCTAAGTCATAAATTATATAATTTAGCCATTATATAGCATTTCACACGACCCTAGAACTAGAGTAACATAAAACAAAAAATTATAATAAAGATAATTAAGAAAAATTCGGAAGATTCATTCAAGTAGGCTTACCATTCGGTATGTCCTTCAACTTGGTCCCTGAACCCTGCAAAACACACAATCACAGAAACCAATTCCTCTATCTTCAACCAATCATTAACAGAAAAGAAAACAGAAATCAACAGAGAAAGAAAACCAAGGAAATCCTTCATCAACTAACCTGAGAAACAGTCACGATCTTAGGAGCCGGTGACTTCCGTGGAGACAAAGCCTCCGAGAATCTCTCAACAGCCTTGCGTTCTCTCGACGGCCTCTCAATTGTCGGTGGTGTCCTCTCCATCGAAGGCTTCCGCCGTTGCTTCCGATCACTGCTCTCCTTCTTCTCCTGCTGCTTCTCTTCACTCTCCTTCTCAACCACTCCCGTCTTGCCCTCTTCTTCTACCTTAGCTACTGCTTCTTCTTTCTTTTTCGCTTCTTCAGCCTCGGAACCGTCACCGGCCGGCGGGACTTGTTCTTCTGAACCCTTCTTCTCGTTTTCCGGCAGCTCCATGAAGAGCGAATTGAAGATCTGGCACGGAAATCAGAGCCCTAGATTGAACTGTGGAGAGAAGAAAGAAAAACCCTAGATATGGAAATGGGGAAGACTGAGCGCGGGATTGGGAGTTTCTTTTTGGGGGGGAACGAAAATTTTTTAGTGGGAGCGGGAGTGTTGTAAGATGAATGAAGCCATCGAATTCGAAGGGGTAATAATTAAATTTGGGGAAATATTTTTAATTTCCCACCAAATTAAAGCTGTCCTAGATTCTAATTTCCCAACCATGATGAACAACACACACGCACACAAATTTAAAAAGAAAATACTAATAAGCTGAAAATAAATTACATTATTATAAATGGAATTATTAAAAATAATTGTACTAATAAGCTGAGACTAAATTGTAACAAATAAAAAATATATCTGATCATTTCTTTAAGTTCTCTCTTTAAAATTATAAAAAGAATGTCAATACTTTGCTTTCGGTCCAAACCCAAGAAATAAAAAAGAGAACGGAGTCAAAGATCACATCACGCACAAACAAAGCGTCCGCTGTCATGTAATATTTCCAGTCTGAATCAGAAACTTCTTCAATCTGGAAGAGCAACTCTTTGTCTCAGTATAAGAATGTGTTGTTTGCTATTTTATTCTAATTTATTTTAAATTTTTGAATAAATTTTGTGTAATAGTTTATTATTTAAAATTTTTTAAAATATAAAAAATATTTTATTAAACTTCTTATTATTTTTTATTTTATTTTATAAATTTATTTATTTTTAAATTTTAAATATTTTTATTTTTCAAAATTACTTCAAATATCCTCTGCAGTCGCATCATCCGTGGCAGCAAATTCTGCAAGCTCATTAGAATACACATATGAATGGGAAGATCTATAAATTAAGCAAAACATAGAGTTCCTATCTGGATAATTTTTTCTTAAAAAACTCACTTTTTGAATAATCTTTTATAATTATATTTATAAAATTGCTATTATATATTTATTTTCTAATTATACTTCAAAAAATATAATAAAATCTTACGGTATAGATACTTTTATACTCTAAAATAAATATAAGAAAAGACTTTAATAAATAATGTGAAATAAAACAATTTTTTGAAAACTCTCAAACACTCTGTCAGACATGACCTAATTCCACACAGCAGATTACTGACTAAATTTCAGGACACATAAAAACATCATTCATGCACAAGACCTCATGGAAAGAGGGAAAAAAAAACCAGATTACAACAGATGGTGAAAGGAAAAGATACTATATTAATCCACATTTTAGAAAAACTAGTGGTACATACATTGAGTGGTGTGTGTAGATTTAACTAATTCACAACAACAGTGTCAAGGCTTGCTTCCAATCTGCTTCTGCTAGAAAGCTTCCTGCCTGCCTGCACTTGCTGAACAAAGAGACCACGCATTCACGAACATCCTCCTACAAATACTTCCATTAATAACATACATCCCAGTAACAATTCAGTAAAAGGGGCATACTTATCAGCTGCAAAGATCCAATCTAATGTGAGAATTCCTGCCTCTATAGAATGGTGCACGAGCATGCTGACTTCTTTGGTAATTCATCTATCTTCTTTTCTGCAGCAGCAGTCAGCAACAAAAATAAAAAACACCTTAACAAAACCATCCCAAATTGTATAAAGAGAGATGATATGAGATCAAACTCCGAACAGCACCATCCTAACCAACAAACAAGCTCTAAAAGTATCTTTCAGAGAATTTAACATGTGACTGGTGTTGCTAAAACGTTTTGCATGCATACAAAACAAACGCGGAAACATACAAGCATCAAAATGCCAAAAGTTTTGCACATATTTCTGCCATATAAAAGGACACCGAAACTTTCATTAAAGAAAGTAACTAAGAGAGAAATTGTCCTGGAATAACCTGATTGCGACTGGATTTAAAAGAAATTGGAGTGCTTGCTATTGAAGAAAAAAGTTGTGGTGTTCTGCCCAAAGACCACCGATTTGAAGGATTTATAAACCGTCAACAGCAAGAACTACACTTTTACCTGCTTTGGCCTTTGCCGATGATGGCTGGACAACAACATGCATGGTAATCGTCCCTCCTGGGAGCTCAACAAAGGGCGGTCTGCATTGTGCCACTGTTTTGTTGTTCTCCAAGATTTTTCCGCTGCTGATCAGCTTAACATCATCACCTGCCTTAGGCACGATTTTTTTATCTAAAAAGTACCAAGGACAGAAAATGTTACATTTCAAACCACCAAAAAGGTGGCATGTCCTAGAAAAAATGAACTAAATGGCTTTGTTTAAAAGTAATCAATAAATTTACGCATATGCATCTCATCTCAAAACAAAAATTCAGAAGGAAATTAAGATGATTTACTACAAAAGGGTTCTATATTAGCATCTTCCTTAGCATAAAATGGTGAGGTGGATGTCTTCAGAAACGCATGCAGCAGCTAAATGTAGCATGAATCAAACAGGCGGAAAGCATGGAGACTATATGGAGTAACTTGATAATCCAAAAGAATTTAACCTTTTCTGCAGTAAAGAAAGATGTAAACATTAAAGATTTGGCGTTGGAGACTGAAAATTAGGAGCAGAGTATATTTCGCGAGGGTAATCTAAATAAAGTAGCAAGTGAGTCCATAAAGATAGTTTAGACAAAAAAATTGCACTACAGACCACAAACTAACAAGCTACAGATGGACTCATATTTACCACTATTGTTCAGACTTACATGATCCTTAACAATTCCACAATCAAATCTATAGCATGTTCCGTTGAATAAAAAAGTCTATAAATGAAGCAAAATACCACAGCTAAGAAATAACCTCAATCTACAATGGTTTAGAATTCTTTAGGATATACCAGTCTAAACTTACTTGTCATTCCAACATCATCATACACATGAAAATGCTAACCTTGAGGTTCATTAATGCCAATAAACTTTCAGCATATTGCACATAGAGAATGTTCAATTCGACCTCTTGAACTCAAAACAACGCGAGACCCATACTTAAAGCAAGACTAATGCATACCCACTTCCGCAGGCCAATACAAGTATATACAACATGTGGATGTTCAAAGCTATCTCGGTACAAACTGAGAATCAACTAAGCTAACAAAGTAGATAAGGACAACGAAATTTCAAGTAAAACCCCAATGCACAGGAAATAGAAGTACTTAAGCACGACCAACAATATATTAAGCGGATGTTTGGGAGAGCTTTTCTCCTCCTTTTCATTCCAACTTTTCATTTCATGTTTTCCAATAAAACTTCTAGAATAATCTACAGAAATTTTTTTTAAATATTAAAAGTACAGAAAAATTTTACAACATAAAATTTTATTATTAATTATTTTTATTATTTTTTTAAGTAAAAGTTACAACTTACTAATTGCTATTAAAAAGAAAAAAAAACCACAACTTTCTAAGCATACTCTTCATACGATCCATCCAAATGTAACAACAAGCTCAATTTCACTGGTGCTACTACATAATCCAATATGCCAATTGCGCACAATCTGAAAGATACTTGGAAGCAGAAAAGGCAATCACAATTCACAAGGGAACATTCATGTTCAACTAAAAATTAGCAAACAACTACATCTATAAATGTAACCTTTGGGCCATTCAGAGACCATTCTTTCCTTCACCATGGCGACAGTAGCCGTCGCAGAGTATCTAATCGGCCCTATATCAGTTCCATCATAGAGCTTGAACTTGAGCTCTACAAACTCTTCTTCCGGCATCACAACAATAGCAACCAAATCGTTCTTGTTACAATTCTCTCCTTTTCGTTGATCTTGTTCTTATAGTTCTTAAAAAATCAGCAATCAAAGATCAATCTCAGGAAACCAAAAAGAGCCAAAAAGTTACGAAAAAAGAACCACCAATTTAAAAAAAATAACAAGAACGAACCTTTTTCGCATGGAAATCGTTTGTGAGTGATTAATTTCACAAGATGCTCTTCGATTTTGAATCAAATCCAGAGAATGAGGAAGAAGAGAAACTGAAGAAAACGAAAAAAAAAAGGAAGAGAAAGAAGAAGAGAGTATAACTGAAAAACGGGCTAAAGTTGGTTTCGCAGAGTGCCCGGAAACTGCTTGACCGCCGAGAGTGTTGTGACACTTGCAGCAATCGCAGCCGTACAGTTGTCTTTCTAAACATATTGGAGTAAATCGTACAAAATAATTAATCCAAAAGTTTCTTTTGATTTCTTTCTGGACTGTTGTAGCAAAGTTTAAGGGGTAAATTGATAATAATTATAATTATAAATATAAATTATAAAAAGATATCGTAACAAATTGCCGCCAGTAGGGTGTTTCTAGTAATTAACTGGGAAAGATAGAGAACGAAAATTTACCCAAGCTCGCCCCGGCAAGAGTTGAATTCTCAATACAGCAATAGTTGAACAGACAGAGATTACACACTGCCTAAAAAAAACAACAACAAAGTTTCGTGTGTTACAAGCTTGAAAGAAGCAAGATTCACCTGAACTATGATTCTTTTCTTTTGCACAAAAATCCCTGGGTATTACAAGAATGAAGATACAGAGACGTCACGATCTACTGCGAAACTTCTACATGCAGCGGATTTCTCTACACTAAACTCTACACCTTCATCTAATCAAGGCAATCGAAAAGAACGACGATGTACTTGATAGATATCTCCCTATCATCTACATACAATGCATTGCTGTCGAATCTTCTACATGCTGTCAAATCTTTGTCTTCATTGAGTCATGAAGGCAGCCAAAAGAATCACTGTAACCACAAGGAAAAGAAACGCACAGCTTTTCAGAAGCTTTTGTAGTGAAGATCGGCTTCTTACCCTTCGTTCATAGCTTGCGTCATCCATGCGATTGTCAGATCTCTTGTCTCATCACTCGTCTCAGCACCTGAAGGCTGTCCATCATACAGCATGGACTCTAAGTAGTCAAGGACCTCCACGACTTCTGATATGGAAGGACGATGATCAGCATTTTCCTTAATGCATCTAAGTGCTACTGCAAGGGCTAGGAGGAGCTCAGCTGTAGGATATCTCCCTAGCAGCTTTGGGTCGGCAAGTTCTGCATAATTGCTTGCGGCAGTTACTATCATAGGCCGAGCCTGCAACATAACAGGATGAATTACATCCATTGTAACTGAAATTAATGTTATGAGTCTCTTAAGATTCTAATAGTCTACGCTCATCCATGTTTCAGCAGGAAAACAAGTTGAACTTATCCTAAATTCACATATCCATAAGCAACGGTCCTTGATTTCTAAATAAGGATGTTTCTGAAGAATTTAAGAGCTATCCCTCTGCTTACTGCTACCATCAGATTAGACAAACAAAGAAGAGTTTTGAACTTCATTCATTCAGCATAAGTCGTGCCAACTAAAATTTATGGTAACCAAGCTTACCCATTCTACAAGGGACCATTCCGAACGCGGCCTCTCTTCATCCCATGCTTTCCGTCCGGTAAGCAACTCCAAGAGAACAATTCCGAAACTGTAAATATCAGATTTTGCTGTCAACTGTCTACCCAAGGCATACTCTGGAGCCCAGTATATGTTAGCTCTCATCAGGTTTGGTCCAAATGTGGCAAAGCCATAGTCAGAGATCTTAGGAGTGAAGTCTCTGTCCAACAATATTTTTGCAGGTTTCAAGTCTCTCATCATGATCTGTGGGTTGACTTTGCAATGAAGGTGCTGCAAGCCTCTAGCTGCACCTGCAGCTATCTTCATCCTTGTATTCCAGTCTAATGGTTCCCTGTTAAGATCTGCAGTATACAATTGTGTCATTCCACAAGGGTCCTTATGTTCAATCCTGAAACTATCAATTAGTTTGTAATCCACTAAAAGAGTCACTTGCGAAATATAAATTGCATATCCAGAGATCAATTAGCCAAATATATGTAACTGGGTATGTGATAAAAAATGATGGAACTATTCATGTCGGTATCTGTCAAGTAAATTTATATTTAAGGTTCAGACTTTTAACTAAGAAATATGTATAAAACTTGATTACGGACATGCTGATTGATGACAGTAAGGTTTCTGATATATGGCAAATGAATGACTGAAGGTAAAATATGAAGCTGCTGCACCATGGGAAAACAGAAGGAAAAGAGCAAAGAATAAACAACAGATATAAGAGAGTGCCCGAATATCAAAGAAAGAAACCAAACATTCCCCAATTCAGCAGCCCTTTTTCACAGTAAAAACACTTCCAATCTTGAAACAAATTTGAGACAGCAAGTAATGAAAAGGCAAGTTTTAGAACAATCCATACCATGCAGGTGAGAATCTAATGATCCTAAGGGCATATATTCGTACACAAGGAGCCTTTGATCCCATTCATGACAAGAACCAACCAAAGTCACCAGATTCTGATGATGTATCGTGACCAGGTTGACAACTACCGCTAGAAACTCTCTTTCCTTTTCTGATAGAAACATCCTTTCCTCTGGGAACAAATTGGAATCCAGTCTTTTTACCACTACAGCCTACAACCAGGAAAAAGTATTGTTGAGCACATTCCTAACTGTTCAATACATATTCTGTTTTACTGATTACTAAATGAATTTTAGACTGAATACTAAACAAGTAACTAAAGTATTTTAATCTAAGTGAAAAAGAGATGGATTTCTTTCAGGATTTCCTTTAGAAGACTAACATAATCAAACAAATTGCATCCTACCTCGCGCGTCCCCCCAAGAAAGCCTCTATAGACACGGCCGTGTCCGCCATTCCCCAACATATAATCTTCTCTGAAAATCTCTGTAGCAGCTACAATCTCTCGGAAAGGGAAAAGTTTTGCAGATGTTGGAAAGCCAGAGGTATCTCTTGAGAGTGTCTGAGCACCTGATTTTGTCATCACAATGAAGAAGAGTAATAATCATAGAAATCCATGCATGCTGAATTATGTCATCACTTATTAACCAAACAAGTAAACATTATATGCAGAAAGACCTATAAAAACAATTAAGTTAAAAGTAGCATGCAACTTTGAAAATATCAAATGCTTTTGTTCCTCAGGCTATACTCCATTAAACTAACAAGTAAACATTATGAAAAAAATTAGAAAGATAAACTAGCATAACACAACAAGTAACTTTATCAAAAATCAAGAATAGCTTTAAGATAGCAAGTGGACTTCTCTTCAGAGTATAACCCAATGTTAGCATCACTGAGTTACAGCTTACTACCGAAAACATTATCAGGAAATAGCATCAGCATGTTTTTTAAATCACTGAATTAAAATGCAACACTAGTCAAACTAGCATACTCCATGATCTAAATCACTGAATTATAAAGTACTGTGAATAGCATTATCTAAAATCAAGCATACGTCTCACACAGCAAATGCACTTTTCCTAAGTGTATACTCCATGTTCTACATCAATAATTTACTACAAAAACATTATGAGGAAAAATGAAAGTAACAGCATACATACGCTATTGTTCAAACCAGGGAATGGAACAAGAACTGATCGCTAAATACAAGCATAACAAAGCAAAAGAACTTAACAAGAACGAAACAATCCAAATTCTCTGTTACTACCAGATAGAATCTACGGGAAACAGAATTTTTCAAGTTTAATAATCTCTGTCTGTCCTCTTCTTCTTTTTTTTTTTTTTTTTTTTTTGGCGCTGTTGCTGTTTTTGTTCTGATAAAAACCATTACAGAGAATGAATTTGAAACGGGTTCCAATTGAACGAAGAACCCAAACCCAATCTTCGTGATTACATACATAAACACTACAAACATTTCCCGCAAGATAAACATTTCAAGCAATTAACACTAAACCAAAGACTACTGATTGCACGCAAAAGACAGAAAAGATCAAAATTTCAAGTAACTCTAGAAATTGGGGACGAAGAACTACAGCGGCTTAATCAATTACCTAGATTTATTTGCCTGTTTCCTTCACCTTGAACTCGCGAACGCGAACCTTCGCCTTCATCATGCGCGTTCCCGCGAAAACAACGGAAAACCATGATTCCAGTCGGCTGAAGATCTCGAAACAAATCCAAGATCCAAACTAAGAACTTGATTTCACGAATTCCTTCGTTTCTCGAGCTAGACCTCAAAGAAGTTCAAAGAAATTCAAAAAACTTTTCGTTGCAGTGGAAAGAAAAACTTCGAGTCGAGAGAGTGAGGAAGGCATTTATAGGTAACGGAATTTCTAAATTTTGTTTAATTAAAAATTATTTTTAATTTCTATGACGGTTATGTCCTTAACAAATCTCTGTTAACAATAACAATATATCCATGACACGTGGCACATATTGGAATGGGAAGTAATTAACTGAATGGTTACCGTCAGTTATCTGAGTCCATGAAGATCCACTCGTAGTTGGGCTCAAAATTGAATCCTTTCGGCCCAATAAACCCTTAATAAGAAGTTCATAAACTTAATTAAACAAAAAAGAAAAAAATTCAAAATAACATATTTTGTTTAAGAATCTTATTATAAAATTTGAATGATCAAGAAGTTGTACAACTTTATGGCTAGTTTAGAATTACTTAATAAGATATTAATTTTAAAACGAGTTCGTTTTGAATTTTTTGAAATACAAATATAAATTTTTTTCAATTTTATATGATCGTATATTTATTTATATTTATTCAATTTTTAAAATACTTTTTTACGCCAGTATAGATTTTATTTTTAACAACAAAACATAGTTGTAGGAAAAATGTTATATAAACTATTCACAGACAAGAAAACATTCATCAACCAAATGACACTTTCAACAATTACACAGAAACTACGGGACTGTTTTTTTCGACTCCATAATCAAACAACAAATTAATTACAACACGAGAGATTGAAAACATAAACAGAACAACAAAATCAATAGTGATCGGTTATCTGCTTCGTCTTGTATGCAGAGGAGATAATGCAGATTAGCAGGAAGAGCACGAAGCTGATGTAGGACGAAACGAGGGAGAGAGCAACTCTGTTGCAGAACTTGTCGAAGTCCGGCCGGCAAACTTTACTCCAACCGAACTCATCGTTCCCTTTCTTCACTAGATGGCTTATTGCTGATGCTGCTGACGCTGCTGCAATCACCACTCCCATGCTCACCTATATATCGCACCCGCAGCACATTCCGACGAAGTTAAAATTTGAGTGAAATGTGATTAATTATGAAGGTGTTCTTGAATTCAGATGTTGCGTTTTCATACCAGATCCAGAACAGGCAGAAGGTAACCCTCCACAATATTCGGCACGCACCCCAGCGACATCAATGAGTAAGCACAGACCACTGCATTCCCGGCAAGAAAGAACCTGAGATTCAAAAATCGTCAAAAAATTAGAGAGAAGAATGCGAACACTAATATTTTGAATGAAACTGATCAAATAACGATTACTTGAATGCTGGTGAAGAACCATAACTAGCACGCATAGAGTAACCAGCAACTTCGCTCGTCTGCTTATTAAATGCCATAAGCAGCGATGCCACAAGCGTCGCAACAAAAGCAAGCAGCCTCAAAACAACCTGTGTCTTCATTTGTTTCCCATGCCAAATCATGTCATCAGTCAAGCTCTGGCTTCTCTTCATCACACTATTACTATTATTGTAGTTGCTGTTTGCCATTTTTCATCAACACCAATTCAATCAAACACGAACAAAAACCAAATCCCACTTCGCCAATTCCACAAACAGGTAACCTGCAATCAAGAAAAACATCAAACAATATCCAGAAAAAAACAGAACTGAAAGATCATATAATCAAACACTTACTAAAAAGTCTACGACCAGAGAATTGATTAATTAAATGAATTGAAGTCTAATATATAGAGATAGACAACGTGGCAGCAGCAGAGCATGGTGGTGTTTTGAAACTTTAATTTGAATCGAAGTAGTGGGACAGTTGAAGTGAAATACCAGAATTTTTGTTTACCGTCACCACCATTAACTTTACCTTTAAGCACTTTCTACTACAGTTTATCCGTTTATGTGGAATACAATAAAGAATGATGGGGAGATAAGCTTACCGGTGGAGGTGAGAAAGTGGTGGCAGTTATGTTTACGATCATAACTGAAATTAGAAACTGAAGTTCAGAAACTGAAAACTGGATGTGTTCATTCATTCAATCAATTCAAAGTAGAACCGGTTCATTCATTCACATCAGCAACAGCAACTTCCGGAAGTTCCAGAAGTTTTTTTTTTATCCCTTCTTCCTTCTTTGACTCATTCATTCATTCAACTCCATCTCATAACGGAAAAGAAACAAAGAAAAGAATACTTACTGCAAGAATCTAGAGTTGGAGATCAAGGTCAATCTTCGCACCACCTTCATTACCGATAATAAATAACCACAACCTTCCTGTTGTTAGCAACCATCACTGTTGGCTGCTGCTGCGGTACCGGTGGTCGTGGAGCATAGAAGTAGAAGTAAGAGTTCTGCCACAAAGAAGCCAGATGCAGAACGCTTTCATGAGCTGTAGGAGGCATCGCCCCCTCCAGTGATGATCTGCGGCTGCTGATGTCATCATGAGTATCTTCCGGAGGAGCAAACGGATGTTTGTAGTAGTCGTTGTTGTTGTAGTGACGGCGGTGAGAGGCGCAATGTTCTTTAATTCTTGTGAGCATTCTGGTGACCACCGAGTGCTTGTGAACCCTCTTGAACAGTAGTTGCATGGTTTACTCTCTGCTGCTCTTGCTTGATCTGATCAGGCTGAATCAAAGCCTCAGGAAGTTCCACGTCATCATTTTATTCTTCTTCTTCTAGTTAGAGCTCTGAGCGTTAGAAAGTTGGCTTCGGTTTTGTTGAAGACTGGAGGCTGCACGCTGTTGGTTATTTATATAGTTAGCTTTCTGGTATCTAAAAGAGCAAACAAGCATTTGCGGCAGAGATCGCTTATAGTAAAGACCATAATACCCTTAAAATTTTATTCTTTGATTAGTAGCGAATATTTCTACCCTCTCTTAGTACTTCCACGTGTCCAACAAAACCTGCGGGAGAGTTAAGAGATTCGGCCCACTCCTGAATTTCGTTCGGAGGCAGAAGAGAAGCCATTAGATTGCTGGATCCACGTTTTTTATCGGACGGCTGAGATGAAGTATGAGTGTTTAAATATTTTCGTTTAGGACGCCGTGAGGATTTGGCCATTTCGGGAAAAGAATTTGTTATTCTTGATTCTCAAAAAATCGCAGACTAAAATGAGTTAAAATTAATTTTTTATTATTTTTTAAAAATAAGTTAAAAATAAAGAATAATAAATTTAAAGTATAATTTTAAGTTCAGTTTATATTTAAAACATTTGAACTATCTAATTGTTCAATTCTAGTGAAAAAAACCTAGAAGTCCGAACATTTGAAATATGCCTTTAAAATATAATTATTGCACCATCTCAACCATAATATAAAACAAATAATGCAAACGAGTATTACTAGATTCTAAATAACTGATAATACCTGCTTCAACGAATTGAAAATGAAAGATGATCAAGAAAAAGATTGAAATATTTGTTTCATATGTACAAGTTATTGATTTCTGGATGAAGAAAGATATGTACATGGGAATGGGAAGCTTTTCAATGAGGTAATGAGGATAAGATATCTACATTTCTGTTTCTTTTTTCCTGAGTTTTCGAACAATGAAGAGAGGTCGAGAATGTTAGTCGGTGATGTCGAAGTACTTTGGATCAGCTGGATAGTGATGATCCACTCTCAACTACAAGGAAAGACCAAAGAAATCAGTCAGTGATGTAGAAGCTGTTCTCACGACATATTGCATATGGATAAAAGAATGAATACCTTGCCTTCATCTGCATCTGAATGACGCTGAGGAAATACCACCCTGAGATCGCTGTACAAATAAAAACGCCTTTCGTCGGTGTTTATAGTATTAAAATCAGGACTAAATGAAGTATCAGATTGGCATCTTTGCATGGACTTGGAGCACTTCTTAGGAGGAGGGCACAGAAAGCGGATATGCAGAGCATATCGCAGCACCCCTGAACCAGCAGAACTGTCATTGGCTTTCAGTGAGTTGGATGCATGCTTCTGATTATACACATTGTCACCCTGTGATGTATCATGCCTAGTACTTTTCAGACATCCATCACCGTTTGACACGAAGTCATCCTTTGTTTTCACCAAGTGATCCACTCCATTCAGATTTTCAGGACAGCACTCAGAAGGGAAAAAGAATGAACTCATATCTTCATCATTTTCATGTTTGTCTGCAGCACAAAAATGCTTAGAATCATGACTACATACAGGATACAGCTAGTAAAAGGATGAGTTACACAAATGTAGTATCACCAATTTACCTTGCAATTTCATTGCACCAGCATCTTTGACTTGTTCTCCAGACGGGTTGTATGCGGAACTGGAAGAGGATAGAATCGTCTTTTGACGAATGAACGTCTAGATGTCAGGAGAAAAGGTACATAACAAGTTATTACTATAACATTCACAGGATTGATGATACAGAATATTTATGAAGCATAATGCTTCTCACAGAGGCTGCTTACAATTTCAATGTAAAAGAATTTCATATAGCAACAACAAAAAGTTCAGGATGAAAGAAATTATCCCACCCATGTTAAATGATCTTCAGCCAAAATGAAAGAAATTATATCCCACACAGGTAGGTCATCAACGACGATAAAAGGAATCATGACTCTGCTTACAGTAAAGCCAACATTGCATGGCCTATAGGAGACTGCAGTTATAAAGAAAAGATCCATGAAAATCATGGATCTTCTCTTTCTCTCTTACCAATCTAAAGTGATCACAGAAAAGTTTTTCACATGTGAAGTTTTTAGTTTCTGTAAAACATATACTAGACTAGTATCTGCTACACGCTCAAGCTTCTAATAACGACTGACTATGTGATGAACCTTTGAGTAATCCATGCAATGAGACAAAAGGGGTGGTTTTCCACGTCATGAAAATCGGTACTCTCGGAACTCATTACTCATGAAAATCATGTTGTTTGAAGAGTTGGAAGCTTTGGTTCATCCAATGCCACAGTTATTGAATTATTTGAAACATTGACTTTTTTCTTTTACAATCATTTTTGTGCATGTTTAGAGATGGAACGGTAATACCAAAAGAAACATGCTCAACTGCAATAAAATTCATATATTCTGCACTACATATGTTATATTAGGTCTTGGAATCAATACCTTCGTACCAGCAGGCATATCACTTAAATCATAGTTGCAAAGGAAAGTGTGAATAGGAGTCTTCTCAGGATTGCTCAGAACCTGTTGAAAGCATGTGAGCAACATTAAGAATCTATAAGCACCAAATCTGCAACCATGCTAGTTTTTGACTCAATAAAAAGGACTGACTAGACAATATGAACCTTCTGTGATCCACCACAATTATATTGCATTTATATGCCATTCTAATAATGTAGAACGTGGTTCGTCATATACTCTTTTGATATGCTTAGAATGTATAGGTCCTTTCAGTGTTCCACTGAACCTACCTTTCCCTTAAACATAAACCCTAGCAAGAAAGCAACTGAGACTTTTGGATGTTACAGGGGTTCTCGGACAAGGAGGATTCAACAAGACAATTACTGGACCAGCTTGTTGTTCAACTCACCGTAACAAAATCCAATAGCAACCTAGGAGGCTAGATATCTACTAAAGATAACAGGTTAATAGGCCTAACTTACTTGATCATCAATCAATTTTGAGGGCTAAGAAACCTAGTACCAGTTGTAGGCGTCCCTTCATGGGAATGCGTAGGCGACTATTTCCTTGTCTTGATTCATCCACACTAAGGCTTCTTCTTAATTTTGGACTTTTAGAAATATGTGATTGCAAATTTCCACCAAGGTTGATTGATGCATAATACAGTAAGTAGTTATCACCATCAACGCTTGTCACGGAGAAGGGAAGCTTCTGAGATTTTGGTGAAAAGCTACCACCAGTAATACTTAAAATAGCAAGAAAGCCATCAATTCTCTGAAATAAAAAAGCAGAGAGAAAGAAAATGGATTCAGTTTCAAATTAAGAACACTGTGGTCATGATCAACTCTAATCACAAACATTAAGAAGTAATGTCTGTTATGTTGCATAAACTAACCTGGCTAAGTCTTCCAGAAAGAAACCTTCCAGATAACAGAGACTCTTCAAACGAACCAACCAATGACCTTCTAATAGGAATGAAGCTCAAATTTCTGGCAAACTTGGCAGAGTGTGATGTTGGGTCTAATTCAGAACAGCATTTAAATCTTGCTTCCCAGCTTTTTGACGGAGTATATGTATCTAAATCTTCAAAGCGTTCCAAAGGCTTATAGTCATCTTTCTTTGGTGCATATACATCATTAATACTGTATTCATTTACTGCTACTTCCATATCAGTTGATACTGAGAAATTATGATCCATATCTTTCAAAGCATCCCTGGAAACTCCTAAATCATTTCCTCTCTCAGCCAACTTTGGACATAGTGGAGACAAGGAGAGAGGTGGTGACCTAGCCTCTGTGGGAGAGAAAGGTACCAGTCCGGTGTGTGTGCTTAGTTTAGTCATTTCTTTACTAGGATCAAATATCACTCGATCGAACTTCTGAGGAGAAGCATTGCTGATACTAAGCATAGGGCCATCTGTTATCACAGAAGGAAGTTTACTTGCATGCAACTCAATACCCAAATTCGAGCATATTGAAATGGGAGAAAGGGCATCCCCAAAACAATCTTTATTTCTGTTGGCCTTTTTGGAATCCTGAATGGTATGGCCAATTTCCTTTCCATTAGATAGAGGAGAAGAATCACCAGCAGCAAGATCTAGAAAATCACCACGAAACTTGTCATCAAGCATGCTACTTAAAGGTGATAGTAAGCGTTTTCTTGCCATTGGCACCTGTAAATCAGTTATATTATCCGACTTGCCAATAGATACAGAAGTATGAATTCTATCAGCAAGAACCTTCTCAAAGCTACCAACAAAAGAATGACACTGACTTGGCTCAAACCCCACAACTCTTGACATCGGACTTTGAATATCCCGCCCTGATTTAGTATCATTCCATGCATTCTTATCTTCGGAACCAATTGTAAACCTATGAACCTCTGCCAGTCCACCAACTGCAGTTTTGAGCTTTGACGTGTTATGGGATCTTTCTGAGTGTCCCAAGATTGTTTTCCTATGCAATTCACCAGACTGTGGACACAGATAATCCCCCGTATTCTTGCTGGCACTGCTTCCTTCTTGTAGTAGATCTACATTACAGCTGCTATAGTTTGCGCACCTTGATGGGGAAAATGAATTAGTAGCTGATCTTGTTGCTTCAGTATTAGCTTCAGAAGGCTCTTGGGGAAGGCCCATTGATGACTTAGAAAATCCAATTAATCGATACTTTTTCTCTACTTCTTCACGTGCTTGTTCTATAATGAGCTTCCTAAGTTAATCAATCACTGCCTACATACAAGCCACAATCACCAACTATCACCCTTTCAGACACATTAAGCAAAAGTCCTGAAAAAACTTTCTTCTACAGAAAGGAGTTGCAAGCACAGTTTCACACAACCTGGAACCAGCAAAGGGCAAAGACTCAGAACCTCACCACAAGCAAATAAACCAGTCAAAATTAAAGCTCACAATCTTCTCATTGTGAACAACTGAAACTGAAATTAGCAAGTTCTAACAAACAATACTACTCACAGAGGTAAACTCAGTGAAAGACAACAAAGCAAAACCACATATATCACATTGCTCAATTAAGCTTTATAAGCTCGGATGAGCAATGCTGCAAAACACCGAATACCACTCAAACCAAAAATTCAGCAAAACAAAACTCGTACAAACACAAAAATGAAGCTTGCGAATATCAAATAACCAACTGACAAACGGGAATGCAGTAGTTCCGTGCACGACAAACATTCAACTCCAAGCACCAACAATTTTCGCAACATTATTCTTCCAGAATGTGAATATCAAGATCAAGAGATAAAAACTTAAAAACTCGAAAAATCACTGAAGCAATTAAGCTCAACAAGCAACAACCCTGCTAACACTTGCAAAACTTGAACTAGATTGCCAAAAATCGTTGATCAAACGAAAACCCAAAACACAGATACAAAAACTCAAACTTCCAACAAGAAACCGATTAACCAGACCAAAAACAACCTCTCTCTCTGAAACGCACTCTTTAACAGTGCCGTACACGGCAAACAATGACCTTTCTTCGGATCTGAAACACAAACAATTTCAAAAACTAAAAAATATAGATCGTGTGATGATATTGAACCGATCAACCAACCTATTTTAAGATCAATTGATCGATCAAAAAAATTTAAAAGAATTTACAATCAGGTCCTATTAAATTCTTGAAAACTTCAACTGAACAATCCTCGATTGCTCTGTTACTGCAGTTAATCGTCTTCTTCTTCTTCAACAACAACAACTGATCATCATCTCATCTTCTTCATCTTCTCCCAATCCCATTTATATAGATTTATCAACACCGAGAAAGAGAAAAAATAAACATAGCAGTCTATATTTTGCCTGAATAAAAAAAAATTTTAAATCGAATCTGGTGAAACGGTAGAACAGATTAGCTTAAAATGTTACCGACACCTTGCTGGGCCGTGATAGGCTTTTGTTAATTGGACAAAAGCCATTTACTTTAAGTAATAAATAATTGGGAATTATTCTTTCTCCCTTAGTTGGTTCGAGAAGAAGAAGATTCTTCTTTTAATTGATTTTTTCATCAAAGTTTGCAACTTGTTTTTGTTGTTTCGATTTTTAGATTTTACGTGGCTAAATCTCTCTGTTTGTTTCGATTCGTTGAGAAAAAATCTCTGTGGTAGGTATCTCTTGGTTCATTCTAAATTCTTGAAAATTTCGGCAATTTGTAGCTTGTTTATTTCAAGTTAGAATACCGTAGATTGTCTGGTTTTTTCCGGAGTTTTGCTGATTTGTTCTCTGTTTGCAGTCTCGAATTTTCAATTCTATAACTCTTGAACCATGTTGTTATCTCAAAAGTTTTCAAGATTTTTGGACAGTAACATGTTGTTCTCGGATTAAGATTGGTTTTATCACTGATTTTAATTTCCACAGAGCTACAAATTCGTGGGCTATCTGAGTTCTTAAGTATAAGAGAAGAAGGAGGAGCGAAGAAGATGTTGGATGTTTCGCGTGTGCAAAAGGAGTTGGCGGATGGACACAAGGATAAGGCGATTTCCGGCGTGAGCATTGTGCCATATGGCGGGGCTGTTGACCTGTCTCAACTCGTCGGAACCATATCGGGGCCACTTGGTACTCCATATGAGGGTGGAATATTTGAGATCGACATCCAGCTACCGAGTATGGATTAAAGCTTCAATCTTTATTGAATCACTTGGTATTGGTGTTTTCTTATGGTTATAATGTTGTTAAACATATTGCTTTACCATATATTAAAAAGGTTTTTATGCATGATATATCTGAATTTCAAGTTGATATCGACTTTTTCTGATATGGTGTGCTACCATGGTATCTTACAAAAAATGCCAGCTTAAATCAAACGTAGGTTTTCAAGTTGAAACATCTTGGTTAAAGTTGTAATTATAAAGCAGGAGATTAGGATTTTGTGTTGAAGTAGCGACTAAGTTGGGACACCTAGCACTGCTGATTTTGGAACACTCTTTATGGTTGAGAATTATTGCATAGTGCATACGGAGAATGCGAGTGAGCCTGTTTGAAGGCTTAGACATAAGACAAGGAATCTCACAATATCTGTTGTTTGTAGCATTCATAGTTTGAGCCAAGTGTGAGTAGGATGTGGATATTGCATTTACATGTATAAAGGAATATTGCAGACTAACATGTAAAGCAGAAACACACACTATAGAGAATAAATGAAGGATGAAAAGTAACCTGAGTGCCGTGTATGATAATCTGCGCATAGGCCCTTAGATCAATCAGAACCTACCTTACTTTGTTCTCAATTTGCTTTGAATATCATAAAGTAATTGTACAACATTGGTGAGTTACTGAGTTCTAGGTCTAGTTAATCAACATTTGTTTCGTGGGCATCTGTTTTTTTGCAACTATGTCCAAAACTTCACAATTCCACTTGTGAAGTATTTGATAGGAGTTATTTTCTGTAGGAAATGGCATAGTTTTGGAAGTCATGTTCTGAATGTTATTGATTGTATTTACTGCAGGTGGTTATCCTTTTGAACCTCCAAAGATGCAATTCATAACAAAAGTTTGGTATGGAATTATTTTCATACACCCATTTCTTTCTTGTCTAAGTTTCGTTTGAAGAAGTTTATTTGAACTTGGACTTTTGAGTAAGTTAGAAGGTAAATAGCTATAATAATGTAATGCTTCTATACTTTCTTTGCTAGTCTCTACTACCTCCTCCCATGCTTTGCATCACCATTTAAGAACCTTCTAACACATTCGCATTACCTTACAATTTTGTTAAAAAGGTTCTACTCTTTTTTGGTATTGACTATTGTAAATTGCTTCACACAAAAGAGAAGATGTGTACATGTCAACTGCCATAATTTTCTATGATTTCCTATATCTGTGCTTGATTTTAGGTCTTGTAGTGTAAATTTTCAACGTTATGCCAGAAAAGTAGTGGCAGGATTAGTAATGTTCTTACAGATTCAACTTCTGAATTAGTTGCTACTTCCATTCTTCACCAACCTTTGTTCCTTTCTTTCTTATTCTTTAGGAGCAAGCATGCAATTGTGTAGCGAGAGAATAGCATGTGTTAGAAGTAGGTTACAGATTTTTTATTCCAGATTTTCTCCAAGCAATGTTAACGTAGAGTATCCAAGTGTGTCTTTATGAAACTATTTTGTATTGCTTTTCATTTTCCACCCGTTTGAAGTTTTATGATCTTTACTTTTATTATAAAATCCAGTAAAGTCTGGAAACATCTTTAACAAGTTCTTTTCTTAAAACGCTCATGGGAGTAAGAGTTATTGTCTTCAGTACTCAAAAGATGTTGAGCAGATCTGACCTCTGGGACTGTATCCCCTATCACTTACTCTTATGGGCTGTGGGTAAGTAAAATTATAACATTTTTAAGTGTTAGGTATGACATTTTCTAGCCTGTAGTTGCTAATTCCTCAAATTTGAGCTGGTGTATACTTCTGTCATTTCCTTTTATTTTTTCATCTTTGCCTGTTGACAGAATTTTTGCCAACCAATAATGTTCAAGGAATTGCAATCAACATGAAATCTGCTGTAATACTATATACCTAAAAAATTTACCAAAGCATTTTTGTTACTGCAAGTTAGACTGCTATTGCTCCCTCCTTCATTTCAAGTTCCAATGTAGGTTCATCTTGCTGATTAGATCATGATATACATTTCTGGACTTTTTTTCATTCATTCATGTTGGAAAGGCATCCAAATATCAGCAGCCAGAATGGAGCAATATGCCTGGACATTCTTAAGGATCAGTGGAGCCCTGCCCTAACTCTAAAGACGGCACTTGTTTCTTTGCAAGCTCTGCTTTCAGCTCCTGCACCTGATGATCCCCAAGATGCTGTTGTCGCACAGCAGGTCCAAGAATATTCCACACCTGAGTCTCACTTTTCTTCACTACATCAAATTTCTACAATTGGTTCATTTTGTTACCTTGGACACCCTCATTCATGCTCTATACTTTCTTGCAGTACCTTCGCGACCACCCAACCTTTGTTGCTACAGCTCGGTACTGGACTGAAGCTTTTGCCAAGAGAACAACGGTCGGGATTGATGAAAAGGTAAAAGTTCATCAAGCTGGAACTGTCTCTCTTATAGTTATCATAAATTCATAACATAACTTCTTTTTATGCACTTGTTCTGCATTATATATCCTATCAGGTACAGAAGCTGATTGAGATGGGATTTCCCGAGGGTTTAGTGAGGAGCGCGCTTTTATCTGTCAACGGAGACGAGAACATGGCCCTTGAAAAGCTCTGCTCCAGCTAATGAAATTCACTCCTCTCTTATGGGCAAACTGAAAACTGGTTTTTTCTCTATGATTATAGTAGACATACAATGCTTGGCTTTAGATATTCTAACAGAGATTGTACTTGTATGCATTTTTCCTTCATTATGAAACCCTTAAAATATTAAACTAACCTTTTATATGAAATGAATGGAATGGAATGGGAACGTTGCTTGTAGTTTTTTGTTCTACTGTTTCTGAAGTTTATTAGGGCGTGTTTCAAGTTGGTGGAATTTCAGTTTTTTTCGTCAGAATTGAAGTTTTACTAACTTTTTATATTTTAATTGCAAGTAGAATTAAAAATTTGAATTTTCAGTTCTACACAAATAGAACTTAAGTTTCACTATATTTTTTTTTTTAATTCACTTCCGAATTACTTTAAAAATTAATTAAAATATAAAAATTAAATTTTATTTTTAACTTATTTTTTAAAAATTTTTTTTTTATTTTTTATTTTTATGAAATTCAGTTAAGATTATTTGAAACACGTCTTTACTTGTTATATTGTTGTTTTTTATAGCCAGGCCCATTCTAAATAGGCCCCGACCAGACTGGCCCATTAAAAAATTTACAGCAAGTTAAGTAATCAAATATTTATTTTCTTTCTTTCCTAAACTTTTAATATTTCGGTGCTTCTTCTTAAACACCGTGTAACCGCTTTTCTCTCTTTTTTTTTTTTAAAAATCTTTTTCTTTCTTTGCAAATTTAATCAAATCAATCATATAATTTTTTTACTTTCTTTCCATATTTATTCACCACGATTTTTTCGTTATTTATTCTCGCTCCCATCGTCTTCATTCAATCAAACTACTTTCTTCTTCAATCTTCAAAAAAATCTGGTTTTATTATTATATTTTCTGTGTTCGATTAGCAAAGAGTTTGATTGGTTAATGGGTAGAAGAAAGATTCCCTTCGAGCTCATCGCCGACGAGACAGTTCGTCGGAGCACGTACGTGAAGAGAATGAAAGGACTGAAAAAGAAAGCCCACGAGCTGAACGTGTTATGTGGCATTGAAGTTCTCGTCCTCAGCTACGGTCCACGTGGCAATTTGCCGAATACTTTCCCCGAAGACAACCGCCACGCAAGCAACATCGTCGGAAGGTTCAGCGGTTTGAGTTTGCCGGAGAGAACGCGCCACGCTGAGACTCTCGATTCGGTCTTGGCCAAAGATTTGAAGAAGAAGAAAGTTTTCGTACCGGAACCGAACCACGTTGATCACCAACTGTTGTTCGACGATTTGCCGGTTGAGTCAGTGATCGAACTAGCAGCAGCGTTAGATTTCAAGATTGATGAAGTGAAACAGAAGATTGAGTTTCTAAAGATGGTTAGCAAAGAACAAGAACGAGAACGAGATCAGCTGATTATCAACAACGCCTGTGATCAGCAACAGCAGTTGGAATACGTTGGAGGAGGAGGAGGAGGAGGAGGGTTCATGGCGGGGAGGGGGAGTTTTTACGGCTGGTGGGCTGGTGGGTATTGTGTTAATACCGGAGTGTTACCGATTGCTTCGTTGCCGCTTCCACCACCGCCGACGTTGAACTATGGTTTGATCGATCCATGGTTTCAGTATGAGCTACAACAGGAGCAGCAACAGTTAAATTCTTGTGAAGTTCATGAATGAAAATTTTCCAATGAGTAAACTTTTTTTTTTTTTTGGGCATTCTTGATTCTTTCTGGATCAATATTTGCATATTTTTTGAATTTTTTAGTCAAGAAGAAGAAACGTGGTTGACCAGCAAGGTAACTCTTTTTTTTTTTTTTTAACGATTTTGAGTAAGCATTGTTCAGAGTTTCAAGTCAACTTAGTTTGAAGAATTCATGAAGCTATCTTGATCTTTTTATGAAAATTGATTGATGTGAATCTTCAAGAATCTTTTATCAATTCTTTTTTTCTTGAATTTTTCTTTGGTTGTATGTTTCGACTGCTGCTTCAATCAACTGGAGCTGAAGTGGTAGGTAAAAAATTAGAACGTAAACCCGTGAGAATCTGCCACGTAGGATACTACAGTGGCGTTCAGTCTCCTTCCCTGTTCCAAGTTCAACTATCGTAACTCCCGCTCCAACTACCATCAATCTCTCCGGCAAAGGAAGGAACCCACTTCCGTGAACTCTGTGTAACTCTCCTTGCATACATGTGATGGGTTGCTTCTATAGTGTACAGGTATGGAGAAACAAGTTCACCGGCGGCTTCTGCAGTGAAAGAAAGCGAAGGGTGGACTCGACTCTCTGCCGTTGCCGGTAAAGCACTGCATGGTCTCTCTCCTCGCCGTCCTGTCCTGACTCTTTCCTCAAGCTCGACAAGTTCTTCTCTCTGCTTCTAGTTGTGTTCAGTTCATTTTCTGGTGTTTAATTTCAACATTTGAACTCATAAAGTTGGAATCTTTCTGGATATAAAGCTTGTTTTTATATGGCTTGGTTGAATTTGCTTGTTCTCTTTAACTATGTAAAATTGGACTTTTTGGTAGTTCTTGTTTTAAATATACTAAATATTATATTTTTTTATTCAAATTTTAAATTCTAAATATTTTACGTATTTAAATTATTAATTTGTTTTTAGTTCACATCAAATTTTATTTTTATTCAAATTTGATATTAAATTTTACTACACTTATTTTAAATATTATTTTTAAGCTATATTTTTATCGAATTTTACTTCTCACTTAATCATATTTTTATAAAATTTAATTTTACAAAACTCAATTACGTGATTTAAAATATACCATTATTTTGATGGATTAAGTGCTACGTTGAAAGAATTTCTTATTATTATTATTATTATTATTATTATTATTTAGAAAAATTTTTCTAATTAGGTGATGTTAAGTTTAGAGTAGCACAATGTGATACATGGGCCAGTGGGCTTCCTAAATAAATACACTTAAAAAGTATTGGCCCACTAATAAGCCCTATATATATTTTTTATAATTTTGGGGAAATTGAAATCCACATTGTTTTAGGATAATAAGCCAAAGACACCTTAACTTTTATATTTCAATATCAGTGATTTTTAGTACTTTAAGAGAAAAAAAACAAGAAGAAGATATAAAAACAAAACACTAACACTTAATTTCGTAGGTGACCTACAAAAATAAATAAAATCCTTTTAATAAAAAATAATATTTGGGATCACGTTTGGGATTGCTTATGAAATGGAGCTTTTGTGAAATGAAGGGTATTTTTGTCCTTTTTGAAAAACGAGCTCTATTTTTTTTACTTCTAAAAAAATAATAAAAATATGCAATAAAAAGATCTGGTAGAATTTTTTTACACTTTCTAAATTTTTAAATAAATTTTTTATATATTTATAAAATATATATTGAAAAACGTGAAATGGAGAATTGAAAAGTTGGGTTGGAGGAAAGCAAAGCCAAACACCCCCTTAGATAAGAACGGAAGAGCTACTTGGCATTTCTTATGCATTTTTTAGTTTATTATATTTATATTTTTCGTTTCTTAAAATATCTTCTGTATTGTCTTAAATTTTTTTTTTCTACATTTGAAAATTATGAATAAATATATGTCATAAATTACATGCATAATAGATTATTTAATTTAATTAAAAAAAATATTTTATCAGCAATCTCAAATGACTCTAAGAAGAGGGAGGCAAGAAAGATGATTTTCATGAAAAAAGAAATAATGAAACAAGAATTCAATAATTTCCTTTACAAACAATGAACTAACTACAAGCCATAATATAAGCTGCTCATAACTTTTCAGCAGCTCTCTTGTTCTTTTTAGAGAAAAACAAAAGCACTTTTTTTTTCTTTTTGATAATTAATAAGCAAGGAAGGAACTGCTAGCTTCTTCACATGAATGGTGATTGCTTTGCTTGTGTTATTGCAATAACCTTGCCTTTTGGGGAACTTCCTATAATCACTTTTTTTCCTTTTTTTTTTAATTCTTTCAAACAAACAAAGCATCCAGCTTCTATTATTCTAATTTCTTTTGCATCCAAAACAGAAAGCTATAATTTGGTAAAGTAATAAATGTTCTTTAATATTGTTAGGGCATGTATATTTACCCAAAAATAATTCAAAAGTAAGTATAAATATAAATTTAAAAAAATATATATATATAAATTAGTTTAAAATTTTGTTTAAAAAATTAATTTTAGAGTGAAGTAAACATGTGTTTAACTTAAACTCAGACTAGTGTTTCTAGTGCTGCTTTTTAGATTGAAAGCTTGTGGAGGAGTTCTTAACATGGGAAACAGATTTGAATATAGTTCTACAATTATTTAGATTCTCTTCCATCAACTTGAACTTTAGAATAGCTTGAAATTGTTTAAAATAATAAATGTTTTTTAAACAAAAACCTCTTAGTAGAATTTTTTAAAACTTAGATTTTTTTTAGCTTAAATTAAAATAGTATAGAAGAACTTTTTTAAAAAAATTTAGAAAAAGAGATCAATTTTGAGTTGAAAATCAAGAACAAATCCAATCCCATCTAAGGGCGTGTTTCAAATGCCCGTAATTCTATTTTTTCTCGTCAGATTTTGAGTTCCGAATAATTTCTATGTTTCAATTATACAAAAAACTCAGAACTCCACTTCCACATACGAAACTCCAGTTCTAACTTTCTTATTTATACACTTCTCAATATAATTATATTTTTTAATTTTCAACACACTTTCAAAATCTATTGAAATATAAATACTGAACTCCACTTCTACTTTATTTTTCAAAAAACTCTATTTTTCACTTTTCACTTTCACGCAACTTAATTACGAACATTTGAAATACGTCCTAAATATTGGGAGGCCTGGGTTCTCTACTAAATGCTACTTGCAGGTAAGAACAACCTTAGTAATCCACTTTTTGGTTTCATTCTTAAATGAAAAGAAGTGAAGGCAAAAAAAGAAAATGGAAGTGAAGTCATTAATAATTCAATGCATAGGATAGGAGTTGAATTTCTTCCACACTTTTAAACCATTTTCAAATGAAAAGTTTACAAGTAAAAAAAAAAAAATTTTCATAAAAAGAAAGATTCTTTTGAGTGAAAATTGCAAAACTTACTTTAAAAAAGGAAACCTAATAACTCCAAGAAAGCAACTCAACTTTGTTTGTCCAACTCCTCTTCAATCACTCCATGTCCTTGCTTCTCTGCTGGTCAAACAAACCTAACACAAAGAAAAAAAAACAGAGGATTCAAATTTTATTTAAAGTCTCATTTTCATGAATTCATTTTATTTGAATCAAATTTTTTTTTTTTTGGTTTTGGTTTTGTTTTTAGGGAGGAAAGAAACAGGGAGAAAGAAAGCGGTGGTAGTTTTCTACTTGGAGTCTGGTTCACGCCACCTTGTTGCCCTCTTTCTTCTTCCACTGTCTACTATAAAGTAACACACCGAAGCCCCTCACACCACCTTCCTCAACCCTCCTCCATGCCAACTCCGAGCTGAGTTTTTTGTATCCAAGATTTGAATTTTAGTTTGGGCTTTGTGTTTTCTTGAAGATCTTTGAGGTAGATCTTTGGCGGGGAATGATGGAGGGAAGTGGTAGGAGTTCTGCTGCTGTATGGAAGTTACCACTTGGGTTCAGGTTTTGCCCAACTGATGAAGAACTGGTTGTTCTTTATCTCAAGAGGAAGGCTGAAAGCCTTCCTCTTCCTGCAAACATCATCCCTGAAGTTGATGTCTCCAAGCTGGATCCTTGGAATTTGCCTGGTCAGTTTTCTTTTTGGCGTTTGATCGAATTCTGAACTGTTAAATTGCTGGAACTAAGGCTAATGTTTGCGTCTTTTTCTTGATGTTAGATTTTAATTTCAAGAAATTTTTGTGTTTTCAGAGTTTTTCTGAAGTAGTGTAATTGAAATTAAGCATGCAAACGTGTCTATGTTGATCTTGTTGTACCATAATTTTTCATAGGTTTAGACTTATCTGTTGGAAAATAGATAAATTTGTTTAGGGAAATGTTGGAGATGTTGAAAGATGCAAAACTATAAGAGTGCTCTTGATGAGCTCTGGCCTGACATTTGACAAAAAAGAGAACCTTAAAATTTATAAGAGAAAGGAAGGTCGCCTTCTGGGTTGCCCCAAGTTGGTGAGAGAAATATTATATATATATATATATATATATATATATATATATCATAAATGTAGGCAGAATGTGTACTCCATCTTTGGTTCAGAGGGACTCTTTCTCTCCTGTTTGTAGACTCAAAAACACATCTTGCAGAAAATTCGGTTCTTTCTGAGTAGGATGTTGTTGGAATATGGTGTTCAGCCTGAATGAATGGATGCTAAAAATGAAATGGCTCTTTCGATTGATCAAGGAAACAACAATCTGTGTTTTCTCAACAATTATCTTTAAAACATGTTGTATTATGGTTTGCATTTTATGTTCTTATTGATTCTGCATATCTACGTAGCAACATGCAGTTTGAATGCCGACATAGTATGGAATTCTTTTTTTCTTTGTCGCTTTCATTTTTGTTCTAATCGAACTGTTTAAGATGATCTTGTCGCCGTGTAGCAACATTTATAGGGTTCTACAAGGATTTTGGCATGTGTAGTATATCACTTGGCAGATCCGCGTATGCAAGCATTAATTCCGTTAACTTCCATTTTAAGACTGCTACGTTCAAGTAGTACAGCATTTTAACATCCACGGTCACTTTTTCCCTTGCATGGATATTTAAGGAGGAGTTTGGTTATTTACCTGAACTGAAAAGAAAATATTGACTTAATTTCAGGCAATTCCAAAGAAGATAGGTACTTCTTCAACCTGAGGGAGGCTAGTTATCGCAAAGGAAGCAGGTCCATCAGAGCCACTCATTCTGGCTACTGGAAAGCTACTAGAGTTGATAAAAAGATCACAACTCAGGGGAGCGATCGGATAGTAGGGTTGAAGAAGGTCCACATCTTCCACAAGGGAAAGCCAAAACATGGTTCTAAAACCAATTGGGTCATGCATGAATATCGCCTTGCTGAAACTCCAACCCAAGTAACCCGAGAGAATGTGAGTTCTTGACTAGTCTCCATTTCTATATTTTGCTGTTCTTCTAGATCATTAGGAGTAAACTTTAGGCATTTACAGGTGAACGATTGGGTTGTCTGTCGCATTTTCAAGAAGAAGAAGAGGAGCACAAACAAGAACGGGAGACGGGTTCGAAGAGGTGATGGCACCAATGACGTAGACTACATGCAGCAAGCAGACTCCTCTTCTCTGTCTTCATCAAGCTGTGTGACTGAGCTTTCTGATGAGCCATACAATGAAGAGGAGGAAGCGAATAGCAAGAACGCCACTGCTTTTTGAGTACTGATGGAGCTTAGAGATAGTGATGGACCATCCTAGAAGCATTAGGCAGAGGACTCATTAGGCTCCTTTGAAGTAGTGATGGACCTTAGAGATGCTAGGTTTAGCATCAATGACAATGATAGGGAAAAAATTTCATCTAGCTGTTTCTATCTAATGCCATGAAATAAAATAATTCATAGGGGAGTTTCTTTTCAGATCTTTATCATTTCTTGATTGGTTGCATTCAAGAGAAGCACTGGTGATATACTTCCTCTTTAGCGTGAATGCTTTATGGTAGCAAAAGGCCAATGATTTTCATTAAGCCTTAGAGAATCCAAGGCAAACGAAAGATGAGGAACATCATGATACATTTTGTATGGGAATTTATTCGGTGATTGCTACTTGAAGTCCCTGGAAACTGCACCGATGTTAGCATCAAGAGAAGATCTTTCGTTAGATTTTGTTTTGAACGTTGAAGAGATGAAGATTGCAACATTCATGTTTAAGACTTGAACGGTTTGTGAGATAGTGATTGCTATCTGTTTTGATGAAAGTCTTGCTTGCTGCTGGGGATCCTCGGAAAGTTTTCACCTGGAATGATTTTCCTGGATTACAGAACAGTTTGGGAACGCTAGTTTCGTAAAATTGAATTTGATAAAACTGAGTTTTGTAATAAGCGAATTAAAGATGAGAATGATAAAAATAATAAAAATAAATATTAATAAAACTTTTATTATGTAATTTTTTTATATTCTTAAAATTTTAAATAAATTTTTCTGAAATTTATCGCCAAACAACTCTAAAAAAGTGAGTATAAATTTAAAATCTGGCTTAGAAAAAATGAGTCTATATAATTTAAACGCACTCATAGCACTGGTTTAAGGTTTTGAATTCTAAATATATGTAGAGGTTCGAATTCTAAAACTAGGAAGAAATTAATCATAAGAACTTGTTCGATTGTACGTTCCTTTTTCTTTTATTTCTGATCATTGAATTTATTGTTTTTCTTCATGATTGTATCTTCAACATGAAGCAAGGCATCATCGATTCAAAAAAAACAAGACATTATAATTGGATTCTTATTATTACCGAACCGAACTGTTTTGCGAAAGCTGCCTGCCTGCCTGCCTGCCTCAAACTTGATTTCTCCAGTTTTTAATTTTTTTTATTTCTATATCAGATTTGATAATTATTGTTAAAAAAGTTTTAATTCAACATTATCTATCAATAATATTGAAATAATATTTATAAACGTTAGATTCATTTTTTTTAATTGCTAGTTAGTTTTAAAAATAATTTTTAATTCATCACATATTATTTAAATATACTAAATTTGATCGGTTCAAAATATAAACTAAATTTAATTTTATTATCTATTTTATTCAATATTTTTATAATTTATTTTATTATAAAAAATTTATAATTTGCGTCTATTAAATAAAAAAATCTATCTTTAGAGTACGTTTTAAAAAAATTTAATAATGCATTGCTTATCAATAGATTTGATATAATATTTATATGGATTGGAGTTTAATTTTTTCATCATTAATTAGTTTGGAATTTTTTTTTTAAACTTGATCACAATTAAGATTTAAAAAAAATCAACTAATATTTCTAAGT
Organism: Acanthochlamys bracteata; assembly: GCA_019914995.1. Taxonomy (NCBI): domain Eukaryota; kingdom Viridiplantae; phylum Streptophyta; class Magnoliopsida; order Pandanales; family Velloziaceae; genus Acanthochlamys; species Acanthochlamys bracteata. The sequence goes on from CM034141.1 coordinate 6,968,952, forward strand.
AGCAGTTCATAAATCATGTCTGCGATTTGACATCACGTTTTAAAAATAGTTTTTTAATTTTTTTTATTTTACGTCTGTCAATACATATTTTATAAATATTTGAAAAATTTATTTAAAAATTTAGATAGTATAAAAAAATTTTACGTAATAAAATTTTTTTATTATATATTTTTATTTTTTTTAAATAAAAAAAATAAAACTCATTTAAAAAAAAATAAAATACTTTTTATTTTAAAAATTTTTTATTTCATAACCAATCTTAAACGAACCTCAATATTCGACACTCGTCAATTAATACAAACACTATTAAATTATATTTTTTCTTTCTGCATTGAATGATTTGATTGAGATTTCTTTTGCGGTGACTGTAGCTTTGGAAGCATTACTGCTATTGACTGGAACTAACTACCTACCTGTTTCTGTTCTTATTAGAAATAAAAACAGAGCAAGAAGAAGAAAGCAATTTTGTGTTCTCAATGTTCTGTTCTAATTATCTTAAAATCTAATTATTTTAAAAATAATAAAAATAGATAATAGTAAGGTTTTAAAATTTTTTTATAATTAATTTTTAATTAAGTTTATAAAGTATTAGAAAATATTTATTAAAAAATATGAAATAAAAATTTTATATATATTACATGTGAAATTTGTTGAGCTAAGTATTAAAATTTTTATATTGGTTGGGCCTTGATGGAAGCCCATTTACTTCAAAATGTAAGCCCAAACAATATGCCAACAGTTAAGTTTTCAAGATAAGAAAAAACAATATCATGATCTTTTTTTTTTAAGGTAATATGATCTTCATCAAACTAATAGTTCCCAAAAAAAAAACATGTCTTTTTAGGTAAATCTGCCAGGTAGATGGAACCCTAATTACGTAAAAACGAAGATCTGTTTGTTTGATGAGCAGGTTAAATTTGAAGGATTTGTTGGTTGTTCTTCTCCTCAACCGCCCAGACAGATTTGCACTGCATATTTTTCACGTCCCCTCCTCCGCAAACCCCTCTCCACCTCTCTCCTTCTCTTCTTCTTCTCGAAAACCCTAACCCTAATTGTTCCTTCAATCATCAACTAATTCTTCGTTCTAACAAGAAGAAGAAGAAGAAGATCATGGGATGTAATGTATCGAAGCCGGAAGGAGTCGAAGGGGAAGGAGGTGAAGGAGGAGAGATTATAAACAAATCCGGCGCCGGTGAGAGTAGAGTTCAACTAGTTCGACCTATCATACGGCAGAAAATCTTCGAAGAAATTCGAAGACGGAGATTTATCCTCGGCGGCAATGTCGGTAACAATCGTCCGACGAGGAAAGACAGTATTGTCTCGACGACTGAACTTTTAGGGTCTCAACGTGTTTCTCCTGATGTAGTTGATTTCTCCGATGGATCACCTGCTGATGATAGCGTCGGTTCTTCGAATGAAAAGATCAAATTACCAGATAACGATCTCAAGAAAATCGAAAAGATTAGCGAGGAAGAGGAGGAAGAAGATTTGAATTACCTGACCGCTGCAGAAGAAGAAGAAGAACATCATCGCGATCATCAGCAACAACATCAGCAACAGCAAGAAGAAGAAGAAGAAGAGAATAGGAATGGAGCAAAGTTGTCGATAAGATCAAGAACTGATCGGTTAGATAATCAGCAGGAAGAGTTGTTTCTGGGTTCCCCGAGCTTCAGGTTTTATTTCCAACAGCAGCCTGAATTCGGCGAAGGCTCTGTTAAAGCTCCGTGGATCAACAACAACAACAACAACAACAAAGAAGAAGAACAACAAGGTAATTAATTAACCAACATTAATTTTTAATTAATTGAGCAGCATGAGCATGAATGAACTAGTTATTATATATTTTCTTACAATTTGTTGTATATTTTTTTTTTCTGGGTGTGTTTTTATGATATCAGTGAACGTTGATCATGAGAAAGAGAAGAAGAAGAAGAAGAAGAATTCATCATCATCAAGTAGTTCATCAGGTGAAGAAGGAAAACTGCTCAAGAAAAATGAACAACAAAGATCATCAGATCGAGATGATAACAGTTCACATGAAAGCAGCTCTGAATCACACTCTAGTTCTGAGGTATATATATAACATGTTATTTTTTTTTTTCAAAAGATAAAGTAGTCTTGGTATACAATTGATCAGGATTCCGTGAAGAAATCGGTGCCCAAACATAAAGGAAAAGTGAGTAAGTTAAGAAGAGGACTGTCCAAAGGAAGGAACACATTCTACAAGCTGTTGAACATAAGGAACTGTTACAGCCAAATCAATACATCCCATGTTGAAGCTGCGACTGCCGCCGGCGACCCACGGCAACCGCAGCGCCTCTTAAGTGGAAAAGCTTCTTAGAGAATTTAACTAACTTCATTTTGTAAGAAGAGAAAAAAAAAACGTTGAATCGCTTCTTTTAGGAAGGAAGGAATTGAAGCAGCGAAAAGAAGTTTTAAATGTTATAACTAACGGCTGTTTTGTTTTGTAATTCTAAACATTCATTCACTAATATGTAATGATGTGTGTATATGGATTTCGAAGATGTTTGAAATCCTGAAGAACTTGGGAAAAAATCAGCCCTTACACTCAGCAATCCTTGCACCAAGCAGACTGCTACCTAGATTTTGAACATAACATTACAGTATCATAAGAGCAACTTGTGCCGAAAACAGACCTAAACAAGTGTTCGAGCAGCTGGCGACTCAAAAACAAAAAGGTTCGCTCGATTCTCAACTCCTACAAGACGAGATACTTACATTGAATAGCTCGTTCTCTCAGATTAGCCACCGCCAAATGCAGTATCATGACCCTCCGTTGATTTGACAAACCGTCCCTTAACTCGTTTCCTGGTGTCAGCCCTTGCCTTCCTAGATTCATACCTGATTAGTTTATGATACCTGCAGATAATCAGTAATTAATGAGATTGAATTCACTTGGGATCCAAATACTACTGGAGTAAACAGTAGTTAGTATGTTGATGAATTATAACCTTCGAGTTTTCCTCTTTTCCCTGTACCGTTGCATGGCGTTGCCTCTATTCAGGGCAAGTAGCTCGCTGTCTATCTTTTTAGTCGTTTTCAAAAAATCGTTGCTAACTACTGGTTGATCCGCAAAAGAGATTCCTCTACCACCATCACCAGGCCTGAGATCATTCGAGGAAGAAGCTGAAGGCCAAATCAGAGCAGGCTTATTCTTGCCTGTAGTTGCTTCCCCTTGTACCGCCAAGTTCTTCATCAGACTGCTGTTAACTTTGTTGCTGGAATTCACCGAGCCAAGCTGGACATAGGAAGAAGAAGGCAGGAGATCTAAGATTTCCTCTATAACAATGCAAAACAGGAAGTCAAAGTAATCAAGGGGATAGAGCATTCTTCAAATGTTATAGGGTACAAAATTGTCACAAAATTTGGATTCTCTAACTTCTTCTAGTTCTTGTCTTTCCCTCTCTGCTTTCTTCTGTATGCTTAATTCTGTACCCAGTATCCTCTTCCTTCCATCTACCATTTCATTTCTCTGTTCTTCTTCACCCATATAATGCTACTAAAGGAATATTCAAACTTAAATCCTAGTTAGTATTGACATACAGATGCCTTCCATTGCCGTCAGTATTACATATAAGATTAGCAATAGTCAAAGTTATATGCACAAGGAGCAATAATACAGAGATCACAGCAATCTATAGAAATAGTTCAAACTTGTCACTACCAGCCATAACATTGCCAAAAAACTTCCCTTTACTTTATGCATTCTATGATTGCAAGAGATTGCAATGTAAACAACAAAGACAACAGGAACCCAATACTGTACTCAATGATGTATTAGGTTGCTGCACAAACTAGTAGTATGTCTAATGAAGTAATGAGATGGCCGAATCCAATAATTCAGCATGTTTCAATCAAGAGAAGGGATCCACCTCCATGCTTAGGTATAGGTTTGATCAATTTACAAAAAGCAATAGCAGAAGAGAAAGTCATACTTACATTGTTAGGAACAAGGTATGACATGTTCGAAGATGCCAAGTTTTCATGCACCAAAGGGCAACCTGTGTCGCATATGTCTTCCAATATGTTTGTGTTATTGACAAAATTTTCTTTGAGCAGGTCATTGTAAATTTCAATAGTAAAACCTGCACTGTTCGTGCCATATCCAACTTCAAGCGCAGGTGTCTCTTTGTGATCCCTTGACTTTCCAAGATGGAAATCCCAAATCTGAAGTGAATGAATATGATCATACTCCACATACATATATCATAATGTAATACTAGATAAAGAAAGACACGCACAAAAAAAAAAAGACGATAGACTGAACGATGCAAATAAGGAGCCAAATCCATGGCATGCCAAAAGCTGAAACCATCTAACAGATGTTCAAAGCATATACACCAAATTTTGTCAAACAACTTTCAAAACCGTAACCATCTGATGTCAAGGCATGTAATAGGTTCTACCTGTCTATACATAGATAAGATACACGCACAAAATCCATGGACTGTACATGTCCACAATGCACATGAGTATGCTCACGCATGCACCTTCAAGAAAAGGAAACTATTATGATTAATCTGTGCAAACTTTCTAAACCAGGTAACTAATCTACTAAAGGGCCTCTTCAGAAGAACAAAGGAAACAACTTTCCTATGGTATCAACTGCACGTTTCAAGATTCATATCCAAGTTAATAGAAACAGGGTGCACATTGCATCAGATCTCATGTAGGTGGATAAGGACAGGTGACATTCTTTGAGCATGCGTGTTAGAGAGATTAACACAAAGAAATTCTAAAATCATTTCCTGACCGATCAGCAACGAAACAACTATCATACTAAGACTGAGTTACTCCCTATATACAGAGTGGCTACAGATAGAGAACTTCAACTTTGACTTGTCCTCCTCCTGAAAGCGTAACAAACACTTCCTTCAATTACAAATTTTCCCAGAAAGAGAAATGCACAACTACTGCAGCAATACATAAACCAAGTCACATCAACAAAGAAAAAGATCGCTGCTAATTCATCACCAAACCACAGATTCAGTGACAAAGACACCTATATAACTACTCCTAGGAAAGGAAAACAAAACCAAGATTTGCAGAAGAAAAGAAAGCACGTCTGTCCCAAACCAAAAGAATCCATGAAATTGCACCAAAGCATTGTCCAACAGAAACACCAAATTGGGTTTAAATTTCAATCCAGATCATGAAACAAGCACAAATCAGCAGAAGGCCAAAAGAAACCATAACATAATACAAAAAACCTTTGATCATTTTCAATGCCATTTTAATCCAAGCAAGCAGATCAAAATACACAGAATTAGAAATTAATACAAACGACATGAAAATAAACATTAATCCACATATAAAAGATCAGCAGGATAAAAAATTAAGCATACCTGTGCCGGGTTATCGGAAGCAGGGCCGCAACCCCATCCCATGATCTCTTCCTGTTCATCTTCCTCTTCATCTTCTGCAACCAACCTATCACTACCCTTGAGATCGCAGCAGCCTCCTGGAGGCAGCATCAGCAACGACATATAGTTCAAACTATTCCAACCCATCATTCCCTGCTTCTGCTTCTCCTCCTTTAACTGAACTACTTCATCCATCTCCCCCAGAATGCCTCCACGCTCTACATCTTCCTCAGGCGTATCAGGCCCGACCGCTGTTGCACCAACGTTATCATGCTTCGCCAGCTCAGCTAGCTGCCTCGAAAGCTCACAGCTTTCTCCGCCACGTGGCACCCAGAGCTCATCCCAACCATCAGAATAGCTCACCGGATGTGGAATCTGTAATCCCCACTGTCCGGCGAGGTTGTGGGACCGTGGACAACCCGTAAAACTCGAAAGGGGGAATCTTTGTTGATGGTGATGCTGATGGATTGAAATGTTGCTATCATAGCAGTTGGAGCAAAGAGATAGAGAGCAAGGCGGAGGACAGCGTGCAGCAGCGGCAGTGGAGCGACAGCCGGAGCAAATAGGAGAACGGTGGTGCCGGCAAGAGAGAGCGTTTGCAGAGTGAACATTCCGGTCACAAGACAAACATAGACGTGCAGAATCAGCACGGCAGTAGAGAGAAGCCGGTGATTCGCTGCAATAGTCACAGTTGATCCCCGCTGCCGTTGGTGAAGAACACAATCCAACTCCATCACCGCCCACCATTACTGAGCAAAACAATAAGAAGAAACCCAAAACGGAAAACTTGATAAATGCGAAATCTTTAATCAATTTTGTTGAAACTTTCAATCTCTGTTCCCAGAAGAGAGCAGAAGTACCACATGAGAGAGAGAGAGAGAGAGAGGACTCTCTGCAACAAACAAGAAAACAAAAACTGAAAGGATCTTTCCAGTTTGGGAATTTTACAAGATCAGACCATAAAAATCAGTCTTCTACTTAAAGTCCCTGCAAAAACATTCAATTTATCTTAAAGGGCTGAAATTGAGAGAGAAGTGCAAGAAAGAAGAAAAATATCACGAGCTGGACTGTTCAAAGAAAGACAAGAAATTGAACAGAACAAAGAACAAGAGACCGACCCATTTCATTCATTCAGTGCAGTAACAGTTATAGGTGGTATAAAATTCATCCCAGTTCAAAAGAAAGAAACAAGATGTCAATTTCATTTACTTCTTCGTTGTTGTTGTTTCTAAAGAAGGAAAAGAGAAGGATTCATGTCGCCGTTTTTCTAACTTATATTATTCCACGAGAAGAACTACAAAAGTGGAAAGCATCAAAACAGTGGCTCTATGATTTATAAAGACGCATCCAGTCCTTAAACAACAGCAACAAAAATTCCTGCGAACAATTAGCTAAAGAAACAAAAACTCACTAACAGCAGAAGAACAGTATGTATAATAACAGCAGTTAAAAGATTAAAAATTTTGATTATGAAGTGGAGAAGATGTACTAGATGGAAATGCAAAATAATGAAAAGAAGAATTATTTATTGTTCGATAATGATAATGAATGTTAGGTAGAGGGGACCTTTTTGCATTAAATGGAATCTGCTTTCTAAGATAAGAACATCATACACGCATATTATTGGTTCCCATGTCCCCTCACTCGCACAGAAAAGCTTTATAATTACCAAAAGAATTAATCCTTCTTCTTGAAAAATACCCAATATTTCAAAAGAATACACAAAAGGGTACCCAAAAAAATATCCAATATTACTCATTCATATATAGTATTAGAAAGAAAAATATGTGATCTTAGTGAGCTCCCACTATTGAGATCTTCGAAAGACTTGTTTGATACTACTTATTTATGACTTTTTTTTTTTTTCAATTTTTCATATTTTTAAAATATAACATTAAAAAATTTGAACTTCAAAAATAATTAAAATTTTTTTCAATATAAGTGACTCTCTGTCCTGACTTGCCAAAATTTCTACATCCATGTGAGCAATGTTTCCTACAGTAACGTACTGCTCCTCCTTTTTTCCTCACAGTTCGATTCACATTCCCATAAAGCAATAAATTTTAAATTCAAGTAGAACTTTAACAAAGCAAAACAATAAAAAAACATGATTCCCTAGAGAAAAATGAAGCACTGTTACAGAATAATGTCATTGATCATTTAATAGCAAAAAAGGAAAAAAAAAAAAGAAAAACGAAAACTTATATTCATCCTAAGAAAAATCAACTTCACATGTTAGCTCCGGAACAGCTGAAGAAGATAATGCAAAAAGGATTTATCATGAAAGCATTCAACAACAACTTTTCTTAATGTACTTATGGCATCATGGAAAATCTAAAAAGAACAGAGGTGATGAAGAATGGCAGGTTTTCCAAGGCTTGGCAGTTTGCTTCAGTGCGTCACCCGTGACGTTTACCACTAGAATTTAAACTTTAGTTGATTCGTAAGATTAATATAATAATGTAAGTTCATTCTCGATATAACTACCAACTCTCTACTCTTCTATCGCGTCTCCATTGCACGCACGAATCCATTCATAGATTAAATCAATTAAAATGTAGGAAGAATATAAAGATATTTACCGGCACGTATATATATAAATATATATATATATATATATATATATATATATATATATATTTATTTATCTATGTTACTAATGAGTGGTTTGAAATTTTTAATCAAAAGTTCATTTAAGTTGAAGCTGTTAAACAAATATTCTCTGATGCTGTTACTTATGAAACACTAGACCTGAATAAACAGAACAAAAAGTAGGCCCATATATAGCTTATTTGGAAATACAAGTATTTATTAAAAATATAAATTATTAAAATGATAAATATTTGAAAAATAATGCCAAATCGTCTCGTGACAAACGGACGTATATAGCTTCAACAAACATAGTTGAAAGTAACAGTTGTTGCAACATCTCTATCCATCTATTTATATCAAGCCCAACAAACAGGTTAAGGAACTGTATGGCATAAGAGCTTCTTCCATCTCCTTTCCAAAATTTTCTTTTTCAAAATTTTTTTACAATATTATAATTTTTTATTAAAATTACTGTCAAAAAGTATTATATATATTGTTATATTATTAGTTTTAAATTAAAACAGACAAAAATTTTAAAAAATTTTTGTAACTAAAATTTTTTATATTGAGTTATTTCAAATGACCTCTTAAGAAAGCTACTATCCAAGGACTCCAACAAAGTCGGACTTAAATTGACCTCCGGAGGAATTTATATACAACTTAATTAAAGACGCCTCAGAGACGGCACTTAGAAGTAAGGAACTTATGATCCTAGAGAATGCCAAGTAGTAAACAGATGCAGATTCAAGGTGGCTGCAGGAGATGATCAACAAAATTGTGCCCTCAAGTGCATTGAACTTCAGAAGTTTTTTCTACTATCAGCATCCAGGTTTTCCTTTCAGTCCTTTCCATCAGTCAATAGGTAAGTTGGAGATTGCTTAAGATAAAAAAGAGGGTTTTAAATAAAATTTATTTAATTTTTTTAAAAAATAAATTTGTTTTTTTTTAATTTCAGAAATATAATCTAAAAAATTTATTAAAAACATTAAAAAAAATGAAATAAAAAATAATATCATAAGCATTTCCAAAACGCTACTTAAAGTTTAACCATAGCCAGCCTAAATCTAAGTACAGCAAGAAATTTGCAAGAGGACGAATGTTGTGAAAAGGAAGCGACTTATACCTAGACCAGTAATTGTTGAAGCGGAATGTCCACAATGTCCTGAGTCTTCAAGGATTTCACAGTATCTTAACTAAAAATAGAGCCGGAAGAGTTGAATATGAAATGGCACATTCACGCAAACAACTAAATATAATACCTTAAGTGACTCCATCTCTCACTAACCAATTGACAGTAATGTATTGTCAAACATTTAGGAAAATGACCCACATAATACTAAATTTGAAACGCGATCAACATCAATAGCACAGGAGAGAAACAATCCAAAGTTCATCAGTCTATAACTCATACAATCGAAGGGTTAAAAGAGTACCTCGATGAGCATTACTTGTACACAGTCGCTAGTCAAATTCTGATTAACTCTCAAGAGAGCTACAAATTTTCCTTCCTGAATAGAGATGCTGCATCTTTCTGCATCCAAAATTTAAGTAGTATCATGAGAAATCTGAATCACACATGAATGGTGGAAGTTGGTCGACCATTGTCGAGCCACTAAAACCAAGGGAACAGAAGGAATGGCTACTTCACAAAATTTACTTCAAGCCCACAAAGATTTTAGTATCTGCACAAGTTATTGGATGCTAAGAGAAAATTTCGTTACAGATATCTTTCCCTCTTTTATCTCTACAAATGACATGAGAAATTACTTCCTCCATATACGGGTATCTCTACACAACACCAACAAGGCATGCTGAAAAATGCCCTAAAGAAATCATGTGCACTAACAACTTCAACCAAGTTGCCAATCTATGCAGAGAACCAAAACTCTTAACATAAATGTATGGGACTTAGTCTGTAGATGAACTGGCATGGACTCTGCAAACACTTAACAAACATGAAATCATTAGCTTCTCCTGAACAGTCCCCAGAGCTTCCCCCTTGTCAAAGTATCCAACAACTTCTTGGCTCCCTCCACCTGTAAATCTGCCAGCTTCTGAAGATAACTGCATGCCCCAGCTGCCACCATCTGCTTCCTGCACCGCCTCGACTGCAAGACAGCTGCCAATATTGCAATTGCATACTTCCTGTCAACATTCTTAGTCAAGGGATCAATTAGCTGAACAACATTCCACACTCCCTTCTCCTCCTTCCTGAACACCCTCCTACACTCATGGGACTCAACCAAGCAAGCCAGAGCCCATGCCGCAGCCTCCTTCTCTACTGGCAGCTTAGCCTCCAACATAAGAACAAGTTTTGCTATGCAGCCACACTCTGCAAATACCTTATTGACCTTTGACGAGATAGAAAGAGCACGAACTGCTCCAGCCGCCTCGATTCTCGTGCCAGAAGAAGATGACGACAATGCTGCAACAACGACCGGCACAAACCCAGCACCTAAAGCAAGGTCAGCAACATATTCAAACTCCGATAGGAGTCCTAACAGGCCAAGCCCTGGCTCCAAATTACATGACTCATTTCTGCTAACGGCATTGAAATAACTCTTCAGGCAATCCAACACACCTAACTGAACCATGGAAATTTTAACATTCAATACATTTTCATTATTGGCAGCGGCCAGATTTCGTAAACAGCCAAGAATCAGCTCCTGAATTTGAGTATTCACTGATAGCAAAGCACCGATTAGAACCTGTATGGAGTTTTCTTCTATAAGATTGCTGTGGAGTTCAGGGAAAGCCGAGATATTGCTTAGAACAGCAGCAGTGGCGAGACTGCCTCCACCAGAGCCCGAGCGGATGAGATTGAGCAACGCGGCAATCATTCCTCGGGATCCCGCAACAGCGGCGTTATCACGTGACCGTGTGAGCGGCACAAGTGCAGCGCAGGCATTAACAGCGCCACTAGACTCCACAGCACGTGACAACTGGAGTACTAACGGTGTACCTTCGGAGATTAACATATTACGGCAGCCATCAACGGCGGTTAGGCGAGCAAGCGCAGCAGCTGCCTTCTCCTTCACTACCACAAATCCATCAGAAAGCAATCGGGTGAGAGCAGAAGACGCACCCTGCGCCGCAGCAATCAAAGCAATCTTATCATCTCCCGCGTTGAGTAGATCGAGAAGAGAATCTAGAGCATCGGTTCGTGCAGCCGAAGGAGTGTTCAGCTGGAGCTTAATAACAAGCGATCGAATCTCTGATCGAACGATTTCACGAGTCGCTCCACCACCACACCCGCTGCTGCTAATACTTCTAGGAGGTTCAAGAAGAACGCCGGATCGAATCAGAAGCTCGGCATCCTTCGCAAGGTTTTCAAGCGCGGCAGCGGTAGCGGCGATATCACTTTGTGTACGAAGCTTCCCGGCGGGAGGTTCTCCAGGAACAGAACAAGCGTTAGCGAGAGAGAGAACGGATTTTAATTGCACTGCTAGAGATTGAAGCAGCTCTATTGCCAACGCATTTGAACCGCCGGCAGTGACTATTAGATCGTCATAGATAGAGCGGAGCCGTTCGACGGTGATTGACATCGCCGACCAACGGCTTGGGAGATAATGAACTTTCGTTATTGAAGTGGAGATTGAAGAGAAGAGATCTCGAATTTCGCCGGTATCCGGTGAACCTTTCACCGGCGATGTCATTGATGAAGGGGTAGAATGGGGAAAAACAATTTGGAGAGAGAATTTTTGTTTCTGTGAGTACAGTAATGAATGATAACTAACTATCGACTCGAAGTGAGCGGGACAGCACAAGAAGTCCACGAGATGTCTTTTAGTATGATAGATAGCGAAGTATCGCGAGAAACTGTTTCTTCTATGCGACTATTCCCTACCGTGAGATCATCTAATCCACCGTCAAATTTTATGAGTTTAATTTTTTGCGTATCGTACGGGTATTTAATGAGAATGTGGATGTGGTGTGTGGAGTCGAAGTGTCATAATCACGGCCGCTGAAACTAGAAAGCGACCGTGAAACAAATACGGGGGACACGTTCCACGTGTACGGGTATTTATCTTTCGCTTATTTCTGGAGAAGTTGGTCTACTCTAGGCCCAGGCCTATAACTTGGGCTTGCAACGCATTACACGGGCTGCAGTGAAGCCAGTTATAACAGTTTTGGGTTTCTGATTGCCAGCAAAATTTTTAATTGCATAAGTAAATTGAGATTTTTCTCGTAGCAGTTGAAATTAGTTAAAAGAATCAACTACCCCAAATAAATAAATAATGCTTTTTAGAATAATAATAACAAAAATTATTATCGAATTAAATTAAGTTAAATAAAGCAATTTTATTACTTATTTATTTTGGTTTTTCCATTTTCTGAGAAACCAAAGTTTAGCCATTCCCAGTTTTTTTTTTATTGGAATGAATCAATCAAACCAAAGCAAATCTCCCCGCCGCTGTTCTCGGATCAATCTCCGCCGCCGCCGCCTCCCGTGATTGGGTACATACAGATGATCATCGTACCTAAAGTATCGATCTCTCTCACCAGGCAAGATTCATCTTTCTTTCTTTCTGTCTCTGTTTCTTTTGAGTGAGAAGCAGAGTAAAATCAAATATCAAGTGGTTTGATTTGGAACTTTTAAGCTTGATTTAAAATACCTAAATCGTGGAATGAACTTGTGCGGGTGGAAATTTGTATTTTGTCCTTTTGCAGTTGCATTGCATAGTCATAGATTTGCTGTTACTGAAATGCACAATGAATTATGTTAAAAAGAGTGTGTGTGTTCTGTTTCTTTTTCAATTTTTCGTTCATATGAGTAGAAGGATACTGTTGATATGAAGCTTGTATTTGATATAGTTATGTTGTTTTGGTTTGGATACTCAGATTGGTATAGTTCCGAGAACTACAAACTTTGGGCGATAAAGGATTGAGATTATAGATATGAGCTCACTGTCCATTTCGCTATCTTCTGCGGGAGGAGGAGAAAGTTGCAGTTTTGTCTCCGGATCGAACATTCAGCTCAAAAAAGTATTTCTTGGTACTGAATTTCAGAGACTTCTGCTGAAAGGAGTCAATGGATTTTGGTTGAAGTATAATGGCCAATCTAGGAATAGCCGAAGGTTTTGTATTTCTGCAAGGATCAGGAAAGGACAGAAGCATGATTACCCGTGGCCAGATAAGATTGACAAAAATCTTCAAAGTGGTCACTTGAGCTATTTATCGCATTTCAAGCCTCTAATGGAGAAACCGAAGCCAGTGACCCTTCCTTTTGAGAAACCTTTGGTTGATCTAGAGAAAAAGATCATTGATGTAAGCTCTTGATATGATGCTCTCTAACCTTGTTATGTTCCCCTATTTATCGCAACGAGTTTTTTATGGAGAATGATTGTTGCAGGTGCGCAAGATGGCTGATGAAACTGGTCTGGACTTCACCAACCAAATTAATCTACTGGAAAGCAAATACCAGCAGGTAATTATTCTCCAAAACATTATGTGGATATGTTTAGTGCGTGTTACCATCATGTTCTCATGATATGTCATCACCACCCATTAAATTGACAGGCCTTGAAAGATCTGTACACACATCTAACCCCGTTTCAACGTCTAAGTATAGCTCGTCATCCAAACAGGCCTACATTTCTTGACCATGTCCTGAATATTACAGATAAAGTACGTTGTCATGATTTCCCGATCCTTTTCCTTTTGGGCTATGTCTTCTATGTTGTCATGGTAACCTGTTTTTCGGTACAGTGGGTGGAACTCCATGGTGATCGTGCAGGTTATGATGATCCAGCTATTGTCACTGGCATAGGAAGCATGGATGGGAAACCTTATATGTTTATTGGTCATCAGAAAGGAAGGAATACAAAGGAAAATATTCAGCGTAATTTTGGAATGCCAACACCGCATGGGTAATAAATGCATCTACTCTTCAAGTCGGCAGCCTTAATGTACTTGCTATATATATGCATCTTGCTTTACTATGGTAGAAATGTAGCCAAAAGTTAACAGGATATAGTGTTAGGAGGCTACATATCGATGATAATGACAGGGACTCCTAAGTGAACTTTTCACATCTTCAGAAATATAATTTGTTATGGTAACTTCTCAGAAAGCCAGGATATGAAAACAAAACTTGGTTTGGATGTTTTTGCGATTTCGTTTTCTAAGTAGCATGCGGAAAAGCACTTCAAACTGATAGGGACTCTTGTTTCCATGCAGCTATAGGAAGGCATTACGAATGATGAGATACGCTGATCACCATGGATTTCCAATTATCACATTCATTGACACTCCTGGAGCATTTGCTGATCTGAAGTCTGAGGAACTCGGTCAAGTTAGTCTAGCACCTTTTTTCTGTATTCTTATCGGAATAGATTGAACTGAAAATCTGAATAAGTTATCATCGACAGGGAGAAGCTATAGCCTACAACCTGAGAACTATGTTTGGTTTAAAGGTTCCAATTGTCTCGATTGTTATTGGTGAAGGAGGTTCTGGTGGAGCCCTTGCTATTGGATGTGCAAACAAACTGTTCATGCTTGAGAATTCCGTTTTTTATGTTGCAAGGTGATATGTTGTTTATTCTTTTCACGTTGTTGACTTTTTGCAGTATCCTGCAAGGTTGCGAAGATGCATGCCTTTTAGGAAATTTAATGTCTTTCAGAATTCTAGTGAAGGTTGAGTTCATACACATGTCTGGTCTGATTTTTTTCTCACTTACATAAATTGTTTTTCTACTGTGCAGTCCAGAAGCCTGTGCTGCAATATTATGGAAATCTTCTCAAGCTGCACCAAAGGTTATGATCTGTGTAGCTACTTTTCCTTTTTCTGAAGTTGTTTGTTTGTCTTAATGACGAAACCCTGTGCCTAAAATCTTCTTTCCAGGCTGCTGAGAAGCTTAAGATCACAGCAACAGAATTATGTAAACTCAAGATAGTAGATGGGATAATTCCGGTAAGATAATTGGATGAGCTCTACTCAGGAATGTCTCCAGCATTGCCTTTGTCGTAACCAATGAGCTAACCGTCAGATGAAGATATGATAGTGAATAGATAAGATATTTGGACCACTTTTCACCTTATTGTGTGCATATTCACAAATCATTTTTAAACCTGGTATGCCGAGCTGAATGATTTTTTAAACTGTTATGCCGAGCTGAGTCATTTATTAGCTTTGATATATGTATGGATGTCTTCTTGTTTTTCTTCTGCAATTTACTTGCTATAAAATATTTGTTTCTATATGTTTCTGCTTCTTTGGTGGTAGGAACCTCTTGGCGGTGCACATGCTGATCCAGCTTGGACCTCCCAACAAATAAAGCTTATGGTCACAAAGGCCGTGGAGGTGAATTTCCTTTCACTTACCCTTTCCTTGAAATTTTCACAAGGCTACTACTTTTATTTTTATTATTGGTGAAATGCCAAACACCTTTGTTGGAAATACAACTAAGCAAGGTCGTCAAATTGGGATTTTTAGGTAGGATCGTTCGTTTCACTTGAATATGATCGTAAAATCGGGATCTTAAAGTAAAATCGTAAGATTTTACATACCGATAAATTTTATAATTTTTTTTTTCAATACCATTAAGGATCTTTTATAAAAATTTTCTAATATTTTTTCTAAAAAATTTAGTGCATTTATAAAAATTTTAAAATTCTTTTAAATTTTATAAAAAAATCTTTCTATATTTTATAGAAATTTTTTCAAAATTATACTTTTTCAGAAACCTTCAATATTTTATAGAAAATTCTATAAAATTTTATAAAATCCTTGCAAATATAGTTAATTACAAAAATTTCTTCAAAAGTAAAATCGTATAAGATCGTAAAAAAATCGGAATCTTACCGATGTTAAGATTTAAATCGGGATCTAGGTGTGATTTTACTCAAAAAGATTTTATTTGAAATCGGGATCGTTTGGGTGAAGTAAAATCGTAGGAATTTAAAATTTAAGTCAGAATTTTGATAACCTTGCAACTAAGCCTTATCATATGATGTTGCTTGTCCTCATACTCTACTGGAAATCCTTATTTCCAACGTGGCCACAAGATAATTTTGCTTTACAGTAACCAATAATAAAATCAACGACCGTTTTCTGACTATGACAATTTTGTGTCGCCCTTGTTGTCCATTACCGTTCTTTTTGAAAATTTTTACTATATTGTTGATATATGTAACGATCCTCTTTTTTTGTACAGGAGCTTCAAGGGATGGATACGGATGCTTTACTTGATCACCGAAATCACAAATTCCGTCAACTTGGTGGGTTCATAGAAGGGGCTCATGTCGAACCAGAGAAAAAGCGAAACATGAAGATGAAGGAGAAAGATCTTTCTGGAGTAACAGCTGAAATAGAGGCAGAAATCGAGAACCTCAAGAAGATAGCAAGCAAGAGCAATGGCAAATTGTCTAGGCATATGATCTCAAGTGAGGCAGTCGAGAAACTAAAGAAAGAAGTAGACAAAGAAATGACAAATGCATTCATTTCAATGGGGTTGCAAGAGAAGCTTGAGGCCCTTAAGAAGGACCTTTCCAAATCTCCTACTGGTTTGAATGACCCGGCTATTAAGGAAAGAGAAGACAGGCTAATGCAAGAATTCAACCTTGCATTATCTCGCCCTGGATCATATATTGGCTTAAAACAGAAGCTTGAGATGTTATCTGAGGTCAATAGGTTGATGGATCGGAAAACGAAAGGAGAGAAGCTGAAGATAGAGATCAATGAGAAACTCCAAAAAGACAAGGTAAAGGAGAAGGTGGAGATCTTGAAGAAAGCACGTGACATGGTTGCAAACGGAAAGCAGCTGAGCGAGGAGATGATTGTGGAGGTTGACAAGGCCAAGAAAGGCATCGAGGACATGATGAAGTCGGTGAATGTTGAGCTAGTGGGATTTTCAAAGAAGAAAGACCCTGCAGGACCACCTGGATTGGAGGAGAAGCTATCACAGGCTGATGGGCTATTGAAGAATGAAATTGAGAAGGCCATTGAGTTGGCTGGTTTAAGGGGGAAGGTTGAAGAACTGAAAGCTGAAATCGGGAAAGGATCTAACAAGGAGAAGGTTGATGAATTGGCGAGAGAAATAAGAGAAGGAATCATAGCTGTCCTAGACACAACTGAGTTGAAGCAAAAACTCGCAAGTACTATTGATTTGCCAGCTGAAGCAGCTGTTGGTGTCGACAGTGGGTAGGGTATAGTAAAATCTTGCTGATTGACATTGTTTCATTAGGTTGTGCGCAGTATCTTCCATTTCCTAATAAATATTAGTGCGAGTTTTTCTTTCAACATATGCGGTAATTGTACTCTTGTAAGATTTGCAATCTGCATTTCAGCGGTTCAACGAGTGCAGAGTGTAGTTTTGCAGTAATAAGCAAGTTGTTTCTTTGCGAGTGTAACATTGGAATATGTTACATCGTGGTCGTTTAAATTTTTTTCTTACCTGTGGAACTCTGTGCATTTGAGGAAGGTTCGACTAAAATGTAGAATTTTCATTCAAAAAGAAAAGAATTACAATTATTATTAACATTCTCATTTTGAGAAATTTCGAGATAAATTCATGCTCTGAAGATACGACTTTCTGCTTCACTTACATAAATGAAGAAAATCTTTTGTTCTATCCTCTGTGCATTAAATTCTGTTCAACTGAATGATTTTTATTTATAATGAACAATTGAAACCGACTGAGAATTCTTCTGCCGCAACAAATTTAAAATTACAGAAGAATGGTTCTTCTTCCGTCAATTGTAATGATTGAAGATTTGATGAAGAGTAGTTCATGGAAGAAGAACAAGAACAACAACGACATTGTTCTTGCTCCTGAGATTGCTACCAAATCCATTGATCTCAAGTTTGAGAAGCGTCTCCCTCTTGGTTGGGATCAATATATCGATTTTGAGGTTAGTTCTTCTTCTTTTTCTTCTTTTTTATATATGTTTTGGTTAGATATCAGAATTTTTATTTTGTTACGCATGTGTAGATTGGTGAAGTATACTACCTGAACAAAAAAACAGGCGAAAAAAGGGCCGATGATCCCCGGAGATACATGTACTACTCCGGTCACGACCATGACCATGACGGTGAAGGAAAGCAGAAGGCAAAACAAACAGTTTCTGCAACTGCAAAGTTGCTTGTTCTTGTTGGATGCAAAGCTTGCGTGGCATACATGATGCTTGATAATGAGACTAGTAGGTCTTGCCCTAGGTGCGGTAACTCTCTACTGCTTTTCGATCGATCTGGAAGCTTTTGAATTAGTACTTCTACCGGCATCAGCTTTTATTAATTTTAACTGCAAACATGTTTTTTAGATAGTATTTGATAGTCAATTTAATTATTAGTCAACAATTCGTTTTGAATTAGATTAAATAAATTTTAATTTGATAGGTTTAGTAATTTATATTTTTACTAATTTTATATTAGCTAGTTGTTGAAATATGCATGCGTGTTTATATTTAAAAAAACGATTAATTCCTAACTAATTAATTAATTATTTAATTTCAAATAATAATAAAGACGCAAGATGAAAGAAAGCATAGGCCACAAGCTGGCTGCTTTTTTCTTTTGGCCCCCATAAAGACATATGCACGTCTTTCTCTGACACTCTTATCCATCCTGCCCCTGCTGCTCTAGCTCCACTCGACTCCACTCTGCTTTGTTTTGTTCTGTTCCTTTCTATCCAGTTCATGCCAAACGACTCACTTATCATCAACTGTTCTAAAGATAAGATCATTCAAACATTACATACATGAATCATACACAGATAATCAATCAGATGGTTTCGATTCTTTCAGTTGATAATCATGAATCAACCAAAAAAAAAAAGCACCAAAGGTCGAAACAAGCTGTAAGGATAAGTTCACGAATTTCCTTCTTTTTTTCTAAGAGGTTTCTGCAGAAGACATTCACTTCGAAGATTGACGATTCATGGAAAGCAAGAACTTGCATTCAGAAAACAAAACGTGAAGTATCCCATCTTACATATCATTACATACTGTTACATGTCACAGAAAATTACATCTGGCATACAAGTCTTCATCGTAGAAACGCATCTACAACCCTCTCTCCTAGTCCTAGATGAACTGCTAAGGAAATGGAAAGGATAATATTGAACATAAATGATAGAAAACTTACCTAAACTACTGAATAGGAATAATAATATTTGCATCGATTTATAAAGTCCAGACGAACTCAGGTGCGTCATTCCTCGGTCCAGCTATAGTTCGATAAAGGTATAATTTCTCCACCTTGTGATGATCACTGAGGCTTTCTACCATCTCGTCTCTTTCGTCCTTCTCATGTATGACCTCCACGTTGAGACTTGGCATTTTCTGGGCAAGGGCTTTGCAACCCCCTAAGGTAACATCGCAAGATGACATCCAAAGGGATCGCATTGTCTCGTATTTCTCCACGTCTTTCAAAAGAGCACCGTCTCCAAAAGGGCAGTCCCTTATCTCTAGCTTCCTGAGGTTCTTGCACCCTTTCAGTAGATATATCATACCCTTATCACTATCGCCAGCAAAGGCGATGGAAAGCATTTCAAGACGTTTAGCATGCATCCCTATGTAGAAGAACACACGGTCTGTGAGAAGGCCTGAAATTGACAACCTCCTAAGTTCCTTGCAAGATTTCACAATCGCACCGAAGCCTTCATCCAATGGCTGGTAGGTGACAGCGTCCGGCTTCTGTGGATCCAGTATACACAGTCTGAAGCGTATGAAATTCGGATTGTTCTTTGCAACAGTTATGAGAGCTGCATTGGTCATCTGCTGGCAGAAGTACAGTAGAGAATTCAGTTTTGGGCAGCCTAGGGAGATAGAGACTAAACCCTCTTCCGTCACTGCAGAAGGTCCGGCACAATACACATCTGAAGGGAACACTCTCAGCTCTCGTAAATCTTTACAGGTGGATGCCACAACACCTAAACCTTCATCCCCAATGCAATCCAATACCTACAAATAGATTCAAGGTCCTTTTGGTCAATAATCACCACATCCAAAATGGTTCTGAAACCTACTGTTCCAAAATATTCAAAATATCTTACCCACAGCCGCTGAAGCTTTGGTGTCTGGCGAAGAAGCTTGATTAATTCAGGACCCTCGATTTCTGGTGCATAGCTCAAGTTTAGGCTAGCAAGGTTTGCACAAATGGGATATATTGCAGGGAGACAGACGAAAGACGCGTCCCAGAATCCCGACAAGCTCCTTATTGACTTGCACTTATTAATAGCATGCAGCAGCTTGCTGTAAGCTTCAGGATAGTGGTTAAGTATGAAAGAACCAGTGCCCAAGTCCACCAGATTATTTGCTCTGTTAAGGATCTTTGAAAGAGTTTCAATTGATACTCCACGACTAAGCCTCAAACTCCTAAGGTTTGGGGATCTAGCAACAAGCCTTTCCAATGTGCTTGCATTTACCTCGCCTTTTAAGCAGGAAAAATTCAGGGACACCAAGGAAGTAGCAGAACTAGGAAAGCAGCTAAGCCATTGTGACCCATGGTCCTCAACTTCATTTTCGTGCAAGTCCAGCTCCCTAAGATACCTGCATAATGAGCGCAAACTATCCTTCACAAATGGGCATATATGCAAGCTTATATTCTACTTCCAACAACAAGTATGATTTTTCTGATGTGAGAAGCTGGTTTAAGAAAGATCCAGATCCTATCTAACATCATGTTTAAGCCTCATAGGTCACAATCACATTTGTCAACAAAAATTTAAAAAGCCCTACATGTAGCCTCCTTAATGTTATTTTGGCAAATGTCTAGAGTACATATAGAAACTGAGAGGAACTAATAACAGTCATAGTTGCATGTGAAGCCATTCATACTCCATCTACCCATCCGATTATAGGCAGAACTGAAAACTTTAGGAAAGCCAAGAAGAAGAAGCAGGGTAAAGTAAGCATATCCTGCTGTAATATATGTAAAAAGACTTAATAATAATCCCATATTTGAAAATACCTTCATGTGGGGAATGATCCAATAGCGAAACAAGTACATGTAACATGTGCCAATTATATTATCATCATAACCATACTCCAGATTGTTACTTAACCAAAACACCTTTCATCAACAGGGAGTTTCCAAGTGAAAAATCAACTCCAGACACATTTCTTATAGAAAACAAAGCACATAAAACAAAAATGATTAGCGCAGCTGATCAACAAAAGCTCTACCGATGGAGAGGCTGACCTGCAGTGTTCAGCAATGGCAGCTAAACCATTGGTACTGAAACCTTCACAGCTGATCAACACCAACGAGCGGAAACAAGGAAATGACCGTGCCAGCAACTCGAGGCATTCATCAGATACCACCATTCTCTTCAGCCGAAGCTCCTCAAGGCCCGGACATCCAACCGAAGCAGCTTCAATCCATGGCGATGCATCACCTCCCCACCCAACCGGCACAAGATTGAAGTCAGCAAAGTGCGGCTTCCCTTTAAGACTTAATGACTTCATTCTAGGAAATCGAGCTGTGGCTTGAACAGGGCTAACGGCATAGCAATTACCAACGAAGACATTCCGCCGGCTTAACCGTTCAATGTGGTACCAATCTTTGCAGACCAAAGAGACTGCATTGCGATCTTTGTATGAACCAAGGAAGCTGAAGATATGCTCCACTACCTCCTCAGGGAAGTATGTCATAGTAACTTTGGACTTGAGACGCCCCTCAGCTAGAGCTATAACACAAAGATTGGGCATTAACACTCAGGAGTTTATTGTTTTCTACCTAGAGATGTCCAAGACTAAGATAAATCCCATACAAGCCAAATCTAGGCCTTTCTCCAGCTTAAAACTAAGATCTTTCGAGATTTTCTAGTAATAGCTTAGATCAACTTGAAAATCTAGGGAAGATTTGAACACATAACTACTTAAAGTAACACCAAACAAACTTCTAAAGACCAAAAAAAAAAAAAAAAACTGAACTACCTCATTCACTTAGATATAATACTTAAATTGCAAAGTCTCCAAGAGCTAAAATTGTCACAACTATCATTTCATAGCTCTCATCCTCCCAAATTGGATTTGACATGGATTTCTCTTAAAGAAGCCATCTTTTTCTCATAAATTTTCAGATCTTGAGTTGAAAACTCACTACAAACTACATGTACCCATTAGATGTAGCAATCTAGCTCTACTCAGCAAGAAAAATACCTCAAGCAAGTAGAAGGCATACTCTTCCAAGCTACATTTTAATTCTAACAACAAACAGAAAATTCTTGGAAGAAAAAAAAAAGAAATTAACAGAACTCACTCGCTGATGAAACCCATTGAGAGACAGAGAAAGAAAACGACTCTAAATCCCTCAAAAAAAATTTATTTTTTTAAAACTGAAAATGAGAAGAAAAACAGACGAACCGCTTGTTCTACTCCACTGCTTTCTTTTCAACTCTCTTTCCATCTTCCTTTTTCTTTCTCTCATGTGGTTGGCTTATCTAGTCTTCCTTATCTAATCAACGGCCTAGATTTTACAGAGCGAACTGGAAGAATCTCACACGTTGAAAGTAGAGCTGTGATTTATATTAAAGACCTGGAATTTTAGATATTTTACGGTTCGAGCATTGATGGCGTGGCAGTTACAAGATTGTTATGTGTTATTGTTAACGGAAATAATGAGTTTGTAATGATTGATTGGTTTAAAATTACAATTTTTTTCTTAAAAATGTTGATTTGAGAATTTTACTTTCATTCAAAAAAAAAAAAATAATAAAAAAATAAAAAAAACAAATTGAAAGACAGCAATTTCGCGAAGCAATCAAAGAAATATAATTGTTTAGGAATTAAAAAAAATCTTCAACTTAAACCATGTTAGAGGGGGTTCAAAACTAGAAAAGTATTTTAATTAATATAATTATCTTCATAATCAATGAGATCAGCAATAAACTTTAGAAATTAAAGTTAAACGTGATCTGTCATCCTTGTCTTCAACTAATTGAAGAATAATAATTTTTAAATAATTATTTCTCACAAGTACCTATCTACTAATAATAATTTAATTAAAGAAACACTTTGGCGTTGTTTTTAATTATTTATCTTTTTAACTTTTATTTTATCAAAATTTTTATAATATTTTACAATTTTAAAAATTTTAAAATACAAATTATTATTATTTATATTTTATTTATTATTTGCATTTTATTAATTGTTTTCTACAGTTATTATTTAAAATTTTTGATCATTATTATTTTAATTATTTTCAATATATTAAGCATTCTCGAAAGGGTGATTGTGTTAACCCAAATAAAAGGCCCATAAGAAAGTTGTATTATGGGCTGGATGAAGCCCAATGTTATAAATGGCCCCAAACTCGTGCCTGGCCAGATTTGTGCCTGATCGCAAAATTTTGAGACCGACTTAGACCGAAACACTTCAGGTTACTTTGTTTTCTTGTTCTTGCTGGTTATCAAATCGTCGAATTTGAGATTGTTTGCAGGTTTAGAACCCCGCAAAAATTTAATCTTTGTGAAGAAAGGAGTAGTCTTTTGTTGGTATGTCGAATTTCTTTTCAAGGGTTTGATCTAATCGCTTCTAATGTTTTTCTTTTTTGTTGTTTGGAATTTCACAGCTTGCTGGAAGATTTGCAATTGTTTTGTGGGAGATGTTTTCTGGGAATTATTGTATGAAGAATAACTGGAATTATAGATTGTTTCTTTTTAGGAAAAAGATTGTTTATGGATGAAAAATGGATTCCCGATAAAAACAAGGCTTAAAATTGCTTTCAAAAGTATGCTTGTAAAAGTTTCACTAATTAAACTAGAGAGAATTGCATTCACAAATTGAACGTGTTAGTTTCTAGAAAGAAATGCTTTTGTTACTTCATCACCTTTGAGGTGGAAGGTTTTCATTATTTTGTAAGAAGACTTATTTCCACGTTTTATTTGTAGAAACAATGCCATGTAGTTGAAGAAGTGGAAGTAGATTGCAGAATATTTTCCACTCACAATAGGTTTTTGGTTGTATAGCTTTGGTTGTGTTTTTGCAAATTTGATGCTAGAGTGCGGCACTGGCTAAGCTGTTAATGCTACTCTTATCTCTATAACGAGCATGTTAGTTGAATATGAACTTGTTCCTGGTTGTATGCCTGACTAGTTGATGTTGAAGTACTTGCGTCTTCATCCTCTTTACTCATATTATTAGCTGGTTAGGTTGTAGTCATGACTAAACTGATTGCGTCAGTTGTGCATAGTGATAGGTGAAATTGTTTGGCTGTCTATGAGGCCAAATTTTGTGTTACTCGTTAGAGGAACTTTGGTAATTGGTGGGATTAGTATCGAACTTCTTTTGTTTATATCCTAGCTGTTGGTGGTATGCTGAAAGTTTGGAATTGCTTGTTATGTTAGAAGTTACTTTGGGTTATAATTTTGGTGGTCTCTTAGGAGTTTTAAATCTGACCAACAGGTGTGTCATGTTCAAAAATACGTTTCAATCGGGATTCCTGTCCATTCTTTACAGCCTCGGGTACAGATCAAATAGCTTATAGTTTCTTCCCTTTGGTTGTTTTTGACCTATTAATAGCCATTACTTATTAAGGTCAGTTTGCTTATCTTTTTGTTTTATCAGGAGCAAGCCATTGCAGATATGGGATAAAGAAGGTATGTGATTCTGGGTTCTCTGATTTAATGTGTTTTATATATATATATCTCGATTGGGTTGATTGTCTGTACTAAAATGTACTAACTACGTTTGTTTATGATCCTTTTCTGAGATTTTGTCAAAATTCTTGTGCTTTATAGTAAATTGTGGGTTTTAAATCTCCTTGTAAGAAAGACAAGTATTGTCTCTTGTATTATCAAGCAACAAAAATTATGTTCCCTACAAAGCACAACTGACGCTCCATTTGGATCTACTGCTTCTATACGCAACATTTGTTAAGCTTGAAAGTGCCATAGTGTAATTCAAACTACAAAGACAACTTTATGGAAACAGGGAAGGCATGTTATATTTATTCTACAATTCATCTATAACTTTTGGGGCGGTTTCATCTTCTATTTGTAGTAAGAAGGGACTAAGTACATTTTTTGAAAATTCTTTCAGTCGTAAATGGTCAGATCAAACGTCTGCAAGATGAAGATATCCAGTCAAATGTGCTTGAGATCACAGGGTCAAATGTGCAATCAACATACATTACCTGCCCTGCTGATCCTGCTGCTACACTCGGTATAAAACTTCCAATATTTGTCATGATTGTGAAGAACCCAAAGAAGTATTTCACGTTTGAGATCCAAGTGTTGGATGATAAGAATGTTCGCCGGCGATTTAGAGCTTCAAATTTTCAAGTCTGTAAGTCTATCCATTTGTTAGATTTTACCTTTTCCAATTGTGCTGGATAATCTCTTTTCTGAAAACATTATGAGTGATAAGAGTTCGAACTTATGCTATGTAAAAGTGTTTATGTTGCAGTGTCATCACTATAGCATGGAGATAATATCTTTAAGAACTCTGGTTCCATTTTGGATGATTAGTTTGCTGTGACTTTATGACTTAGAATATAAACATGAGGTGGAACTGAACCTTGAGCTCTTAATTTAACACAAGTCCCATGAGGCCATTGCTGTTGTTAGATCTTAATGATTAGTAACTGCTTGTTGAAGGATTTTAAAGTCTGGTGGTCTTTGTTGATGCAGCAGACATGAGCTGCTACTGATACGATTACTGTTTCTAGACTGGAGCCTGAATACCTGGACTTATTAGAAATCAAATACAATGATGTTAGAACTTATATGAACTTTTACCAGACAACAAAGATGATAGCCGCCCATAGCCTCTTTTGTGGTGATGATTAAATTACGGTTTGCTTTGGTTTGTTGAAAAATCGCATCTTGTCTTTAGCTTACTGAGATGATTTTTGTTTGTTTCTGGTAGTCAACGACCAGGGTTAAACCATTTATCTGTACTATGCCCTTGAGGCTGGACGAGGGGTGGAACAACATCCAGCTCAACCTGGCTGACTTCACGAGGAGAGCATATGGCACGAACTATGTTGAGACACTCCGTGTTCAGGTCCATGCAAACTGCCGCCTGAGAAGAATCTACTTCTCTGATCGTCTTTACTCTGAGGAGGAGCTCCCCCCAGAGTTCAAACTCTACCTCCCGATGCAGGTTTGGATCTAACATTTGTATGAACATACATTGCTTTTACATTCAGTGAAGCCATCAATGTTTACTTCTGTTTGGGTTTCACAGAAGACGTAGGCTCAACAAGGAACATGGAACTGGATGATCGTGACATGTCTTTTGGATAGGGAGCAATAGTTAAAGATAGTGAGACATATGCATTACAGTCTTGCTTCCTGGATGAACAGGGACATGGAAAAATCAGCTTTGTTCATTAATTATGCATAATGATGACATGTCACTGTTGCTCCAGTTGCTATGAAGAAAAACCCTTTTTTGGTTGTTTGTTCCTGTTGCATGACAGGGTCTCTCGCATCAGGAATGTTTATCTTGTATCTTGAAAACTCAAAATATGTATGTGAAAGTTAAGCTGAATAACTGATGTAGTCGTGTTTTCGAAACTTTTATGCTGTGAAAAACTTGTATCCATCACTTGAAAAACAATTCATTACGGACAGAAATGAAGTTAAGCAACTGTTTGGTTTACAGTTGATGTTGTTGTTCTTCCGATCAGAGCGGAGGAGCGTCGACTGCGATCGTGCCACCACATTGCGGAACACTCTGGAGGGAGCATGCAGGTTACCAGTAGCTCCTGTTCTTGCTAAGGTTTGGCAATCTTAACACAGTCGTTTCATTTAATAACAAGAGAACAAGTAGCAGAAACTGCTCACTTGGCTCAAATCCCTTTCTTGTTTTGTTTTGGAACTCGAAAGACATGTTTGAACACACACAACCCCACAACCCAACACCTGTTTAGGTTCATTGCATTCATTGACCCCTACTACGGTTTCAATATTTTCTGCTTACATTACATGTGTGTTCGACACCTGTATCCGAATCCGAGTAACATAATCAGCAACGGTAATTTTTTGGGAGCAAGCTCTGGTAGTGATGGACATCACGTCGGGTACCATACAGAAGTGTCCCATGGCCGGCCACCGGTGCTCGTCCGTGTCCACTGACACCTGCTTGTAGGCCATGGCCGGTCCCCGGTGGTGCTCGTCGGTGTCCATTGACACCTGCGTGTAGGCCATGGCCGGACGGATAAGTAATGACGCCAGCGCTCTCTGCTCCTTATCCCTACGTGTATATACTAGTAGCATTTATATATACGTTTTCTGTACGATTAAAACCCATACAGAGTTGTATGTTTTGAATCTGAGCTATTAAACTTTGCAAGATATTAGCAGCTTGAGACATGGATTTATCGAAGAACACCAACTCCTTCTGCAACCTAAAAACATTAAATTCGATCGATCGGTCGTTATTTTGTTTTTTTTTTTCTGCCGACTTTCTTGAAAGATATAAGTCGTAAGTAGTTCAAGAGTTTGAGTAGAAGTTTTCAAACTCGAGATATAAGGGAGGAACATATGTATCTGAAAAATATATATGTTCTATAATAATCTGTGTCGTTACTAAGATGCAAAGAAATAAAATCTTGCCGACGAATAAATGAACTATTTTTTTAACCCTTCACGATTAAGGCTATATGAATTTCTCTTGAGTTAAACTGCATGAAAGTTTTGTGTTATGAGAAACCTTAAGCTCAAGAACCTGCTCTAAAGGGATAGCTAAGCAAGTGAAGGAAGGATCTTTTTTTAACTCAAACTCAGAGTGGCAAAGACGATACAACAAACAAAGATTTACATCTTTGGTTTGTATAACAAGCCAAGACTTGGAGTTTTACATGCCAGTCGGGGCACGTCATAACAACAAATCTTGCCTTTTAGCCAAGAGTTGAACTTTGCAGAAAGGTAGAGATGTGTGCATTGAACATCAGCATGGCTGAAAACAGTTGAATGTGTGAAGCTGAGTTAATTCAATATTCTGCATTCAATTCTTGCTGATAAATTACACAAAGTCTTGCATCAAAGAAATGCTCCAATTGCATAACTTGGCATTACATGATTTCCTCTCTAGCTTTTGTTCAACACAAACGAAGTAGAGATTCAGCGCTGTAGGTTCTGCTCCTGATTGATTTCTACTGCTACTATTAAATGTTTCTCTTTTTAACCTACTGGAAAGGGAACATGTTGTTGTTGTTGTTGAACACAACTTGATGCAGAAGGCCTTGCAGTTGTTGTTGTCGTCTCTGCTCATCACACACTGCCATTGCAGCAGCAGCATTACTTCCACCTTGCTGAAAGGGATGTGCCATTACCAGTGTCAGACAACTCATTTGCTTCGCAAATCCATACTTCAATAAAGCAATCATTTAAAAACGAAGTTGAACTTTTCGTATTCAAAATGAGATCGATGATTCAAGAACATAGAATAAATGAATGAACTACACTCATAAAGATTCATCAAGGTCAGAATGAGAGACCTGTAGATGGAGGAAGGAAACGGGACCATGGTGGTGGTGGGGATGGAGAAGGACAGGGTTGCCTGAGGTATCCATGACTGTGGAATGAATGCGATCGGTTTGGAGAACGCAAGGCATTGGGATATGGTCTTGTAGCGGAATGCCTGTGCCATCGCCATTACATTTGCAGATGCTTCTACTGCTGCTGTGCTCCATCTTCTTAGCATCCAATGCAACATAACAACAGCAACACACACAAATCATATAAGCTTCTCACAAGAAGCACTTATCATTCAGTCAATTCTTGAATACAATGGCAAGAAAATCAAGTACTAGTCCTACTTCACATGATATTCGAGTGAATTTTTCACGTGAAGAAATAGTTCACCGTGGAAATGAACCAAAGACTTAATTTACTGCAGAAGAGAAAATAAATGTAGCAGGTTAATATTGATTACCTGTGGTTGGTTCAAGTCTGTATCAAGGTCCTGAGAGAAGTCATAAAGCAATGGGTGGTTCATTGAAGCAAGCTTCATAGAAAGAAACTGTTCACAATTCATTGAAAACAAATTGCATGACAATGTAGATCAAGAACATAAAATATTTCAATCTTGCAAAAGTAGCTAGAGTTGAATTTAATTCATGTATAGTACATACCTCAACTTGGTTTTGCAATGATTGAACATAATTGATGATCTCGTCAAGCATCAATGCCTTCCCTGTAACCTTATCGCAGCCAGGAACTAGTCCCTGCAACATCTTCATCCTCTCACTAATCTTTTCCCTCCTCACCTAGAAAAACACAAGGCCATCTTCCAACATGATAACTTTGCAACAAATATGAAAAACAGAAAGTGTTGACGGAAGATTTCAATAGTACTCTTTCAGCAAGGCTATGGCTGTCTGTAGCTTGTCCTCTTCTTGCTCTAACATGAATGTACCCTGCTGGTGGTTTTTCTTGATCACCATTGCTAGCAGAAGTAGCAGCAACAGCTCTGCTCTTCTTCTGCTCTTCGCTCTTTCCCTTCTGTTCACCATTTTCCTTCTTCTGTCTTCTACCCTTTGCATTCTAAAAGTTTTCAGGGAAAATATGGTCCATCAAGTTAATCAAAACTCAAGAATGAACTAGTTATTCATGCCAACAACTTGTTTTCACTAGAGAAAATTACTCAAACAACATGAATGCCTACGCAGAAACCAGAACTTTTGTGGATTACCTTGGTGAGTTGATCATCCCTGTTCTTTCTCTTCTGTTGTTGCTGGGTGATTAGACTAAGAGAGCTAGTAATAGTAGTAGTAGTGGTGGTGGTGGCGGCGCTCTCATACTGTGGAGTTGATGATTCAACAACACCTGCAGAGTTGATGACTTGAGGAATCATTGCTTCTGATGATGAGTAGTACGAGTGATCACTGCTAATTTCTCCAACTCCAAGATCATTGCATGGAAGAAATGGAGAGTTTTCGTATGAGAATGTCTCCATTGTTGAAAAAAAATAATGAATAAATGAGAGAAGGAAAACAGCAGCACAGGAGCAATGTAATGCAACGCAATGCAAGAACTTTGCCTATATAATGATAAGCTTTATATAAAAGCTGGATGGATAAAAAAGTTGCCTTACTTATGTTGCTAGGACCATTCGAACTAATTGTAACTATTTAATTAGGTGAAGTCTTAATCTAGAAGAAAAATTAACTTTTGGGTTTGATGTTCAGCACTAGAACCAATGCAGTAGAAAGCAACAACAACAGGAGGTCATAAACTATCAGTAGATAAAGACTTCACGGTCCTCTTCTCTACAAAATTGGACATGAAAATAGAAATTCAAATTTACCATATAAATGTCGTCAAAAAAGAAGATAAAATTATATGAATGATAAATAATAAGCTGTAGGTATACCATCACAATCATATTCAGAAAAGAAACACGGTACCGTAACCCATACTTCTGCCAAGCATTTTGTATCTCGTATAGAAACAAACCTTTTCAAGCGAAGCACAAGTATCAACAGAGAAGTCTGATAACACAGTTTTACGATTGTAAGAGTTTTCAGTTCTACAGGCAGGATATCATAGATACCTTTCATTCACTGCATTTTGAACACCCACAGTTATGAAACTTAAAATTCATTATAAGCTGTTTTTTTTTTTTGGCAAGTATATCCTTATTACAGTGAAAAGAAAAGGAAAAACATCGCCGAAGTCATATAATTCGAATCTTTTGGTAAGCTACAAGATGGTAATTGCCTGTGGAGGGCTGTATGAGCATCCCTGACTTTGATCAAAACAACAGCTAAAGTTCTGAATGGTGAGGGCGTGCGTGATGCAGTTCAATTGATGCCAGAACCAGCGAGATACTTGTTTGCAAGATCGAAGCAGGTTTCTTTTCCTTGTGTTTCTTGTACATCGCATACTGGATTTCATAAATACCATATCTAGATCATACCGTTTCCCTGTTGACGACAAACACGCAACCAATGTTACCAAACTAGTAGAAGGTGAGGGTCACGGAAGATCATAGCTACTAGAGGTGCACTTCTGCAGCCTCGCCTCATACAAACCCCACACCCGGCATGCTTCTCTGATTCTCTTCGGATCAGTCGACTTGCAATCACCAAAAAAAAAAAGGAATAAGAAAAAGAAAGAATTCAAATAAGTGGAGGGATCACCATATCTGTACTGTACAGTGGTTAATGCAAATACAAGCCCCCCTCTGACATTTTAATATTTTATCTCTCCCATCAAGAAGTAGATAACAGAAACTGAATATACAATGCTGATCAAGTCGCAATAGCTTCTGCAAAGTAGGAAGCAGTTACTGGTCACCAAAGATGTCCATTATTTCAGATGTCATTCTGCTGCTATCATTAGCAGTGTAAACTGTATCCTAACCTGTACTATATGCTTGTTTCCAATACTCAGCAGCCTGATTGGACCAAGCCTCCGCAATTTCCAAATCACCCTGTAGAATGGCCTGTTCTCCCAGGTCGGAATAGGTGTGTTAATTCCTTCGCTTAGAACCGTACTTGAGAGTTTCCTAAGCTACCTCTTCCCAAGGATGGACATTGCGATCCACCATAATCGGTCTCGGGTAACACTTTGCCCTTAAAACAAATACTATGAACTCCATAAGGATGAAGCATATCAAGTCAGCAAAAACTAGTGTTGCTCCCTCCACATGAAGCAAACAAGATCCTAACTTAAGCTGTGTCCAGTTTTGCAGCATCAACGGAAGAAATGGCAGGAGCAGGTGCAGGTGTAACTCCTCCAGTTGTTGGCCTGAATTAGAAAAAGAATGTTTGGTTAATGCAAATCATAAGTTCAGTAGGATCATAAATCAAGCTAATCAAAAGAGCCCCAGAAGAGTAAATGGTTTATTTGGTGAACAGGATTGTCAGGGAATTGCTTTTGCCTAAGTAATTAGATATACATGCGACACATGATAAGCAGAAGAAGCCCGGCACTTACAGGCCAACAAAGACTTTGAAGGCATCATAGATTCCCCACTGTGCTCCAGTCAAAGTACCGATCATGACTATACGGAGAGGGAGACCACGGGTGAAGAGGCCCAACAGTCCAAGCTTCTTCACAGCCTGAAATAAAAAGAAAGGATCAATCAAACAATATCATTCAGATTGGGTTAAAAGCATGTAATCTGCAGACATCCGAACAAATTAACTCACATCACCAACAGTCGCTCCCTTAGCGTTGTTGAGGAAAGAGACCAGATTATCCGCTGGATGTGAGACGACAGCGCAAAAGACTCCAGCAATATATCCACCAGCAAAGCTGACCGCAAGCTGGAAGGATTTGCTACACTGGTCCTTGGGAGTTGGAACAGCATGCTTGTAAATCATCTCAACAATAGTCTCAAAAGATGCAAATTTCATCATTGTATCTGCATAAGAATCTCAAAAATCACTTTTGACCATATTGCATATATCAAATACATGCCAAAATTTTTTCAATTCTTGGTTAACTAATGATCCCGCACACTACAGTCCTATCTATTTCTTCTCTCAACCTAACATTTCCTTTACCTAAACCTACTGCGTGCTTCAAACTAACGATTAATGCAGCCAACATATATTCAAATAATCGAAAATCCCCAAGATGCTAGTTACCAGAGAAATGATCCCATCATACAACACAGGACACTGATCTAGTTTACAAATCAAAAAAGCATAACAGGAAGCATAAATTAATTCTCTGATGGAATCCTTTTAATATCATCTCACACCTCATAACATATGATAACTTCAAAAGCACAAAG
Organism: Acanthochlamys bracteata; assembly: GCA_019914995.1. Lineage (NCBI taxonomy): Eukaryota > Viridiplantae > Streptophyta > Magnoliopsida > Pandanales > Velloziaceae > Acanthochlamys > Acanthochlamys bracteata. The sequence continues at coordinate 7,001,567 of CM034141.1, forward strand.
ACAACGCATCTTTGACAATGGTGACTACAAAAGATGCAATTTGAATTAGCACCTGAACCTTCAAAAAGAATCCACAATCAAACATTGTCGACCACTTCATTGGAGTACAGCCCCAAATCATTGTGGAGATAACTCAAGCAGAGAGGGCAGTTTACTATATGCACATTTAAAATCCTGAAACCACAAGGTCACAAGAAGAACTATGTGCAGGATATAACACAGATTTCCACAAACGAAGAGGCTCCTCACAATCACTTCTTAATTCTGAAGACTATGAAAGTTTCGCTACAGATGCAGATAACCTAACTCGTGATCGAAAAACAACTTCAACCAAATATTATTACTCATTTGTAAGACACAACATCCTAAAACTTTGTAGATTGAATCATTGGAGTGCAACACCAAATTCTCTTGGAGAAGACTAAAGCAGATAAGTGTATTTAGTATATGCACACATAAAATCGTGGAAACCATGGAAAGGTTCCACAAAGAACAGTTTGCAGAAGGCTGAAAATGTTTCAGAACAGAAAGCCATCCACAAGGCCTTAGAAAACACGTTAATGTAGAGCCTACAGTATCAAGAATACGAGATTTAGCTTACATGGTATTTGGCGACCCCACAATGGAACTAGACCTTTGTACAACCTGTAAGACACACAAGAAAGCTGAGCAATGCATATGACATACAACATCATTCAAATTTTAACCATATCAGGAAGCCCTACCCTAGAACGCCTTCTGATCTAACAAACTTAGGGAGCCCATCACTCAAGCCTCTGGCAAAACCTTGCTGAGTCTGAACACGCACTTTCACTGCCTCGAAGGGGCAGAGGGCTACATCAGCAATCACCTCCGCAGAGGCTGCGCCTGCTAGATAGATGAGAGTCTTGTATTTGGCAGCATACTCAGGGCCAGCGATATCAGAGTAGTACTTCTTGAAGAATTCATAAAAACCAAACTTGCAAGCACCTTGAGCACTGTAACCCAGCAATGTTGGCACCCAACCTCTGAATAAACCCCTCATTCCTTGTTCCTTCAACAATACACCAAACCCAGACGAGATGCTCTTGTACTTCGAAGGATCAATCTAACAAAATCAACAAAGAGTAAACAATAAGTTCAGAATCTCAAAATAAGTACTAACCTAAAACATGAGTATCTTCCAGAAGCTTGACATGTGAAATTCACAGTTTTAAAGCAATAGCTGAATATATGTAATAACCTCAAAGTGAAATAGACCACATGCTGAACAAAAAAATACATCACTGAAAATCTGGACACAATGTAAGGTCATAAGAAAACTATTTTCACATTCACAGGTACTTGCTACAGACAAAATAAAGCATCCACTATGAGAAAAATCACTACATGCCAAACAAAGAAAAGGACCAGCTGGTTATCTGAGCTGTAGTAAAGAGGACCAGCTGAACCAGCAAGTCCTGGATTGACAAAAGCCTCTAAGCAAACTTGTACTAATCATTCGATCAGGAGAAATACAATCAGATCCAAGGACGTCAATCATTAAAGCTAATCTCGTCCCTCAAATCAAGCAAACACTAGTAAATACAGGCAACAATCATCACACCACGAGATACAAATTGCAGCAAGCAATCGCTAACCAGCACAGTTTAAGCAAGAAAACGATTCAATCTCAAGATTGCAGCAAACACTACGGAACAACCACAGGTCAACAGATCCTGAAACAGCAAAGACCAATAATTCAGGAACAATCCAGCCAAAAAAACAGTGACACGGAATCTCGAAGTGGCATCTGAGAGATCAATTCGTAGCTACAGTTTAACCAAAACCAAGCGCAGATCGAAACACAGATCAGTCTAGCCACAGTCCAGCTACACACATCAACAAGTCAAAAATGCTGGAAAACTAAATCACTCAAAGTTCAACCGATCTAAAAAAACAAAATCTAGAGAATGATTTCAGTTCAATACCTGCATATTACACTTGACGAGATCGAGGGGGGTGACAGCTGTATGGGTGAGTCCACAGCTCAGAATACCACCAGCAGTACAAGCAGCATAGAACTCGGGGGAGTACATCTTGATCTTCTTCTTCCCTTCAATCGGAGCACCGATAAACACAGGAGCAACAGATGAATCCAAAGCAGTCATCGGCGATGCTCCGGTTGATGATGCAGCGGCTCCGGTGGTCGAAGGACGAAAGAGACGGTCGAAGGTTAGGGTTTTGGTAGCGGAGCTGGAGTAGAGGAACGTAGGAATGAGTGCAGACGGGTGATTGTTATTGCTGTTGTTGTTCTTGTCGGAGAACGCCATTGCAGGAGCTGACTTCTCTCTCTCTCTCTCGCTCGCAGCGGCGGCTAATAAATGAAAAGAACGGAAGGGGAAGCGAGGACTTCGTTGGGGGTATTTATAAGTGAATCCACGAAGAGAGAACAAGTTGACGGAGGGTTAAGTGTTGTCCGACTCGTTGCTGTGTACAGTGGAGTGTGCATATGGAATCTTCTTTTCTAGCCCGTAACCCGTGCGCTCGCACGGAATATGGATAGCACAAACTGACTTATATTACAAAGATTGCTATTAAATTAATTTTGCAACATGTTCACTGTTTTTAAGTTCATGTCTATAGAATTTGCATCCTCTTTCGCTAAACATATCTTTCTTAAAAAAGAAGTGCTATCTAATTCTTATTTTGAACATGTTGCAAAAATAAAAATTATGATTAGATCTCTTATTTTTATAATTTGCACTTAATTATCAAGTATATGTAATTCCTTTTATTGTTAAACTCCTTTTTTATTTAACTAGTTATTTGTTTATTAGCTACAATGATCATATTTTTCTAGAAATTGTATTTAGCTATCTCCTTGTTTTTATCTTAGAGTAAAGATTATGATTTGTCAAATTCTTTAAAATTATATAGTTTGTCAAATTATATTTTTCTTTTTTAATTTACGTTTCATGTATCTTTTCTATTTGATTTATGCAACATGAACGCATTTGAAAAAGTTTATTAATATCTTTTATAGAAATTATACTGAAAATTGTATACACTTTGGCGAAAATATTTCACTTCTAGTGAAAGATAAAAAAAATTTGATAATTTTGAAGAAATATTTTGACAAAAAAAGTTTTCTATTTTGAAGAAAACATATAGAAATTAATATCCTCTAAGAGTATAGTATGATACGTCCCACCACACGGCTATACATGCGGGCGTTGGAAGGGACACAGTATAATGGATTGATATACCAAGATTGTGCTAGTTCAAAAATAACGAGAAAACACCAGATCAGAAAACATATAACAAGATTGTTACAGGGTGGTATCCATGAGAAAATTGTACATATAGCTTATGTACGCATAGAACCACAAATGTACAAAAACTGGGAACTTACTTGTATCCAGAAATGACCTTAACTGTTGATGGTGCTCTGAGGGAGAAATGTGATGCGGTATATAAGCGTAACGAGGATGGTGGGTTATAATATTCCAAGATGAATAGAGGAGCTTCATTGTTGTGGATTTATCTTCTTAAAAACTTGAGAGTAACCAACAACTCTGCTATATCAGTGGAGACCCCTGTTTATCTTGAACCTTGATATTGGCTTAGAGGAGTTTGAAGTCGACGGCTAAATGAGGCGCATATTGGTCAGAAATTGTGCAACACAAAGGATAACAAGAGCTCCATACATGCAGCACTATGCTGAGGATTTCAACTAGCTGAGTTTCAAACATGCCGACCAAAAGATAGTTTCCAAGTCTTACGCTGCATACCTGGCTTGAAGAAGAGGTTTCATTTGACTGGCTGGAGAGAAGACCGTGTTTGCGCTCAACAATGGATCCAACAACATCCTAAAATAAGTCAATTACAAGCTTAAGTCAATGTTCTAGTACCATAAGATGTGAGGCAAGACACTTGAACTAGTGAACAACACAACACAATACCTTGTTAGCAGTAGAATATCTTCTTGGTATTTGGCTGTCAGTTTCATCTGAAGAATCCTGAAGAAAAGAAGATCATCTTTAGAAACAAAAAGGCTCCATGCAACATAGAAGATTAATGTTTAAAGATAAGCTTGTTTTCCAAACAAACAAATTGGCATTATACTATAAGCTTAGATGTTCACTGTAGGTAATATGTTCCATTTTTTGTTTCAAAACCCTATATAACAACTAATAATGGCTTCCTTAATTTGTACAAAGTGTAGCTTTATCACTTATAGATATGCTTGAGCTGATAGTCACTTTACAGTCAATTACCATGATTCTGTAGTCCTGACGAAAGCTTATTACATCTGGTTTATAGTACTATTAAGTATTGACTTTTCCCAGCACATCTTTTTAAGTAATGAGAAGTTTATAGTCATAATGAGAAGCTTACAGGAATTATATTGAACTGTTGAGAACTACCCTGAATAGGCTCCAATGCTGTTGCTGATGGCTTAACAACATCATACTTCGACTTGTCACTCTGCTAGCCAATTATAACAATCTTATTTATTTAAAGCACATAATGATTTCCAATAAACCATGTCTACCTGCTACCTTCAAACTTCCACGACCATCATCAAAAGACGCAGAGGTATTAGCATCACCATATTTTCTACTGTTGAGCTCTTCATCTTCTGCAGCATCTTCAAGCTCTAACTTCTCAAGGTCGTCTAGCCTCTTCCACATACGTTCCATGTCATCTTCTGAGGCTTTCAACTTGGTAACCTCAGAGGAATGCACAAGGCTGGGTTCACTTGAACCTAGAATTCAGAATGTAGATGATGGTTAGTTTTGTGCCACTTGAAACATGGCTAGTTCACTTGAACCTAGAATTCAGAAGTGTTGCTTGTTTAAATAGTAGTGACAGGTCATCCAGATGGTCTATCAAAAATTCAAAAGTATGAGGTTCATGCAACAGCTGTAAATAAGTTAAACATTTGCAAATGTCAGAATCTATTAAACAAGCAACACTTGACAAAACTAGTGTTACTAGCATCATGAAGCTAATTCTTGAACTAACACAGTAAAAAGTTAACCTGATCCAGATTCAAATGCTGCTGACTCTTCAACATAATGCTCTGTTATTTCAACTAGACCTTCCTGTTCCACATAATAGTCAAATATCAAACCTTTGCATCAGTACTTCTTTTTATATCTACACTTTTACTATTATATAGTTTTTCCTTTAAAAATGGTATCAATAAATTAGTCTAACAGTCATACTTAACGAGCGCATTTTATATGGGGAAAAACCAAGAACATACCATAGGCATAGCACTAATCAAACAAGAGATACACCTACATCAAAGCATGAAAAAGATCACAGGCCACTTGTACTTACGGCAGCCTCAGCAGCTGTGGAGTCAAAGAACTTAGACTCTTCCTGAAGATCGGCAATTGCCGCCTTTAATGAATCTATTTGTGCTTCCAAGTTCTTTCCCCTCCTTCGCAAAATATCTCCTGTCTGTTTAGCAGTCCCCTCAGCATAGTACCCCTCACCCAACAACACCTAAAACCAAAAGCTCACTACTGATACAAGGCATACAAAATAGGAAAACAGAGGAACAAAGAGCGTAAGAAAGAGAAATGCAAAAGAATACAGACGAGTCATGATCATAGTGAACATTCAACCATGGGTCTGCTAGTATAAGGTGACGACATCCACATGTTTCCAACAAAAAGATTGATCAAATATGAAAATGAACCTCTGGAAACAGCTGAATATATAAAGAGATACTAAAACCCAAAAGTATAACGAAAAATAATAAAGCTTAAGTCGGAGAGACTTGCCATAAGTTCGTTGGTGTGGATCAATCTACCAGGGAAAAAAGCTGCGCTTCCAAACGGTACCTGTTGTCAGTTCATCTCATATATGAACAGCATTCGCAAGTAAAACATACGTCTACAAACTCCTCAAAGACCAAGTTGAAAAATTTTAAATGAACACAGCACAGCTGAAGAATCAGCTAGCGAAAAAGACTCAACTATTTCATCAATACATAACGGCCTCTTAGAAAAACTAAAAACTAGCAATAGCATACAAACCCGAGTGGCAAAATTAAAGTGTCTTGAGGACCCAATTACAAGAATAGATCTTAATAATAATAATAGCACAGATATTATTTCTTAAAACAAACGACTAAAGGTTAACAAACAAACCTGCTTTCGAGCGTTTCTCTGGACACCCTTACGTACTTGCACCTATTGCTACCCTTGTCACCATCGGATGACAAGTTTTTATCTTTATCTTAATCTATCCGTGATGGCAGTGCCATCTTCTTCGCAAAATACAGTATCAATCACCCTATGGGCACTAATAATTTAACACTACATGAATATCACTCTCAAAACCTGAGCGAGCAATTGATTAGTGATGAAATTTTATTTCCTATTCTAGTTCAAGAGCTCAAAAACATTTCAAACTTCAATATACCAACAAGAGAATTGAATTCATTGATCGATTGATATAGTACCATGATGTTGTGATGGAGTTGTTCGGGGAGTCTATCGATAAGAGAAACGAGCTTGTTGTTATCGTCGACGAAAGAATTGAGGAGATCGATCTCGTCAGAGCGGGTTGCGATGGCTTCGTCAACCCTAGTCGCTGCTTTCTTCGTCTCCTCAGCTGAGAATATAGACTCCAACGGTGTCACCGTGCTCTTGACTGGTCTTGCTCCCACCATGGCTTCGCTGCTCTCTGAAGCTGAAGCTGAGTAATGGCGGCCGAGGTTTAGCGGAAGTTTTGCTTTTTCTTTATTTGCAATATTGGGTAACGAAAATGATATTGGTCCATTTTGTTTACGACAATAGTTTACGATGCTTATCCTATATAATATTGTTTGGTAAGAGACAGTCCACAGTAAGATATAAATCAGAGGACTGTATTACTTTTTACAGCAGAACAGTTTACAGGGAGAATTAAAAATTACTCCATATGAATATTCACTCACATCATCAATAAAAGTTATTTTTAATTAAAAATCATACAAACTGTATCACATTATTTTTTTATTTTAAATTTTAGAAAAATTTTACAAAGTATTATAAAAATTTATTAAAATTTTTGAAATGTTTTTCAGAAATAAAAACTTAGCCAAACGTCACTACAGTGTTGAGTTATAGTACTGAAAAATACTCATGTAGTATATAAATATAACTCTATATTAGTATATAAAATTTTAATTTATAATTAATTACTTCTCTTGATTTTTGTACATTTATAACTTATTTACTTATCAGAGAGTAATTCAAAATAACTTTTTGAAAAATAAACTATTAAGAAAATTATAATAAAATAATTTATTCAAAATGTAATTTTGACGAAATAAAATGAATTATAGATTAAAAATAAAATATGCCTTTAAAACAAAACAAAACAAAAAGCTAGCAAACAGGTAAAGGACTTCTTCTCAAGCGCATTACCTCAATCCATCTTTGACAGTTTGATCGAACGAGGGAAAAATATCGAATCCAATCTCGATTCATAGTTTCTTGACGTGTTGTAATTGCACGATACAACAGAAAATCTATGGTGAACATTGACAAAAGAGGCTTTTTCTTTTAAAACGAAATAGGTACATGTTAATTCATGAGAATAATTTCTAAATGGCACCTGTAGTACGATCAATGAGAAGAACAGAAGTTGTTGCTTTCAGAAAGAGAATCCAAGGCAAACCCTTCCATGTGCATGGCTACTTTCATCTCAACCTTACAAGATTAGGCCAGAAGAATTATGGCTGCCTGTGTCCCATCTAGAATTTAGGTGAGCATTCACATGATCATACAACTAGACAATGGATGGAAAGCTTGTCCTGTGTTGAAGGCCTTCATGTTAATAATGCCTTCATTCCACAAAAAAGCTACTATACAATAATTCAACAATGAGCAAAGATAGAAATCTTGGCTCAGATACAAACAGTGATACGCTTCTAAGGTTTTGTCTAGGTAGTATCACTTTTCATCCTTATTCTTGGCGAAAGAACTTTTGTGAAAATTAAAGCTGAATGGAATTTACCCCACTACCAAAGTGGCCAACAAGGACACTGCTAGGAGGAATAGGACATTCGGTACAGATAAATGACATTAATTGTGTCATGCTTTGCTAGGGGGTTGAACTTTGTGGGCATCGCCTCTTTAAGTAAAGTTGAGAAGGAATCTGAGGAATTGATAATAAAAAGGGGAGATTGAGAAGAGAGTGAGGCCAATTCCTAAGATACATACATTTGAGCTTCACAGAACAGTAGAGTTCCCAAGAGCCAAGCGATGAAATTCTTGTTCCAGTGCCCATGCTGCTCGTGCTTCTGCTTCATGAAGACTAAAGACGCCAAAAAGCCCAAACCAGAGGAGGAGGAAGCCAAAGTCGAATGAAAGCTGTGAATCGCTCAATAACATTTGTCATTCAGCATAATCTAAGAAGATGATAGCAACTGAATGAAGCTCTATGAAGCAGTAGCAACCATCCAGATGTAGGTGTTCAGTTTCTATGGTATAAATGGCCTGAGAACCTTTGCCACTACTGTATCCTACTTTGTCATTTCTGCTTGTCTTTCGCTGTGTCCTTTGGAGAGATCCCAATCTCCTCCATTTGTTGTTCAACTGATACCAGTCCGGTTTGAGCAAGAAAACTGCAACATAGCATATACAGCAGTGTGAGAAGTTATACAAGGATGACTACAATACTGCTTAAAAATTCAACTGGAGATGAACTATAATGCAATCCTAGAATATGATTAGAATAAATGGCCAAGAAGAATGCATTCTTCGCCTCTAACTGATACATGAAAGAGCATTTTACTTGAGATAGAGCATCCTAGATGTACTGCTACTTCAACTTCCCTAGCCTTCTACCACAGTCTTGTCACAGTAACACCATAATAACATGCATTGTGATTCAATCAATCCACTCCCACACATGACATATTAATCCACTGATAGGAGAAACTCATGAGAATAAAATCAGTGATGTATATTGTTTACCCTTGCAACAGTTTGGAGGTCATTAGACCGCGTTGTAATTTTAATGTTTGCTAACAGAAATGACAATTTTCAAGTAATGAATACTATTAGTTCACTATTTGGCACACCTATATTCTCGAGTTGATTTTTATGCTGCAGAGTCAATGCAGCAACCATTTTGGATCAAGTGCATAGCCTTTTTGTTATTCATAAAACTAGATCTGAGGAGTGGAGCATGTTTAAACTGTATAAAATTGGCTATCGCAGAGATTGAAAATGCAGTAGATAGGATATTCGGCATGCACCTGATGGAGGACAAAATTCACAGCAATAGATAATGCAGAAGTTCCATTCAAATGTCACATAGTCATACTTAACTGCTGATGTCAATCTAACCAACTCTTTACTGCCCCTGACAAGTTCATGTTCCCCATAGGAATCCTTCAGAATCTGCCTATCTGATCCTAATTCCGCAAAGCTACTGTAACAAGATTTACGCACTTTCCACCAGGGCTTTGGATAATGTCACAAGATTACTTTTCAAACAGATGGGCTTGTCTACATCGTCTCAGAAAAAGAGTGTTACGTACCTGTTTATGAGTACGAAGAGCACAGCACCAACTACCACGAGCAAAAGAACATGACCTGCGATGATGAAATCACTCGAACCAAACGCAAGTGTAAGCATAGCAATAAGGCAGACCCCGAGCATTAGAAAAGTAACCTTCAGCACAAACCAAGTTGGACCCTGCCAAGAAACATGAGAGTACCTATCACAACCTAATAACTCCTAGAAATCACATAATGTAAAAGGAATAGGATACACCCAGTGTTGACAAATAATGCACTCAGTTTATTATGTACATTGACCCCAGAAGCTAATGCCCCATACAGTACGGCTTCCGCCGACGATACCTCCTTCTTATTTGGTCCTTCCATGCCAGATTTCAATGTTATGCTGGAAGAAAGAAAAACAGTCATATTATAATTGAATCAGAAAAGAACAATGAAGTAAATTAATAGATCTCTGATTTAGCAAGCACAAAATAAGCAAATTTCATCAATCCATCACATGTATATCAGTAGCTTCACTGCATGATAGATGAACAACGAAACACCTATACTGCGAAAATTGATCTTTCGCAAAACAGTTGCTTCCATTTCTGAAACAAACTTATTAAGCCACCGAAGCAATTCAGAATTTCATTCTCCAACAGATCCAACACTCCTACTTCCCTCAAAACTTCAATAAAAATTTGAGCTGCCGTCTTCTAATTCCTATCAACGAACAATTAAAAACTATGTAAAAATTCTAGCAGTACCTGATTCAATCGCTCGTTTTCCGAATTCGATCCTTGCCGGCGGAGGAGAAGAATCAATAGAACGTCGATCGTTCTGAAATCTGATGAAGGAGAATAAAATTCGCGATAAGGAATTTACAAGATTGGTGCTCCATTACTTTATTTTACACATTAGCTACCTCAATCAAACTTACCAAGCCCATTATGATTAAACAGTCCAAGCCTATCTAAGAAGCCACGTGTAAGATTTATTATTATATTCCTTTTTACTGGATGGTGGGGCTACCGAAACGTCGCCGCCTGCTAAATAAATTTATTATTTTCAGTAACGGAATTTTTACACTGTGAATTGAAGAACTGTTCTTCATCTTCTTCCTACGAAAATTGTTCAATTTCAGTTCTTCAGATCCCATCTCAAAAACGTACCAGTCTCTCTTTTCTTGATATATAGCAGAAGATTTTTCCATTGAAGTATATAAGTTCAGGTAATTGATTGATTTATATTCTCTTATTTTTCATTTCATGATTTTTTTTAAAATTTTTTTTTGGCTGTCATGTAATTATCTTCTCTACTAGATTACTACCGGATAATTGGTATGTAGTTTCTATCAAACATTGGAAGAGTTGGTCATACATGATCGATCGATTACGTTGTGATGAATGCGAAAAAATTGTGTTCTTCTACATACCAAGCTTCACTGATTTTTTTTTTAAGCTCGTCAGCAAGAAAGAGATAGTTAACGAGAATCAGTAGTAAATCCATTAGAAAACTTAGCACTAGTTTACTTTGCGATCGATCGCTTGAGTAGTTAATTATCACAATACATTACTGAACCTTGCAACTTGCATAAATTTAATTTGTTGAGCACTGAAGTCTTTCACCATGAATTGATTTTGATATACCAGAAATTAATTAAGTTGCTAGCACTGATCAGTCATATCCAAGCAATCACGACAAATGCATAAATATTTTACATCACACTGATCAGGCATAGAAATAAAGGAATAAACACAAAGGAATAACTTATTTGTAGCTACTTACATATATAAAAGGGCATTTATTTTAATGTAGAGAAAGTGAATTACTTCAACAGTATACAAGGAATTAACTTTAGTCGACTAGCTTGTTGTCGAAGTATTCCCTTGTATCTAAATTAATGATAAAAACCGTAACTTTCTATATGATAGTCTGACAATTTAACAATTTCTATGGCTGAAGAAACAAAAGAAAATATAATCATTACTTCATTCTGCAAAATAAAAAGAAAAATGTATGCAAAATTAAAACTAATTCGACTGTTTAGTGCTAAACCAAACAATATTGGACTCTATTTATAAACGTTAAAGCCTGTGTATCTTGACACAGTACACACTACACGAAGAAAAAACCATCACTAAACCTCCACGTTACCTTTAATGTATAAATAAGCGGGTCCTACAAGAAGGTATCTTATATTCACATAAACAAAATTATCATGACCCTAATGTATAAATAATCGGTGGTACTGGTCCTATCATGCCAAATGTTACTTCCTCTCGTGTTCTTTATTGTATATAAACCCGCCGGCGGCAAGCTTTCCTTCTTTTCCTCTGAAATCTCTCTCTTACATATTCAAATTCAATTGATCGAATTGAATCAAATGTATTCTTCAAATCAATCAATGTCAATCCAGTCGATTTCAATCTCTCCGGATTCCACCAAACCCTAGCTCGGATGCGAATCGCCGGATCCAACCGTTGCTCTTCTCTGCCTCTGAACCTTCGCCAAACCCTAGTTTCCATGGCCACTGCTACTGCTGCTGCTGCCGTAAAAGTTCCTAACAATGTCATTGACCTCGACGGAGACAATAGTGATGATTCTTCAAATTCTACTGATGGTAAAGGTTCCGGCTCTGTTAACACAGTTCCCCGACAACCTATTCCTTGGACGGAGAATTTAATTAGGTACTCAGAGAGCAGGAGGAATAGAGAATTAAGCTCTGATGACTATTCTGACAATGACGATGAGGGCGAGGCATTGTTGCCGCCGACGTATAATTTTGTTGTTATCAATGTTAGTAGTGAATCGAGTGAATCGGATTTTGATCCAATGGATGTCGATGATGATGAAGTTGAGATGGTTGAGGCTGTGGAGACTTTGAAGGACTTAGACTCAGTGCTGCAGAGATTAGGGTCTTTGAGTGTTGACCAAGTGAAGAAGTAAGGATTAAGAAAGGAATTCGCATCAAGAATTGATATGTTTTGTATTTGGAATTGTGGGTTTTGCTAATGGCCTTGGAGAACTTGTTTTGATACAATTGTTTTCTGACTTGTAGATTGATTGAGGACGCATCAAACCGGCTTAGGTTGTCGTTGGAGAACTTGAAGATGATGGGCACGAAGAATCAAGCTTCTTTGCTGGGAACTGGAGGAGTGGTGGAATGTTCTGTAAGATGGATTTGACTCACCTGTGTAGTGTAGTTCGTGGATGCTATATGTATTGATTCTGATGAAGTTGGTTGTCGTTGTTCATAATGGCAGGCATTAGGTAGCGGGAATTTCAAGAAGGTGGAGCAGGAGAAAGACAACTTGTTGCGGTTGTTCTTCTGCCTTCTTAATGCAAAACTGTCTTCGTTTTCTGTTTGTTGTAGGCTTTTATGGTAAATCAATACTTGTGATTCTTTTCAGGCTGCTGATTGAAATTAAGAAGCAGCATCCTGGTATTTTTAGTCCGCAGCAGATAAAGCAGGTTTGTTACAAATCGATCATCTGAAGTTTTGAACTTATGAATAGCTTAATTGGAGCAACGGTGAAGATGAAGCTGTATTTTGACCTTATGACAGTTGGATGACGTGGCACGGTCTTTCCTCCCAAAGAATAGCATCAATGCCGACAACAAGTCTGTTAGTACGGAATGCAAGTTCAATACAATACCTGATATATCTGAAATCCAGAATTATACTGTGGATCTGCGAGAGAGTGAAAATGCAAGTTCAGGAAATTTAGGGCAGCCTGATATTTGTTTGGAGGCTAAAGTTTCATCAAAACTTCCAAGTACAAGCATAAATGTGGAAAGTCATAATGCGATGGATGCTTCAAAAACATCCTCCTCAATACAACAGAGATATGACCTAATGTTGTTGTCTGTTAATCCCCTTCCTAGTCCAACTCCTTCTGAGGAGTTCAATGAAAATGGTAAACATAGCAGTGATTCATCGGCAGAGAACAAAACTAGATTGCAACAAGTTGGCGGTTCATCTGGAGGGTTTAGAGTTATTAGAGATGTTTCTTCTGAGCGTGGACAGCTAGATTTTGCTAGTAAAAGTGGCATGCTTAAGGCAAAGGCTAATAGAAGAGATCCTAGGTTTAATTTTAAACAGAAATTGGACAAGACTGCTAAGAATGAGATTATGGGACCCGTGGCAGATTTAAACAACGGCAACGACAAATTTGGAGGGAAACACGTGGAACTAGAAAAGCCAGAGAATTCAAGCAAGCGCATGGCAGATAACAAGTCTAGTCAGGAAGAAGATAGTTTGAAAAGGCAAAGAAACAGGCCTCCAAATAGTAATTGTGTCGATTCTCAGCCAAGCAAATACGCACAATTTACTGGAAATGTAAAGAAGGTAGCGCAAAACCTTGGGAGTCTAGGGGATAGAAAACTTAAACAACCTGGTGGAGACTTGAATTCTAAGGGGGTTGTTGGAGTACACCAAGTTGCTGAACATGCTACTGTTTCGAATTGTCCACTGCCAACTTTCTTGGATGAGGCTGCATGTAATTCAAATACAGAAGAGGCTGTGCTTCCTGTTGATATAGGAAAAAAGCGGCTATCAACGTCATGTCAGAAAGCTGCAGTTTTGAAGAAGATTTCTGTAAGAAAAAGAAAGGTAGCTGCTCAATCTGCTTTAGTGGTTGGTGTGCATAATAATAAGCTGAGATGCAGTGCTTTATTAATATTATCCAGACGAGATGAACATCATGAACTTTTTTCTCAAACTAAGCAGAAGTACTCTTTCACAAAGGAACTTATGACTAGGAATCCTCATTAACAAATGAACTTCAAACTAAGCAAAAGTACTCTTTCAAAAAGGAACTTAATAACTAAGAATCCTCATTTACTGCAAATTATTTATGGTTTCTTTCAAATATAGAAAGCTCTTGGGATATAGACAAATCTTTAGGGTTGCAGTCAGGGGACTTACTAATTTGAAAGCGGCAAAATACCTTAGTGAGTTACCACCTCCAGCTATTGTTCTTTGACAAGTACTAGTTCGAAGAGTATAGAGAAGATAATGATTGTCGCAACAGCTGTTGCCTTTATTTCAAAAGTTGACATTCTTGATCATCTTTTAGGTTTTGTGTTTGTAGCTTGCTGTTCTTGCTGCATTCATCTCGTGAAGAGCAGTTGGGAGTGTCTGTACGTTGTATCTTATATGCATGGTGATAGTTAAGAAATGTTAGGATATGTTCGTTTTTCATGAGTAACAAGTAGGTCTTCTTATTGCACACTATATCTCCTTTCCTTAGAGATCTTTACCTTTTCTTTGTCATATGGGTATTTTTATTAACAATTTGTAATAAATCTAGATCACTCCAATTGCTCCTGAAAGGATGGAACCTATCCATGCAAAACCTTGTGATACTGATCCCAATGGGATGAAATTGGTCCATGTGAAACCTGATGATCCTCGTCGTAGTTTGCAAGAGAATGTTGCTGGTAAAAATGAAAACCCAGGGTTGGAAAGGAATAAGTCGGCTGGCGTTCCGCTGGATATTCAAAGTATAAGTGAGGTTGCAAATACAAGCGTGCTTGGAGGGCAGTCCAAGATGAGTACTTTGACTGCTCAGCCTGTGACTTCCTCACAGTTAACAACTGTAAGAAAGAAAGGAGAGCAGTCAGAGCTGATTAATTCAGCTGCTCATTCACAATCAACAGCTCCTTCAGGTGTGTCTCAGAATGTTGCAGAACCAATTCTTAGCACATTCGAGAAGTTGAACCCAACACCTCCATCATCATCACGCTCGAATGTCAGGGAAGGTGTGTCTGGTCTGTGCAGTGAAGGAGGCACAAATGTAGCTTCACAACCATCGGACTTGTGGGGTGATGTGGACCACTTTTTGGATGGCTTTGATGAGCAGCAGAAATCTGCAATTCGTAAAGAAAGGGCAAGAAGGATAGAAGAACAAAATAAAATGTTTTCTGCTAGGAAACTTTGCCTTGTCCTGGATCTGGACCATACGCTACTCAATTCTGTAAAGGTAACAATTTCATGTTGTAGGTTATTTACTGTTGTTTTCTGTTTCTAGGTTGATCTTATTGATGTGCTTGATGTATCTCAGTTTGAAGATCTAAGTCCAGTTCATGAGGAGATGCTTAAGAAGAGAGAAGAACATGACAAAGGAAAGCCTCATCGACATATTTTTTGTTTTCCTAATTTGGGCTTATGGACAAAGTTGAGACCAGGGATTTGGAATTTCCTTGAAAAGGCATGTCTTACATAATTCATCACCTCTCAAATTAAATCTACTTTTGTTTTAACAGTATCTTGAAGTTTTTGTTTCTTTTCTTGGCGCAGGCTAGTAAGATCTATGAAATGCATGTTTATACAATGGGAAACAGATTATATGCTAATGAGATGGCAAAGCTGCTCGACCCAACAGGGGTTTTGTTTGCTGGGAGGGTCATCGCGAGAGGGGATGACACAGATGGTGTAGATAGGATTAAGGACCTTGATGGTGTTTTGGGAATGGAATCAGCAGTTGTTATCATAGATGATACCGCAAAAGTCTGGCCACATCACATTTCTAACCTTATAACTGTCGAGCGGTATGCCTATTTTCCATGCAGCAGACGCCAATTTGGACTTCCTGGTCCTTCACTTCTGGAGATTGATCGAGATGAGAGAGCAGCAGATGGAACTCTTGCATCTGCATTTGCAGTAAGACTTTTTAGATCATGTTTTCATCTCCTCTAGTCTTCGTTTCCCCTAAAGTGATTATAGTTATAATTGTTACCTTATCTCCTCATTTAGGTGATTGAGCGAATTCATCGCTGCTTCTTCTCTCATCAGTCTTTGCATAAGGTTGATGTCAGAAAAATACTTGCTTCTGAGCAGCGCAAGGTCCTTGCTGGATGCCGAATATTATTCAGCAGAGTCATCCCAGTTGGCGAAACAAGTCCTCACCTTCACCCTCTCTGGAGGTTGGCTGAACAGTTTGGTGCTGCCTGCACAAATGAACAAGATGAGCAGGTCACTCATGTCGTTGCCGCTTCTGCTGGTACAAATAAGGTACAAGCTCTTACTAAAAGTTTCCTCTTCTCTCCAGTTTTCAGTCAAATCGTGTGCTTGAACTAAGACATCGCTCTTTCCTTTTGTGGTTCTCAGGTTAACTGGGCTCTATCAACAAATAGATTTGTTGTCCGTCCGAGCTGGTAAACTCAATCGTATACTCTTGATGTTTTAGTGAGGTTCTATATTATGCATGCTGGCTAACACGTTCAAGCAATTTTCACAGGGTGGAAGCATCAGCTTTTCTCTACCGACGCGTGGATGAGAAACATTTTGCTATTAAACCAAAAGCAAAAGCTGCGTCCCAAAACTAACAGAGTCCATACATAACTACCTAAAGACAAATTAGAGAAAGCATACTACTTGAAACTTTCATGCCGGCGACAAGCAACCGTCGGCGTTTAATCAAAGAGTTAAATCTTTTGGTAACCAATATAATCAGAAAACATAAGAACAGGCTTCGGACTCCTAGAAACTCAGGACATAGCTGGAGTTTATAAGCTGCTTCCAAGCCTGGAAATGAACACCTTTTTGCCTGCACTGAGCTCGACTGTTAAGGCAGGTTATTGTAGTTAGAATACTGCAGTCTGTTTTGTGGTTACTGGGGGATTCAAATTATCAAAGACCGGAGGTAGATACGCCACCGTAGGCCGTCTTCTTTTTTGCTTTTCCCTCTCTATTCGGCCTTCGCGCGGCTTTACGGTTGTGTTGGTTTTTGCCAGCCATTCCAAGCCCAGTAGCGAACTTTGTTCTAGTAAGTAGGCTGTACAGTTGATTGACTATTATATGTACTTTACAGAACCAACTGCTAACCAAACTTTTGTTGGAACATACTAATTCTCATGGAACCTCTCCAGCTGTTGTTAGAGATTGTAAATTCTAACAATATTCATCTGATTCTCTGAGTTAAAAAAAAATAATTACAAACACCAGCAAAATTTTTGTAAATGTGGAGACGACCACCAGTTCACGACGTATTGTCGCCGACGATAAAAATTAGGGCCGTTTCTTTCTCTCTGTACAGCTTCGAATCTTCAGGAACAATCAACTCGTGATTGCTCAATTTGTGCGTTGCTGGTTTTGAGATCTTAGATTCGTGCATTTTCGGAGTTAAATTTTAAAAAGGAATTATTTCAAAAAAAATTATATTATTAAAAATAAATTTAGAATTAAGTTTGTAGTTCTAAATTTAATTTTTAGAAGTGAAATTTTAATAAAATTGAATTTAATTTTTATATTTATTTTGATTTTTGAAATGAATTTAAAATTAAATTTTTGAGAGAAAAAAGTGATGAAATCAAATTGTTAGTAAACACCAAGTG
The DNA here is from genome assembly GCA_019914995.1 of Acanthochlamys bracteata. Classification (NCBI taxonomy): domain Eukaryota; kingdom Viridiplantae; phylum Streptophyta; class Magnoliopsida; order Pandanales; family Velloziaceae; genus Acanthochlamys; species Acanthochlamys bracteata. The sequence continues at coordinate 7,019,386 of CM034141.1, forward strand.
GGATTTGATTGAGTTTTGAATTTGTCAACATTCAGAAAATTTATGCACGTTTTGTTTATGCAATTTCATGTGATTATTTAATTAGTGAAATAAAATAATTATGGTAATTTGCGAGGATACCAAAACTTCATTATCATTTCTGTAAAACTCATTAAAAAATATATATTCAACAATAACAAATATATTTCAATTTTCTGAAATTATTTTTCTTCAATCAAAAGTTTATATTTTAATAAGAATTAAACATACGTAAATGAATTTTGACCAATTAAAAATCAAAAGTTTATAATTACCAAATTAAAAATGTAATTAAATTAAACATACGTAAATGATTTTTTATTCAGGGCCTCAGGCTGCAAATTTTAAAAATGCAAGAAAACGGCATCGAAGTAGAAGGGAGCTCAAGAACATATATAACACTTACATTAACAGTAAATATATAAAAATAAGTCGGTAATACAATGAGGTGTCTATCTTTCAAACATGTATACACAGTTCGACCAAAAGTTCACCGGAAGCTCTTCGTTCTGTTGTGAAGGGTGAAAACTGAAGATTGAATGCCTCCAGAACTTGTCATTTAGCATCCAATAGGTAGTGTTGGATCCTTTCGATTCCTTTAAATGCTTTTGAGCGTTTTGTCCAATTCTCTTTCAGTTTCTTTCACTTGGAAGAACGCCTGGTTGCATCTTCAAGGCCTCCTCACGTGGATATATGTAAATCTTATGCACCGCGTCGGAGAACGCTCTGCAGAAGGAAGCATGTTAGCAAGAATGAAGTTAGTGAAGAAACAACAAACTGCGACAACTTACTTCCAGGGAATGTCTCCAAGAAGCATCGTATCGCCTTCATTGTCAGTGTAGAAAACCCACCAATCCTTATCTGTGCTCATCGGACCAATCAGTTCACCGTTAAATCCAAACATCCTCTCCAACTCTACCATTAGTTCATTGTAACCGTTGAACTTTTTGAGATCCACAAATCTTCCGAGAGCAATGCCATGCTTATGTACCTGAAACCAATGCATCATGATCACCATCTTTACTGGCGCAACATAACAAGCTTTCTTTTATTATTATTAAGGATCATTATACAACACAAAAGTTGCCTAAGGCAATTGTTCGAGAGCTAACAACCAGACATTTCAGAAAAACAGCTGAACCTTTGTGCAACTTCTGGTCGAACTACTCGGAGGCTCTGCCTGGAGATCGTTAGGAAGCTGTTGGCGAGGTCTATCATCCCTCTTCTGCTCAAAGCTCACAGGTCCAGAATTTATTGACTTTATACTCTTGGATGGCTCGGAAATCCGCTCAATATCTGAGGATCTAGCCCGCAGCAATGGTATAGTGGGTTCTCTATCCAAGTTCGAGGTGTATGCCGGCTTTAGCTGTTGGTTTACAGGCTCCGCACTGGCTGCTGCACAACTTAAGTCAAAGCCAAATAGCTTGAATTTTCCCTTTCCCTGGACATTTGCCGTGCGAGGTGAAGATTCTGTTACAGGCTGATGTTTAACTATATTCACTTGTTGCTGGTTATCCATACTGAAATTTCGTAACATGCGAGGTAACCTCAGTGGGTACTGCTGCCTGGCCCCATTCTCATGCTCGGTGCTAGGATCGCCACCATACATAGTGTTCACAACATACTGAAAAGTTGGCTGAACAGATTGGGTCGGCATATTTGAATTCAATTGCATATGTAATGAAGGACTCAATGCGTTAAAAGGTGAGTTGTTGCGCAAACTGGCATTCTTATCCCAATCTTGAACATAATTCTTCAAGCAATTCTGGCCAAATGAGATGTGCGCCGCCTTTTGTGACCGCCCATGTGACTCGCAAGGTTTATTATAACTGGGTACCATGTCCGCAAAGCTAGGCTCTCGTCTTCCTAGCTGTATGCAGTTATCTGAACCCAAACTCTGACGACTGCACACAGGATTACCTCTTTGTTCATTCTGCAAAGAGAACCATGCGCTAGTCTTATAAGTACTGCCTGATACGGTTTCGGCACAGTTGCTTCCCAAGGATGTCATCTCCTGTACTTGAAAGGCAGTGGGGTTTTGAGAGGCCTTGGATGTCCCTATAAACAAAAGAATTAGAAGTTATAACAGCAGCACCACAAACTTTAAATGTTCTCCAAACTTTAATTTTGTGAATATTATTTATTCTTCAGTTACCTTCTTTGGTAAGGGCAGATGATTCAGAAGATGATGCCACTGCATTCATCCGAGGTCTCTTGTACCTGGGTGCTGGAAGAGGATTCACTGGAGGGCTCTGGGTAGGTTCAATTTGCCAAGGAGAAACTCTATCTGGACGAGATGTACATGAAGGTTCATCCCATCGTACCTATGACAAGTGAGTCAGCCATCACGAAAAAAGAAGCTTCAGGAAGAACAGCTGATATGCAATATACCTTGAGGCATCTCCATTTCGACCCAGGCCATGTATCGGAATCAGCATCTCCTATGCCAATTATAGTGCCTGTGAGTCTGCCGAAGCAAGACAAAATAAGGCTCAATGTTTTGATTAATCCAATTGAATGGGATTCCTCATAACTTCAATCTGAGGAGGATCTAGCTATACCTCTGTTCGGGGGCTTCTTCGCCTTCAAATCTCATTTTGAACCTCATCCCTATTGAATAATTAGCGTTGAGGGACTCCATACACTGTTTGTATGGAATGATAAATTCAAAAGGGCTGGTCCTGACAGGTATGGCATTCATAAGAACATGCTAGCAAGCAAAAGTACCTAAAGACACTTGCAGCTACTGCAATACGTTTGCAAGAGAAAAGATCCGATTTATCAATCAAAGATGCATCTTGTTCCTTCAAAGCTAGGAAGATCACTCATACTATATACTCTATAGACCATGACACTTGAAGCACAAAGTGTATCACTCACAAACCTTGGTTTGTAATAGACCGCAAACATGCTTTGTGTGTTTACAGCATGCCAAGCTGTGGTGAGAATGCCAAGATGCATACTTGTACCAGAAATGACAGATGATGGTATACTAATCCGCTGCCTCATTGCATGCCTCACGCCAACACGCATATCCCCATTTTCTCCTCTGAAAGATGCACACTTAAATCAAACTCCAGCTTAAAATAAAATCCAGATGAGGAAAAGGATAATATCAATGAAAAAAAAACTCACCTTAGGAAAATGAATGCATCTCCAGCAATGAGTCTCTTGGAACTAACAAAGACACTCCATCCACTTTGAAGAAGGTGCCTCCTAGGTTGTCCTGACGATAAAGACAAATCATAATGAAGTCAGTTACGGCTCTTTTCTCCCCCTCAAATGAAGATAATCTAATCTACAGTGACGTGATACTTAAACAGCTTATTTCGGTAGTAAAACAGATACCACGAAAGATATGGCGGAAACGCCATTCGTTGCCATGCAAGTCCTTGGCAACCAACTCTTGTGTTGGTGGCTGCTGACTCATGTCCTGGTCAGTTACACAGAACTCGCATGTTTCATTAACTTCCTAAACAAGAAACAATGAGCATTTAGGAACGCCACAGATTATAGAAAATGAACAGACCAGTGGGGGAAGGCACTCGTCTGCATGCCGTCTGAGAACAGAGAAACCTCCATGGGTGCTGGTATCTGATGCAGTCAGCGTCTTGCAGAAGGAATATACATGCGGCCTCGGATGCGGAGGGGGAAGCTCACTCATCTCCACGGCATTCTCATCTTGCTGAGTAATAATCACGCAAAAAGGTTCAGATTCCTTAAATAATCCCTCTTTTACGAGATCAAAAGCACATGATTCTAAGCTTCTCTTACTTACATTTGGTTCAGGTAACAACATGATATGGGCATAGACTTCATCAGTGTCTGGCTCTGCCTGCAAAGCCAAAATAAGCATCTATCAATCAATCCCTAGCTAAGAACCACAAAGAAACTTAGCATCTTCTTTGGATGATGAATACCCTCAATTCGACACTGACTACACAACAGAGGATCTTCCATTGAAGGTCCAAGATAGGCATTTTCCATTCAGCTTTTTGATTTATTGAAGCTTCGATCTGGGTCGCCAACAACAACAAAAGAAGCCAAAAGTTTGTAATAATCATAGGCAATGAAGTTAAAGGAACATAGTTAGGCAATAAACTATCATGAAATTGTAATGAGCACCTGCTCGATGTGGCCTTGAGGGAAGTAGAAAACCATCTCACCCTTTCGGGGAACTGAGACCAAAGGGCCAGCACACAAGTACCAGAGCTCATCGTAGAGTGCTTGCTCTTCTGTCCGAACTACAGAAAAATATAACGGCAAATCAAGAGCCAAAGAAATCGCAAATGACAACAATTCTCATGAATGAAAGCATGAAGAATTACAAGCAAAAAATCAATCATTTCAAGCATAAATTAAAAGCTAAATCTGAAACTACAACGATTCGAGGAAAAAGCTGAAGCTCCAACTTGAACTAACCAAATCATAAAGATGAAAAAATTTCGAGGTGATACCCATGAAATCAGAAGCCTGGGCTCATAATTAGATGCCCCTACCATGAAATAAAAACTAGAGCATGCCATTTAAGGTCTAGAACATGAATATCAATCACCAAATCAGAAGAGCCCTCTATTGAAGTCTAACAAAAATCAAGAATTTGTAAGCAAAGATAAAGCATTTCTTGAAATTCAAGCTCAAACACGGAAGTAAGAAGCCTCTCAGGTCCCAATTCAAGCTCCGGAACTCTAAATTCAAGAACGAGAAACAGTAATAAAAACTAACGAAAGTGAAAAATGGCCAACAAACTCAAATCAAAATAAAAAACCAAACAAAAAAATGGAAGAACTCAAACTTTAATGGGAAAAGAAAAAAAGGTATCACCTTCCTCTATAATTTCTGGAACAGCACAAGAACAAGAAGCCTCTCCACCGCCATTACCCTGCACTGAATCCATAATCACCACCAATGAAATCTTCCTTCTTCTTTTCTCTCAAAACAAACTCAACCCATTCAAAAGATTTCCCCGAAATTCAATTCCCACCCCCTCAAAAGCCCTCAACTCAACCCCAAGAACTGAAAGCTCTCTCCTTTCCTTTCTGTATCATTCACTTAGTAGCTGCAGATGTATATATACACACGCTCTCTGACAACTCTCGCGCCTAGGCAAAGAGTTGTTGTTGATATGCACGTCTACGAGTGTGTACACTGAAATGGGTTGGTGTTGTTCACTTGCTTTGTTCTTTGTTCTTGTGTGGCTTTGTGAGAGAAAGCGAGGAAGGAGAGAGAGAGAGGCAACGTGGAGGAAGAGCTAGGGACCACGCGTGCCAACCCAGCACTACTCTATAGTCTAAATACAATAAAAACAAAACCAACAACAAACCAAAGCAAAACGAGCGTTACTACTTGCTTTCTATTCTTTCCACTGTACTACTGTTCTATTTATAACAACAGAAAAAGAAGAGAAAAGTTTCGATCTTTCTTCCCTTCTCTTTTTCACTGATTGAAGGAGAAGAAGAAGAAGAAGAGTTAATGCATTAATAGCCCTTCTCTCTTTTTCTCTCTTCTCCAGTTTCGTTTAATTTAGTTTTAGTTTCTTTCTGTTCTGTGTCTGTTTGCAGACAGGCTTCATCTATCTTTCTTTCTTCCTTCCTTCTTCTAAACCTGCTAACTTTTTGCATGCTGTTAGATTTACTCATGCATATACACTTGCAAGAAAAGCTCTGACACACAAAGCATGTTATATCTTTAATGAAGAAAGATGAGACTGGCTAGATTTCAAGGTTTCGTACAAGGATAGAAAATCATATATATATATATATAGAAATAATGCATGGGATTTTTTCTCAGAAGTTTCTTCTCATGATATTCATGTTCTTAACATTGGTATGAACGCAAATCAGCATATGATAAGAAAATCTTCTTTTCAGATTAATATTGAATTTCTTTAGTGTTCTTCAACTCTGATCAAGAACTTTTTGTTTTACTCTGATGATCAATACATGGTGCTGCTCATTAGATTATGCTAAAGATCGAAACAAATTACATTGCTCGTTCGGGTTTTTCTTTTGCATGGCATGCCTATAACTATGTTAATGTTTGATTAAATTTTCCATCTCTTTTTCATTCCAACTTCTTATTTCATATCTTTTTTATAAATTTTTAACATATAACACAAAATTTATTTTAAATTAAAAATATAAAAAACGTATCTTATTATTATTTTTTTTTAATTAAAATTTAAAATTTACTTTTTAAAAATTTCTAAATTATTTTTAATTAAAAAATTTTATTTTCAAAAGCACTCCCAACCTTCTATAAAACTACTAGCATTTTGAGATTGCCTATGAAATAAAATTTTTCTAGAATATAAGGTATTTTTGTCTTTTTTGAAAAACGGTTTTATTTTTTTTATTTTTAAAAAAATAATAAAAATATGCAATAAAAAGATCTCATTACGTAAAATTTTTCTACATTTTTTAAATTTTTAAATAAATTTTTTAAATACTTATAAAATATGTATTGAAAAACGTAAAATAAAAAATTAAAATGAAGTGTTTAAAAAAAGCTGAACCAAACACCTCCACAATATAGACAAAACTAAAACCAGTTTAGAAAGGGTTCACTTGGATTTCCTCGACCAAACCGAACCGTAGGGAAATGGAACAGTTTCTATGAAACGGCTGTTGCTGAGTTGTGGGGACCGCAATTGGGGAAGTTTTGTCGCGCTATTAGCAGGTTAAGGATTTTTAAATACAAACATTTCAAGGTTGAGTTCGTAAAATTTGATTGATTTTCATAGAAAAACAGTTTTTTCAAAATTAGATTTTCTTTGTCCAAAGAAGAGGATATTTGCATTCTTTTTATATCATACTAGAGGTCCTGAGTTTAATCTCCTCTACTTGCCCCAGTTGTTAGTTGAAACTTGAAGCAAGTTGTTTGGGGCAAAAAGAGAAAAAAAGAGGAAAAAAAGACTGAGTTACTTATCTTCTACTTGTGCATAATTACATTCAAATTCTATTAAATGATGTATTAAGGCATTACGCATATAGTGAGTCAAAAGAGGTTATAAGTTCGATCCCTAATTTCTGCAAAATTATCGGTTGAAAACTTTTGTTCATAAGATGAGGAAAAAGAAAGCGTTACGAACAATCAAATCGACAAAATTGTCGTATTTCAATCTATCATAAAGAGTGTATTGAAATATTATACGTTAACTGTTAGTTAAAAGAATTGGCGAATTCAATTATACTTCTTACGAAATTACGTATTAAAAAAGAAGTATTATGCGATTATAACACTATTAATGTAAAATTATCGTATTTCAATCTCACATAAACAACTTATTCAAGTATTGCGCGTATAATTACCAATTGAAGGTTATCATTTGGTGTTAGAAAAAAAAAACATTTTGCAATAATAGTCATTTTTCTTTCCTATTTTTATCAACTTATTTGTACACATTTTCATAATTAGTGTATTGAAGCATTATGCTTCGATTATCAGTTAAAAAAAGATTAAGTTTGACCCCTAACTTTTAGAATATAAATTTTTGCATAACTAATATAGTAAAGCATTATTACTTGTACGTGTTATTTGCTTGAAAGTGATTTTCTGAATAATAAGTTGTTAAGAAATGTGTTTGTAAGACTAAATTTATGAAACTAAATATAGAAAGTTATCAAAAATAATGTTTTGGTAGAAAAACATTTACTTTTGAATAACTTAAGATGAAGTAAACAAGCGCCCATTTTTGTTGAAAACTATTTGTTTGACCTTGAAAAACTTATACGCATATTAGAGCATCATTAGGCAGTGAATAATCAAAAGAAATCAAATATATATTTTTGTTATAGTTAAGTTGTGTGTTTAAATTAAAGAAGCAATCAAGCACTTTGGGCATGTTTCAATTAATAAAAAACTCCACTTTCACTTTCTTTTCTCCAGATATTCTGTTATTTTGTGTTTTAATTATGATTCTGAATGTATTCTATTTTTACTTCCATACTAAATTCTACTTTCACTTAAATTTAAATATTTTAATTATTATTTTGACTCTATTTTTACTAAACTTTATTTCTCACCAAATTTTATTTTTACGAAACTTAATTATATGTAATTAAAGCACGCCCTTATTCATCGAAAGTTTGTGGACTTCCGGTGATCATAGTTCAGTGACTACTGATTAGATTTATTATAAGTTGTAATCTATTGTGTTTGATGTTCCAATATAATTTTTTTTTTAATTTTCAAAATGTTTTAATATAATGTTAATGATTCATTAGTTGTTTGTACAAGTGAAGACCATTAGATGGAGTACATGTTTTTTTACTGTTTTGTTTTTGTTATGATTCATGAATGATATCAATTTGCATAAAAAATTCAAATTTTTGATAAAAGAAACTTATCGTGTTATTAATTAGTAGTTTTATTCTTGAAGTTCCTGAGATGGTTGGCAATGGCAAGCTTTATTACGTTGTTGATTTAGGGTCTGTTTGGATATAGAAGTAATAAATAAGAGTAAATAAGAGTAAGATTAAACAAGAGTAGATTATTCGAGTGGAGACGAGAATAAGAGTAATAATTTATCTTATTTTATTTAGATATATTAATAAGATTAATAAAGAGTACAAATTATTCTTGTTTGGTAACTGAAGAATAAATAAAAGTAATTTTTATAAAAAGATAAAAATATTATTTTTATATCTTTTTAGCTAAGTGTCACATACAAATCTTTTGGACATTAAGACCATGTTTGGCTAAGCTTAAAATTTATAATATATTTTTAAAATATTTTTTGTTTAATATTTTTTATAATAATATTTATAAACCTATTAATAAATATATTTTATAACATAAGGATATATTTTCCTTTTAATTTACATTTGAAGCTTCCTAAGTAACTATAGATGCACCTCTTGTACGCCTAGCAAGAGAGCTATTGATCTGCAAAACAAAATTAGACATCAGCATAAAATGCAATATATAAGTTCTTAGAACTACCAGCCAATGAAACCTCATATTTACCTTACATGTCTTTCCAAATTCATTTTCATGACTATTAACTACTTTCAAGATAGCGACTACACAACTTAAGCATATAAATAATTTTTCAAATTTCTAAGATTAGCTGCAAGGGCACAACAGAATAAGAGAACCAAACAAAACAATGACATTTGCTGGAATTAATAGCAAACAGAAACAATGAGCCAAAATACAACTGTATAACATTGCTTAGCTATATAAATATTTAGTAATGCTGTTCATTCATATAGATAAAGAAAGCATCTCAACAAAATATCCATAATAACAAAGTTTCTCAAGTCATTACCACTACTTTCAATAGATACATTCAAGCCTACGACAAATCAGTGTAAGCCATAGGCGCTCCAAGACCTAAGAATCTACGTGTTGGTTGCCCTTGTGTAGATTTGCTGACTGTTGTGGGCAGAGACCATTCTGATGACACCACTAGATTGATGGCTCGCCTAGCAAAAGCTCGCCTTACAAAAGAGCCATTGAATCTGCAAAACAAAGTTAGACATCAGCATAAATGCAACATGAACTTCTCAAAAGCAGAATGAGACCTCCACGTTATAAACAAAGAACCACCAAAATTAATATATGAAGAAATACAATATCAACGTATCCTATCTATGCTTTCATATCAACGTGGCGCACTAAATCCATAGAGATTGTCATGTCCATAAATCCACATCATGACATTTCATATCAATTAGCATAAGCATAAGTCCTAAATAACTATAAATAAATAAATACAATTAGACAACTAACATAAGTCCTAATAAATACTATAAATATATATATATATATATATAAGTTAACAACAAGATATGAGTTAATGAAGTCTATAAATACTATAAATAGTATGAGTTAATGAGTTAACAAAACAATACTATACACTATACATACATATATGAGTTAATGAAGTATTCACTAATAGCAAAGTCCTATAAATATTATACTAAGAGCAAGTAGTTAATGAGTTAAGCCTAGGAACAAGATAAAATTGTAATGACAAAGCATTGGATATTTATATAAACATCCAAGAGAGCAAGCACAAGCCATTGGAGGACATGCATAGCGGTGGAAGAAGTAGTTAAATGGGTTAGAATATTTATATAAACGACCGGTGGATATACATAGGTAAAAATAGCACTAGATATTTATATAAACATATAAACATTCATTTAATTGTTTAAACATATAAATGAATAACTTTTCAAACTCCTAAGCTAATACCTACAGTGCAGTAGAGCAAGAGAAGTAGACAATTAGCAATGCATAGAGCGGTTGACAATTAGCAAAGCCTACAGAGGCTATTCAAAACTCGAACCACATGCATAGACAATTAGCTTACATGCAGAACTATCTTTTCATATGCATGCATACAGTGAAGCAAAATACAACACAACACACCTTCTCAATTCATATTTATCCTTTTCATTCAAGTCATTTTCTTTCATTCATTCTCTATTTAAGCAGAAAGTAATCGTTAACACTGTAACAGAGAGCAGTGTGAAGCAAAGTCATTAAAAACTCACCATGCATTGCTTTTGCTGTGCTTCCACTCAAGAAACAAAAAAATTCAATTCAATACAAGCAGCAGGTTCTTCTCTGACCACCTCTGGAGAACATACAGTCCACTTTTGGAGAAACAAGATGTTTATTGTCTGCATTGATGAACTTTGACCATGGTTTCCTGCTCTGTCTGCAGCAAATACAAATAACAGTATAAGAAACAATCCCATGAATAAATGAAAGAACCTTGATATATTGAGATAAGAGTAAGCAAAGCCACTATACTGATACATTTGAAGATTTGAACGAAATTCAATCGCACAACGAAAAGAAAAAGACAAAAGAGGTTATTGTAGTATTTCACCTTTCAAACAAGAGCTTCAAGTTGAGGATCAAGCTCTGGCCTATATTTATTTAGATATGCATTTAGCTTATTTGTTCCAAGAACCTACAATAAAGAAACAAAATCAAGCAACTTTTCAATAATGATAGCTAATAACCATACCTGTATATGTAAATTTGGTCTTACAATCACATAATTTGAAGCATAACCAGAATATCTACTTCACAAACATTAAACATCCCAAAGCAAATCCTAAGAACAAACACAACTGGATTAACAATGGCCGCATGTAAGCAATCCATCAATAAGTTTTCTTTCTTTTCTAAAGTTTGTTATTTTCTCTGTTTTTTCAATCACTGAATTCTGGTTTGCTTTATAGAGTGAAATATAGTGCTCAATATGCTCTGTCCACCCACTTTAGCCACAGCATTCTAACAGAAGCAAGAAAATTCACAAATTGGCTACAGCAACACCTAAAAGATTGAACATTTATATTTTCTGTTTTCAAGTTCTTTCCAAAACAAGACCAAACAGAGCATAAAACCCAAGTTTCATTCAACAAGTTCCTAGGTCCACGAAGAATAACAAAATTTCAAATTCCACTCAGCAATATTTTAAATAATGGAAAAAAAAAATCAAACACAGAAGTCCCTAGAACTAATTAAACAATACGAAAGATCCAAATCAACAAAAAAAAAGATTATGAATCGAAACCAGTTCATATACCAATGAAGTAGATAAAAAAGAAATCAACAGTAATTGAGATAAAAATTAATCGAGACAGCGCTGGAGAAGTAGCTCCAGAAGAAATCAAATAGCAGAAACCACCATAACAAGGGAGATATGGCGATGCTGATAAAAAAAAAAAATTGAAACCAACGAAACAAACTAAAACAGATGAAATGAGCAGCGGAAAAGAAAACGAATAAAGAATGTGAACTGCTGCAGCTGCATCGAGTGAAAATCAGCGAAAATTGAAATCAACATTAAGTAGTATCTCCAAATTGAAGAAACAATTCGAGAAATCAAATCAAAATTGAGAAAGAAATTGAAACCGATGAAGCAAATAAAACAGATCAAAAGAAGCGGCGAAAATAAAAAAGAAACGAAGTTTAACAACGTACCTCTGTCGGTGACAGCAAGACGGCGAGATCGGAGGAGAGCGCGACGAGCGAAATCCAGTTGAGCGAAAGCAATTATCGAGCTGGTGCAGCTGAGACCGACTAAAATTAAAACCTAACTTGTGCGTAAATCTCATCAAATAATATGGGTAATATAAAAATTTCACACCATGTACGGTCATCCGAAATTCTCTTCATCTGATTACACCCCATATTGGGGTGTAACCGATTACACCCGAATGAAGATTAATGGGGAGAAAGTTTACTCCCCATTAATCTTATAAATTCATTGCCAAACGAGAGCAACGAGAAGTAATTCGTTCACTTACTCTCAATTACTCTCCTTCACTCCAAATTCAAACACAGTGTTAAGATGGAAGTGAAAAATTATAAAAAGAAACTGTTTCCCGCCACTGGAAGTTTCTCAATTGTAGCATTTCGTCGAACACCTTGTCCGCGAGTCCCCAATTACCCGAAAAAAATGTTGGAGAAATTCTTCGCTACGAATCAAAACACTAGCAACATGTACTTCGTTGAACCTCCTATCACTCTTCTCTCCGGCCCCCGCTCGAGGTAATCCGAATCCAAAAATCACCTCTGTTGTTTTTTCTCGTTCGATTTAGTTCGGTTGTAATCCATTTGTTTTCGGGTGTTGATCAGTGGGAAGACGTCGCTTCTGTTCCAGTACGCGATCAATTGTGCTTCAGAGAGTTGTAGGGATGTTGTTTTCATCTGCAGCAAGACGAGATTCGAGAGCAATCCACCTTTTCTGTCTCAGGCATTTTCTGCTCCAAACCTGCCTTGATTTTCGTTATTACTAAAAACTTTTTTTGTTCTCTTAATTTGTTTAGGGTTTATGAAAGTATTTTCCTTGCTTGTTTAATTTTTCAGGGTTTGGATCCTTCTTCTGAAGTGCTCCGGAGAATTCAAATGAAGTGAGTTCAAATTACCCATCTCTTCTTTTGATACAATGTAATTATAACTTCATAGAATCTTTTAGTGGAGGAAGTTAGCGAAAGATTGTGGTAGACTTTTAGGTAACTTCGTTACCGTCTTGCATTATCCTATGCGCTCTCATTGTGTTTCAGTTAATGTATTCCGAACATGTGAATAATCTGTGACTTGATTGGTAATAATCGATATAAACGTCTAATTTGTCATGTAAGAGGACAGGTGATGATTACCGTAGTAGCAGAACGATTTTCATAATTCTATCTCAATTTGTGTAGTAGCTTGTTTAGCTCTCAGCCCTATAGATATCATGGAAAACAGATTGGTAAACACCATAGGAATAATGAACTTGAGCTTTCACAAAAGGCCTCTCGTATAAAATTGTTTCTTGAAGGTACATTGAAGATGAAGATGGTATCAAGAAGTACTTTGCGGCATTTCATCTCCATAAAAGTTTTCCGGTGGCAGTGGTTGTTGACGATTTTGGTGATTATTTTGGTGAAAGGTAGAATCTAGCATACTTGCTGGCAAGTATAGAGCACTACTAAATTTTTTTCATGAGTAGGTGCTTGTGCTTGTTTTCATATCTTCCTATGTCAAGCACATATGTCTCTTCCTCGAAGTAACATCAGCAGTATCATATTCAATATTTTCTCAAAAAGTTGCTCATATAAATTAGGATATTGACCGAGTTATCCATTTTTTTTCAGTAGTGGGTTATGTTAGAATATAGATGCAAGGAGAATTGCATGGAAAACCATCTCCCAGAAAGCACATTGTATTTGTAAACAAGCTAAGTTAGTGGGAAAAGAAGGATTCTCGAACATTGCCACTGATAGTATTATGTCCTTATTCATACACGACATTCAATTGCAGCCTCTTCATTGTTCTTTATGCAAGTCAGTTCATCAGTATTGGGCTTCTGCTTATTAGGTCTCTTATAATTATGTCCCACAAGTCTATTACTGAGAAATGTATAGCTTTTAGGTTCATATCTCATAAAGACTTCCTAGTGCTCAAACTTTGCAGGAGTTGTCAAGAGCGATATGATAATGCTAGAGGTAGAGATCTTGCAATGTCTCGCACTTTGGCTCTATGCTACGATGCTGTAATGTATGCCAAGTAAGCTTCTATGTCCATTTTACTTGTGATAACATCATAAAATAGCTTTTTGACATGAACTTAAGTAGGAGAAATGAATGGTTTCTGGAATCTTCTTGTTTAAACATCGCTGTGGGTGTAAGATTTTGGGGCCTTTACACTGCTGTTTCCCTGTTGGCTAGTAGGATGTTGCAACAGAATGAGAGCTGCAACCTTGTTCTTGCTGATACTCACCTAGGCGATAGCCCGAGACTGTTGTTCATTTACAAGAGATGGGCCCAGTGCATCTTTACAATACAAGGTGCACCTCAATATCCCAAATTTTCTGGAGTTCTCCACCTAACTCCAATTTTCTAGCTCTTGTGACCTGTTCTAGATTTGCAAAGACATCTTATAGCTTTTGGTTGGGGGAAGCAAAACAAGTCTTCCCTTCTATTTGTTTGTATGTGGTTCTAAATTTTTGCCCTTCTATCTGCACTCTACATGAGTTGCGCCAAAATATCTATTTTCTGTCACGACACTGAGCATGCTTAACTTTACTTTCAGCATAAGAGAGGTGACAGGGATGTCACTGACCACAGTTCATCCTTCTTGTCCACTTGTACTCCCGAATAAATGATTTCTTAGCATGTTGTAGTGGTGCTGCATTACTTAAGCTTTTTTAACTTGAAACTCTTACTGCCAGTCTTGAAACTGTGTGTTAAATTGATATAAAAGAAAAAAACATGCTTCTGACAAGTCAGCATACTGGGATCGAATATGGTATGCTGAACCTTCTAAAATCTGCAGATAATGGGTCTGGTTCACTCACAGTGAGGAGCGCCATAACTTCATACACCAAATCAAGAAAGACCAGAGCTGCTCAGTATTCCACTGCTCTTCAGTACCTAGTGCTGGAAGAAATACTTGAAGAGTGAGCATGGTAAATATTCTTCTTCTGACAGTAAGTCTTTATTATTTTACATGGATATATCCAAGATACCAGATGCTTAGTTATTTGAGTGCAGAGCTGCAGACACTTTACTTGGTATGCTGGACTTGTGAAAGTTTTTGATGATATACATATTAGATAGAGCACATATAGCTTTTACACTAGGTCCCTCATAGCTCGAACAAGGAGCTTTTGGGTGTCATAGCAGCACCTGTGAACATTCTAATCAAACATGATTATTTGTAGGCTCCTTCAACATTCTGACCTGCTGTTACATGATTTTGGGTCCATCTCAGATTCAATTAACCATGATGATGGGAATCCATGTTTTATACTTCTGTTATTTTGTAGGAGACTATTTTCTGTGTAATGTACTTTGTCTTAGTAAATTGTAGTATAATTAAAACAAAGGGAAACGGCTCAAGAAGCCTTTAGTGAGTACATAAGGCTACATAGATAAGATTTTAATTTCATTCGCTTAGCGGTGTTGTTATTGCAGTAGAAAAGCAAGTGTCCATTCAGAAGCAATACTAGAATTTTGTTCTTTGAGAATTATTCTTTCTCCATTATTTTTTGTAAGGAAGTTGCTTTTGAACCACCATGGTATTATGCTTGGAAATTTCTTCTAATGTCCTTCTGTTGAATGACTGCCCAAGACTTATTTGTTATCCTGTTATTAGTTTGGTGAAACCCAAAAACTAGGTATTTCTAGCAATCCTCAGTCCATGATCTATGGGCCCAGGGCCAATGTACATATAAAAGAAACTAAAATAAACATAAAGTATATACAGAGATCTAAGTGCTACCAAACTGGTCTTATGCATATATGTTATGCTCGTCTTCTGCATAACTAACTACAATGCATATATAATTACTTTGCCAATGTTTTCTCTTCATATACACCCTTCTGATAGTCTGGTTCGCAGAATTCTCCTCCAAGATCATCACATGCCTCTCCAGGAAACACCCTGTGGTAGAGACATAGCCACCAAGCTTCAGTTAGTTCATGCGATAGTGATTTCAGTATGGGAAGGTGTTGTAGGTGGAACTTACGTTTTTGGCTCATTGTACTCCAAGTATTCTCTCTCAACTTCTTCTACAGCTGTTCTTGCTTTAGCGTCGCTGGACATTGTTGTGGGTTTCACTTCAGGAAACATCTCAGCAGAGCATGCTTCCCCTCCAATTGTTTCACAGGCTTCTGCTGGGAACACACTGAAGTATAGAACACAAAGAAAAAGTTTTCACTAAAAGGAACCCTTTGCTAAGTAGAACAGCACAGTTAAAACTCAGAAGAAACTTGTTTGACTCGAACATTTTCAAATGAAAGGTTCTCTTATATTCAATTAGTTTAGAGGCACTCTTAATTTTGTTTTTTTTTTGTTGTTGTTGTATTTGGCAGTTAGGTACTGCACACGGTTATCTGCGTGCGCGAATATAGTTGATCATAGAACTAGGTCATTGTTTCTAACATGTGTGGCTGGCTGGAATAGTTCCTTTTATTGTTTCTGTTCATATATTGTGATCACATACGATCTTCTTTTCGTTTGTATATATCACTGCGAAGCTTCAGTGTACATAAAACTTACGAAGTTAAGAATTTGACTATCTCATGTCTTTAATGCAGAAGGATTCGGCTTCAGTTTTACCAAAAGCTTCAAACAAATAGATGAAGGTAGATGTTCTACTCACGAGGAGGTGGAGCTATAATCGACGGTGGATGACTCAGAAGAGGCAACGGCCATGGCCCCAGGAAACACTAGTGTTCTGCAAGGAATTGTAGATTTTCTTGGCGCTAAGCTATTGGTGCCTCTGAACGGCAATGACCCTGAGAGGAACACTGTTGCTGCCTGCATTATCGTTGTTTTCTGTGTTAGCTACCACCAATGGAGATTGTCGAGATGATTTAACTTAAGGCTCTGAAGCTATTTATAGAAAGGGAAGTATTTGGAATTAAGTACTGGATGGATAAGGTTCCTTATCCCCTTGGGTTTGGGGGGGTTTGGCGTTAGGTCCTAAAACTTAGAAGATATTTACTTCCAAAAGCTTCTAGAACTAAAATTCCCGTTTATTTTCAGAAGATGGAATCATCATCATGCACATCTTTATCACATTTTGTCTTCGAGTAATAAAAATAAAAATCTAGAATGATGAATGTTGCTGTAGGGTAGGGTAGCCAGCCATTTGTGAAATCTGTGAAGTGAATGGTTGCTGTTCCTCGTTGGTTGTGAGGTATAAATGTGCGATTGAGATTACATTTCAAAAACTATTTTTTAATTTTATATTTTTTAATATATATTTTATAAATATTTAAAAAATTTATTTAAAAATTTAAATAATATAGAAAAATTTTACGTAATAAAATTTTTTTATTGAATATTTTTATTATTTTTTTAAAAATAAGTAATTAAAACTCATTTATCAAAAAAATAAAAATATTTTTATTTCAAAAAAATTTTATTTCAAAAAAAAATTTCAAACGCACACTGATTTTTTTGTTAGTTTTTATTTTCATTTTTTTTGTTATTCCCAAAGAGCTCTGGGAAGTTCCACATTGCTGCATCCTTGCGGTTGCTTTCTTTTGGTTTTTTAATCACTTCCACAGCTGTTCAATCTTCAAAGGCCTCTTAATGGGCCGGCCCATTTAAGTTTTTTATTAAAATTTTATTCTTCCTAGCAAGATTGCGAGTGTGATTTACTGGTGTTTTCAAACCTTCATGGGCACAAACCTCAGTTTCTGCAGCAAGAAGAAGAATCGAACCAAAGATTGAAGATGCAAACCGGCTCGTCTCCTTGCTAGTGTTTCTGCTGCTTATCGAGAAATTTAATGGAGTATCTGATTTGAAAACAACAATACTTTGTTCACTGTCGAAATAAGCAGGAATGCAGATAATGCATGCATTGCAAAAACAAACCATCCAGGAATGCTAATAATTGATTTTGCAATGTAAAATTTAATGTCAAGGCTTTCCAACATTCTGACATGCCTCCAGATCTAAACTAGCAAAAGTATCAGCATTAGATGCTCAACCCATTAGAGAATTTATCTACAGGGTAGGCCATCTGGCAGTTAAAAAAAAGTCTTTAACAAAAAACTACAGGATATCTACAAGATCAGACCAAAATATGAACAATTGTTAAAATTGGAACCGGGAGAGTGTTAGAAGCTGTGGAGCTGGGTGAGCATTGCAACAAGCTCATCGCTTGACGGTCGATCTGCTGGTGAATCTGATAGGCAGACTAGAGCTACTCTGATGGCCATAAGCATCTCGTCCTCTTCTAACTCTTCGCCCAATATGCTCTTATCCAGCGCTTCTCGTGCTTCCCCAGTTTGCTGCAAATGCCTAAGCCAACTACTTAAGCTGCCTCGTCCAGCTTCAGTTAAGAAAAATGCATCAGTTGGTTCTCTTCCTGTTAGAAGTACACCCAAAAACATCCCGAAACTAAATATATCGCTCTTGTCAGTGTACCTGTACAGGGAATTTTAACTTTGGTGAGCATTTCAAATAGATTGTAGTCTATAACCAGACAAAAAAACTCGATCATGGTTAAAGACTTGTGCAATATAAGAATGATGACGAAACTTCTTATAGAACCAGGGTAATCTTTCACTTCTCCAGATCAAGACAATGGTTTAATATTGCAGAACATCACCAACAGCTGAAAATTCGGTAGTGTCACTCAGACCTCTAACACCTTCGCAGAAACTACGCAGATTCAGTCCAATCAAAAACCCTAATAACGACGCGTTCTACTAGTTTGTTGGGTATCAATGTTTCTCAGCCACATATTCACTAATCTATGTCAGTATTTCTAACGAAACTAAAACAAAATGCATACTTACTCAAGGCCAGAATCAGTAACATCTACAATCGAAGCAAAGATAGCATAACCTTCCATCTTGTAGAAAGCAGTCAGGATGCAATAATACTTTATATTAGCCTAGCCAATACATTCTACTCCTTTAGACTATATACACAGTAAGCTAAAATGGCAAAAGGAAATGCAATCTGCAGGTCATTACCTACAATTCTGCAAGTGCTAAGAACAAACATCAATTTCTAACTACAAATGAAAAGTCAACAGGCAAATACTATTTTATCCTAATCGAACAGATGCATTCTTCTAATATCTCATCATCAAATTAAACAATACATCATCTCATTTATCAACAAACTATGCGGTGCTTAAATAGCTACAACTACCTAACTGTAGCATTGGAATCAAGTTGCAATTTTTAATCATTACCTGGAACTCTGGGAGCACTCTGGAGCAGCGTAGCAATCTGCATTAGCCACCAGAGCAGCAGCAACAACAGTTGATAGGCCACAATCTGTCAGCAGCGGCTCCATCTCCTCGTCAAGCAACACATTCGTCGGCTTGAGCCGGTAATGCAGAACCCTGGGGCGGCACTCGAAGTGCAGATACCTCAACCCCATTGCAACACCAGCCGCAATCCTTCGCCTTGCTTCCCAACCAAATCCTTCCATCTCACCAGCACGTGCCCGCTTCATAATCTGCTCGAGGCTTCTGTTGGGAAAATAATCGAACACCAAGGACAACCTGTTCCCTTCGCGAACATAAGCCCTCAAACTTGCCACATTCCGGTGGTTGGCCTTCGCCAGCGCTTCCAATTCACACTGAACCGCCCTCTTGGATGAATTTGAATCCAATGAGTGAAGCTCAACGACTTTCACCGCGAAGGTCTGTTGGGAATCGAGATTGAGGCAAATGTATTGGCCCGAAGGACCCGAGCCTATTACTTGCGGCGAATTCGAGAAATCGGAGAGTGCGGAAAGGAGAAGTTTTGGGGGAAGAGATGGCGAAAAGGTTACCGGGCCGGAGAGAATCGGAGTTCTGTGGATGAACTGAAGGAAGAGTCGAACGAGAAACAAAAAAGGAGCGGCGGCGGCGCCGCCGGTGAGTAAACCGAAGACAATGCCGAGGATGACTCGCCGGAGAGAGGCGGGGTCGCCGTTGCCGGAGGAGGTGGTTGTGGCGGGTTGGGAGAGGGCGGAGTTGGTGTAGAGAGAGAGAATAAGGAGCAGGAGAAATTTGGTTTCCATCTGTTTGTTATGTTATTGTTTGGAAGATGAGAAATTTGAAATCTAGAACAAGAAGAGAAAAAAAACTGATACGATTTTCAAAAAGAAAAGAAACGTAGGAACAAAAAAAAAAGGTTTTGATTTGAAGAAGAAAGAAGAAGGAATGAATTTTGTTAATGATCTCTTCTTCTTTGAACGAACGAAGTGAAGAAACAAAACAGCAGAGATGAGAAACGAAAAAATTATCAAACCAAAAAAAGCTGGTCTTGAGTTGAATGAAGGTTCATTCTTTCATGGTGACAACGGAACAAGATAACGAAGCAAAGCGAAGCAAAGCAAAACCCACGCCGACTACCTGCTACTACCAGTACTACGAACCTTAGAAAGAAAGGAGAAGAAATTTGAAAAGAAAAAGAAAAGATTCGGAAAAAAAACACACTAGCACTTCAATGAAAAAACATAATAATATTCCGTTCAATCGCATTCAGAAGTCAGGATGGAAAATAGTATAAATAATTCTCTTCTGTCGGAAAAAACAAGTTAAAACAAATTTAATAATAAATAAATACACAGATGTAAAAACTATATGAAATAAATTCAATGACGTACGCCTCGGCTGAAGAGCAATGCTTTCTTCGTTCCATGAATTGAATGAAATTCCCCAAAGCTTTCTTGCTTTTGTTTTTTTGGTTCACTTTTTTTCTTTTTAATTAACATTAACACAATAACAAACTGGAGCATTTTGTTTTAATTTATTTATATTCCCGCTTGTTTATATTTTTTTGCAGACCCGTGCGAAAAGGTGGGACCGGAGACCAGACCAGACCACGAGAAACGAAAGCGACTCTCTCAATTTCATAAATAATAAATGTATATCCGTTGGTTCCTATTCAAACATTCCTGCCGCCGCTGTTAAGGTTGGTTCGGGTGTTTCTACGAATCAATGAATTTGAGATAAAACAACTTCAATTCCGTTAGCAATATAATAATAATATTCAGCTCAGATTGGTTACCTGTATGTCTACATAGATAAACACATGCCTATTTTCAAGCTGTCATCAACTTTGCTGGAAGAAAATTTAAAATCTTCTTACTTACCGATTCTTTTGGCTGACGGCAAAGAAAGGGAAGATTATTCCTTCCATTTTTCCTCTCTCTTTCTGCATGAAAAGATGCTGCGCTAGAAATTGAACCCAAAAAAAGTTGGGGAACATGAAAAGCAGCTAACCTGATAACATGATCAAAGACTAAAATACACACTTGGGGTGGAGCCCTGTCCTACACCCTTGATCGGAACTTCAGAGTAGCAGCTAGCGAACCACCTACTGACTTTTTTCATAATTTCTCAGTTCACCAAAATTCTATACACAACTATGTACAGCTCTCCTTCATCCAACCAAACGTCTCAACAAGCACGGCTTAAGACCGAAGCCAAAAATCCCTCGTCAAAATAATGTACATTACGCTTACAACCAATACACTACAAGCAGTACAACAATACCTACACAAAATCCCGACATCAAACTAACTACTCTTGAAACTAAATCAGGAGGCCGGCTCATCAAGCCACAATCAGCCAGGTGCCAGCAACATTTAAATACTTCTTGCTTTAGCATGGCATCCTACACCCATTCAATGCAGAAATCCTATAGATTTACTCCCCATGAACTTTGCGCTGATTTTCTTGGTTCCAAAACCAAATTCAGGCCATCTATAATAATAATTTTTTCTGTAATAAATATTTAATCTTATCCTGAATGCTATCTGTTTGCTTCCTCTAATAGAGCCAGAACCTCCTCATCATTAACAGCTCCAATATCCAATGCATACTGTAATGGCGTCTTACCATCAGTGTCAACGATCTGAGCATCAGCTCCCCTGCACAGCATCAAACAAGTTCACGCACAATACAAGATTTTATATCGCCCAAGTTAATAGGATTCACAGTCGGACAACAATTTTAGTCATTCAAAGCATAAGCAAATAAAGAAAAAAGCAGGAAGAATTTCAATCACTTTGCCAACTATCAAGACCAATATGAAAAAATTACACAGAATTTCCTACTTTTCTCATAAGACTACGAAAGGTAAATCTTTAGATCATTGGGAACATCACCTCGTAAGGAGAAGCTTGCCGAGCGTGTATCTTCCCTTAAGAATACAATGATGAAGTGGGGTCCTTCCTCTTAAATCGGTATAATTTATGTTGGCACCGTATTGTAAGAGGAGCTCCAACATGCCCACGTCAGCGTATATGCATGCAAGATGAAGCAAAGACATTCCTTCTTGGCATTCATCCGTGTGATATATATCTTCATTTGAGTTAGCTGGGCTGTGAGAGCCTGTGCCTGATGTCCTATGCGACACATCTCCTTTTGAGAAGACAGAAGTCAAATCCAGCGAAGAATTGGGATGCTCTTGCAGAAGCATCGCTTTTGCCAGAGTCAGAGATGCACCATAAGATGCTTGCCCATAAAACGCATTAACATCAGCATTTGAAGTGACTATGAGACGGTATACAGCTTTCTTATCATTTTTGTGAACACTATCCCACATTTGTTGTGCCACAAAAGAATCGCTCTCATCTGCCCCTGCTGTGGAAACAAATACCTTGTCTGCATACTGAAAGAACACAGAAGCTAGTTTCATCGATCCAACATTAATCAACCAAGAAGCTAAACAGAATAGCAGCATTAAAAACATATAATCGACAGTCTGGCCCTCTAATACTAGAACTAAAAATCCATGCTTTAAAATGCCAAATTGGGTAGGAGTCCATGTAAAAGCTAACACTATCAATTCATCGAACAGGAAAGATTGACTCACATTCAAAATCTTATGAAATCAGATAGCATGATCTCGCCTACAGTATATGTTTAAGCCCAACAATACCTTTGCATGAATGAACTTCTCTTTCACAGAGATAGGGTCCGAGTGTTTAGGTCTGCTTACATAAATCTGCCGCTGTACTCTATCATGACTAGAGAAAAGTGCAAGAGAGAGAGAGAGAGAGAGAGTGAGACCTAGGTCAAAGGAGACAAATTTAAGGCGCATTCAAGTCATGATAAGAAAGAGCACTACCTAGAAGTATCCTCGCCTCTACTACCAGTGCTTGAAGGCAAATTTTCTTCCCAAATGGAATTGGCAAAAGTATTTCCCAGTGATTCAAATAAATTAATTACTGAAGGCTCCCAGACCCTGACATCAAGTGTCAGCGATCTTACCTGCACAAGGAATCAGCACTTTAAACGAAAATCCCAATTTATTATCTGGAGCTCTAAATGGAAACCTAAAACCTGTGACAAATTAGCAAAAGACACATGAGAAGATAAAAAAATGACGCTTTGAAGTTGGTCCAGCTTATATAAAATCTAAAGATTTAAGAGAGAACAGGTAGTGGTTATTCTCTTCAAAAAGAAGTTTCATCTAAATATGTATGTATTAGTTAAACAGTCACCAGAAGACTATACCTTTGATATATGCACGCCAAGATTCCGATGTACCCCTGAACACTCTATACATAAAAGAATTCCAAGGTTTAGTGATGCCCAATCAGGCTCAGAAGCTCCACAATCAGCACAAACCTCATTCCCAGCTACTTTTCTGAGGACATCAATTGGTTTCTCGTGTTTCGTGTTTAGCCTATTGCATGAATTTCGGGACAACCGCTCAAGAGCACTCATATTTTTTCTTTCTGTTGAGACGTCATCAGTTATTGAGTGATCGAAGTCAGAACAGCTATCAAAAGAACTGCTCTCACTGGCAGCACGATGATGACTACTACTCGTGGGACTCCCTAAGAGATGCTGAAACCATACGAATGTAAAGAATATCAAACAAGGAACAAGAACAAGAAGGAGAACAAGCTTGGTTTCAAGATCAACCTGCTCAGGTGACTGAGCGCTCAGAAGCGAAGCAATAACACCTGTTATCTTTTCTATCCAATCCATCTGATCTGCTGCACTTTCAGCCTGCACAAAGAAAAAGGGGGGGAAAGCTCAAATGACAACTAGTTCAACAAGCTAGATGTCAAAATGCATAAGAAATGAGATGTTATTAATTATAAGTAAGTACATTAACCTCAAGAACTACTAATGCAAAGTCTAACTGAATTGATGCATACATACACTTGAAGATCCTATAACATGTAGTAAATCACTGAGGGACACATCTTGCCTGCAAGGTATAGTTTTTCGTGGGTGAAATTATCCTGAAGCAGAATCGTAAATCAGACTGGTCTGCGTCAACTTTTATTGTTGATGTCAGTAGGTTGACTGTGTGCCGAGCAACGGACTTCTCATCATGTACTCCTCCATGATAATGAGAAGAAAACCAACGGCTAAGAAGCCCAGACCCATGTTCGGACGAATTATGACCCCTTTGACCACCATGATAATTAGCACTTGCCTGCAAAATAAGTATCCAAACGCATCATCAACAACGAAGTCCACAAAAAAGCTGGTGATTTCAGAAAACTCCTAAGAATGAAAGATGGTAACTTCATGTTGAGGAGACTTACTGATGGCCTATTAAACTGTTTGCGGTAGTAATACAGCATTCCTCGATTATCAAGAACAAAAAACCTTCTCTTCCAATCACCTCTCAAATTAGATGAGCGCTTAGAAAGATACCCCTGTCTAATAGTTTGTACCTAAAATATATAAAAGAACCAGCATGTCAACCAAACTCAAGAAAAAGTCCATAAAGTAAAGTGAACATATGTGAGAAATTTTGATGTGCATAGATACAATTTTCAAGAAGAATATTCATAGAAATATAAGCAATTTTCAAGATGTTGATCAATTTAGGAAGAGAATGAGATAAAAAGCGCATGCGAGTCGCCAAGGTGACATGCCCATAAGCAAACAAATGGAAGGATGTGTTCCCAAAAAAATTCCACTCAAAAATATGTTATAGCGATAAGATGATACCTTTCCTTTGGCAGCTGACTGCATCACTGCCTCTATCATTTTATGAGAACTTCTGCCAATAGCTTGTATACCATCTCCATTGGGAGAAGAATGCACCCCATTTGACGATAACCTGGATTCTCTATCAATTTGTCTTTTAAATTCCTGCATCCTCTCTGTCAAAGCCGCTTGTTCGTAGTTAGACCTTTCTCTTGATTGCTGAGCAAATGTTAAAACCTACAGAATGTAAAAGACCACGATCACACTGCTGAAGTTCACCCGGAAATGTGCATAATGTAGTAGTTGAACTGAAACTATAATAAAGTTCCATAAGGAGCCAAACAAGACCAAAGAACGTCTTAACACGTATCACAAACAATAAGAAAATCAAGATTAAAGATATTAACAGAGTTAATCAAATCCACTCGGTAGGTGGCATAATATGAGAAGCAGATGGCACAGTAGAAGATATATCTACAAGAGTACCTGGTTGATGTATGGTTCCATCTGATGCAATAATTCATAGCCCTGCAAAAAATAAATAAATAAAGGAAACGATATCGTACTGCCCACAGAACCGTGATGCACAACAAAGTAGAATGATAAGATATAGAAACTTACTTGCTTAAAATAACGAAGATGAGCATCCATTGTTCCACTTACAGCTTCCAAAAATTCAAATCTCTTCTTGGCCTCCACATTAGAGAGAGCGGTGACCTTAGGAAAATTAAGAGGTAAACTTATAGTACTGACCATATTCTTCCATTCTAGACCTAAAAGAACGCTATATAATGAGCATAAAGCAAGCTTACCAAGTTGAAGCGAGCTTGCTCAAATGAAGACCTAGCACTATGAAGTTCCTGGATTACGGAGATCAGTCAGTTTCGTTACAACAAAAACAATGAGCAAAATCTGCCAGATATGAATAGAATCTGAAATTAAGAAAGTAACACAAACAAAGGTATTTGACTATTACATCTTCCAAGACAGTTGTTATATCGGCTTTTGTGCTTTTTTTAAGGGATAGATATCTATCACGAGCCTGTTTCAGAATAAAATGGAACAGTAAGCAGTCAATGTCATTAAATCCCGACAGATAGGAAGACACATTAACAGGTGATTTCCACACACTCAGACAGTAAATTATCTACAGATATTTACATCTATAGTGAACAATATCATCAAACATAATACCATCAGATGATCAAACTAGCACCTGGTCATAGAGGATGGTAGCCTTGTCAAATCTCTTCCGAGCTTCCTGCAACACCAACAGCTTGTAAGCTTTTATCAAAATTGCTCGAGTGAGCATATAATAGCAAATGATTTGTCATATTTATCAGATAAGCAATTCAAGAGCAGCATACAGTATGTACCCCTTTTAGATTATCAAAGACGTCTCTTCCTCTCAACATGAGAAAATTTTATGGCAATGAACAAGCATATGTTTACCTTTACATCATGCAAATCTATGTCTACAAATTGGAGCAATCTATCGTTCATAACATGCTCAACCTGCGAAGGAAAAGTATCACAATAAACAACTGAAAAGACAAAGAACTTTAATATTTCTCAGCTACTTTGATTATTATAGATGGGCCATACAAGCCAGAAGCAATCACTCAGGACAAAGGAGCTAATAGGAAGTCACCAAATTATTTCGTAGTATACCAATAAGTGTACATAAATACCTGTGACCGCAGAACTTCTTTGTAAGTCCCAATTTCTCTCAAGGCAATCGTAAACTTGGTCATTACGGGTCCTGCAAAACATCAGGGAATTTAAGAGAGAAAAAAAATATTTTTAATAACCGTCTCCATCTTGCCAGTAACAGTTGAATTAGGAGATTTGGAATGTCCGAAGTACAGAAATTTCCAAACACAGATAATGAATAACAGCCAACTTCCAAGAACAAACCTAATAAGCAACATGTAGGGTCCTAAACGAATTCAATAGTGGAAAAAGGAGGTAAACTGCAGCTTGGTTAACCAGATAGGATGTTCATAGAATCCAGTTCACATGCTAATTTTAGTCATAAACAAAATGCACAGTTGATGTGGTTGTTTATCCGCCAACCTCAGATTCTCCTTTACGAAGGTATTTGCAAGTGTAGCGACATACTAATATAGCCAGCTATATCTCCAATGGGCCATAGCACATTAAAGTCTATGAGAGAAAACCAATTTCTTAGGTCAAAACACAAATGGAATGCAGTTTCACATATAGGCTGACTAGAACAAATATGTAAAAAAGACAAAGAAAGTAGCATATATACCTCCAAAGGCAACACTAATAGGATCATTGTGTCCTCCTCCAAATGTTTCAAGGGAGCTTGCGAATGCAATATCCCCATCATAACCCTCACCAAGACCTTCCCTGAATGAAATATATAATAAACATTGCCCATTATGGAAACAGAAAGTGAAGTTTTAATCTGAAAACAAAAACTGGTCAAAATGGTAATTATCGTGTGGATTGTACATCCTCTTATTAGCTAGAGACATCTGAAAGATGATTTATGCATGTGCATATATATTGGACTAGAGTACTCTAAAATGCAGAAGATAGCAGCTTAGTTAACAAATACAAGACCAACTCATAGAAATGGAAGGAAGAAACACATTACACATACGTGTACTTCCGACAGCCCTTGTAAAACTTTAGACATCGCTCCCTCAAAGATTCTGCGCTTTCCTCAAGCGTTTGGATCTGTTAGAGAAGGAAAGTGTAAGTTGAATAGATAACTCATATAAGAATGTATGCTACCATGTTTCCACATCCATTTTGACTAGGAGAAAAGAAAAGATCATATTTTTAAAAAGTATTCGACATGCTGTTGTCACATAAAATCCAATAATGAAAAACAGTAAAAGAAATGTAAACTACCAACAATTTCAGATCACCTATTAAGCTATGATGGTTCAAGTGGCAGATTACTGCATATATCTTAGATCAAAATGAAATTTTATAACAGATCGCACGATCAAGGAAACACGTTGCTAAATCCAACCTAAAGAAGAGAGACGATATGACCTGCTTACGGAACATGGGGGAATCGTCGAGCTTGGCAAAATGCATGATTGTATCTTTCTCCTGCACCAAATCTTCATCAAAACCAAAATTTCCTCTCAATCCCTCCGCATTGCCGCCGCCTGAATCTTTTGAAAAATTTCTAGACCACCACCACCACCGGCTACGGCAACACGAATAATCCCCAACTCTCCCCCTAAATCAAATCAGATCAAATTAACTCCGGCACCGATATGAGATCCACAATTAATCAAACGAGCAATTCGATCTAGCAAGCAAGCTCCGCCGATAATCAACTCATTGTTTTTTAACAAAAAAGGTAAAATCAAAGAAAATGGAAATTAAGAGAAGGAATCCAATGAGAGAACGGGGGATTTGGGAGATTGAAATGAAGATCGCGGTTTTTCTATCGTGATAAAAATGCGAGCGAGAGAAAGGGAGAGAGGCAAAACAAAAGAAAAAGGAAAAGAAAGCAGGGAACTGTTTCAGAAATGGAATTTTAATTAAATAATTAACTAGATTAATTAATCGAGTAACTACGAAGATTAAGAAAGAAAGTAAAGAGAGAGAGAGAGAGGGGTGCGGAATTAAAGAAACTTTACTTAAAAAATATTTTCATTTGTATGGGACAAGACTCGAGATAGAAGCGAACTATGCTGACAACCCTCCACCTCTCATCTTCTAATCATTCTCCTTTTAAACAAGCGCATGAGCGGTCCCGTCACCGCCCCCGGTAAATATGAATAATAAAGCTTACCTACTTTTTTTTTTCTTTCTTATTTCATTTTTATTATTCAAGTTAGATATAAGAGTTGCACCAAACTTAAGACTAGGATTTTGAGCATGACAAAGAAATAAAAAAACTGAATGAGAAGAGAATATTAGGAGACATCAAATTATTGTAGTAGTAATATATAATAGCGTTAGCTTCAATTGTTGTTGGCCAAAGAGCATCATTATTATTACATTATAAACAACTAGTATAACTATAAATATCATGCAAAGAAACATAGATTTGTTTTGAACAGTTTATCAAAACTGACTTTTGTTTCTTTTATAGTTACTGGAAAAAAGAACTAGTGTGTAAATTTTTTGGTGACCTTTAAGAAGGTGAACACACCCGCTCAAAACCTCATTAGCAAAGTGGGCTTTCTCTTTAATCACCATCATTACTAGCGAGGAGAAGAAGAAGAAAAGTTACTACTTTTTTGAGCTGGCGGTTTAAAAGGAATGGAAGAAAGACTGCGTAGATCTGCTCTGCTCTGTGTTATATACTACAGCAAACGACAACGACGGCATTATCTTCCCATTTAAGGCTCGCCACAGCTGTTATAAAATCAACGAGCGGGCCCCAGAAGAATCTTAGTGGCTGCCTTTCGTTTCTGAGTTATATTTTTTTCTGGAATTTTGTTTTTTTCCCCCTCTTGAAAGTTGAAACTTGAAAGAAAGCAAAATGATGGCTTCGGAACGGGTCCATGAATGATGCGGTCGCTATCTCAGGGCGCTCCCGAGAATTTGTCTCATTCTCTCAGATCACTACCGTCCAACAAGATCACCGATTTTCCTCCGCCGTCCAATCCGCTCGACAGAACACACAAAAGAGTTCAGAACACTCCGGGCCACTACCATGTGCAGAGCACTCTCACGGTCCGCAGCTGCCCTTCTTCAAGCCTAAAGAGAGAGAGAAAAAAAAAAAAACGCAGTCAAAACTCGAAAAGAAGATGAACACTTTATTCATACCACCTGCTTTATTTCTTTCTTAGACGGTCACCACGAAGCAAAACAAACCTAAACAATATAGCAACGGAATAAGGATTAGGATACTACGACTTACGGACAGAACGAATTACGGAAAAGGCAACATCAATTCAAGCAGAGACGAACACGATGTAAATATGTAGTCTGGACAAAAAAATATATCAACTATGCCGATTAAATGAAATATTTACTCCCGCTAATTCCTGTTTTCGCTAATCATCATAAGCAACAAAATTGGAGCACTATTAGCTATCCAACCTAACACATATAATGGCAGAAAACAACACGATCATGTCAGTGAAACGAACCCCCACTTCAGTGGGTCCATATATTGCTAATCAGTTTTGGGCCAGCCAAGCATCCGTATATACTAAAACCAAATGGACTGCAAAAAAAAAAAAACACAAGAAAAAAAAGAAAAGCAAAACAAATACACAGAATAGCGTCGTAGAAGGTTTAGACATTGCACTTGAAGAAGGTAATCAGTCCACTCCATCCTCCGTCTTCATCTTGCCTGCTGCAACCAACAGGAGAGCGACTACGCCCTGCTAATATTGTCAGTACCGGAAGACTTTCAGCAAATTCACAACCTACAGCTTTGGAGTATTTACATTATTCTCAAAAGGAAACGGATGAAGTTTGATAGTGCTACAACAAACCCCATAGCACAAAATAACTAAAGTTGCAATAGAAGGCAGACAACAGTAGAAGCACATGTAAGTACAAGAATCATACCACTCTTTCAAGTCATTGATAATTGGCTCTATGAGAAAGCACCTAACCAAGGAGTAGGCAATCCTCCAATTCTTTTTCTTTAAAAGGTTAACAAGCAGACGAGGTAATTATACATAATGCGATACACCTACAAGACATTCAACCTTTTGATCATTATCAATAGCGCCGGCTGCCAGCAGTTGAGAGGAGAACTTTAGAGGATTTCTTTCCTTTCTTTCCGACCCTGCTAGACTTCTGCTCTTCTGAACTAGGCTCATTCTTGGCGGTGGAGATGACACTGGCAAACGACAGTGTTCCAGGAGTTCTTAGGTCTGCATTTAAGAGGGACAGACGACAACAGTAGCCTCAGTACTTAGCTCAGTCTAGTGCCAGGAAATGGATGAAAACAATTAGTGAAAGATCCCATCCTTTATTTATTTATTACCTTG
Organism: Acanthochlamys bracteata; assembly: GCA_019914995.1. Lineage (NCBI taxonomy): Eukaryota > Viridiplantae > Streptophyta > Magnoliopsida > Pandanales > Velloziaceae > Acanthochlamys > Acanthochlamys bracteata. The sequence continues at coordinate 7,050,235 of CM034141.1, forward strand.
AGTATTCAAAGCTTCATGTTGCTCCATGGAACTAGAAGAACTGGAAGGCCCCTCAGCTCTTATTAGAGAAGGAGAATCATGCCCAGCAGCAAAACCAAGACGTGCAACACTTGAGAAAAGTTTCCTTTCGGGAACTGAAGGTGGACTAGTGGATGCCGCCACACTTCCAAATGCTTTGTAATGGGAACCAAAAAACAATTAAGCATTTTCAAAATAATGAAAGGTAGCAATACTTCACACCTCCTCTGTAGGACACATACCCTCAAAATCATCCAGTGCGAATGGCATGTTCTCATTCTCATGCTGGTAATAACTCACAGCAGGTGGATCTAACACAGATAAAGCTATGAGTTCAGATCTGATCTTCTCTCGTTGCTCCTGCAGAATGTTAAGTAATTAGAAGGATAGCAGTGATTACATTAACCAATGACCCCACAGAAACATTGAGCAAAATCTCATTCCACTAGCTGTTCATGAAGACTGAAAGCATGCCAAAAGCTTTATCCGTCTCTTTTTCAAAAATAAGCTCTTACAGAGATCGACATGACTCTCATATATACATCTATGAAAAGTATAGACATACTCAGAACCAGAAGATTCCTCCTTTGACATTGAAGGGGAAAAAGAACAGCATATCATACATGAATCACCCAAATATTTCGAAAAGATACACAAACACTTAAGTAACAAGATATAGATATACCTTTCTAGCAATACGATTTCGTTGCTTCTGTCGCTTCTTCACCTCATCCATGAAAGGAACTAATGCAATAGGAGGAAGAATGCCACTCATATCGATTTCACACAGCTGCACAAAGTTTTATCATGTTATGGGAGATAGCAACCTTATTTTGCAACAGATACAAATATTCCCAGACCTGAAATGTCGTTGTCAAAGAGAAATGGTTCAAATAACGGTAGCGTTTCCGCATTGCTTCTGATTGGGTGACAGTCTCCAACTCTAAGATCTCTCCACTTATTCTGCAATCACGAAAAGAAGACTAAAACCTAATCCACATAACTAGGTGAAGGGGAAAACAAGTCTAGTATTATAGAGATAATTGCTCAAACAAAACAATCAGAGAATCCAGCTCAATCTAAGAAGAGATGCAATGAAGACGGTCTAATCAATATTCACGTAAAGCTACGCCCTTGTCATTTTATATTTAGTAACACATAAACAAAGTGCTAAAATAATCTCAGACCTACCAACACCTATTCATTCACCACCTCAGAAATATGACAACATTTTGATTGTCAACTCCTACATTGTGTGTTAGCATCCACCATCATTTCCACCACCTCAAAAATCTACTCCACCAGTCCAAAGTTAAACACCTCAGCTTTAACACCATAGTTATGAGCAGCCACAGACCAAGAAGCCGAAAAAGTACTACTAAGTAAAATACTTAAGGAACAAATTTTAGAACTACCTTGGTGGAAGCATATCATAACTTCCAAAGTGATGAAGAAGACATTTCATATTAAATGGATGGAGTATCATGTTTTGACCGTCAATTCCCTGTACCAACAATCACAAACCAGGAACAGGAGCATCTCAATAAGCAAATCTCATCCAAAAAAAGAGCCAACATACAACATTTGCATTCTGTGCACTATAGAGGGAAGGAAAGAATCACCTGGTAAAAAGTATAAGAACCCGTCCCTTGTGTTTCCTTTTGTGATACACTATCTTCACTTAAATCCTCCGGGCTCATACTGTAAGTAGGGTCACATTTTGGCTTCAGAGAATATCCAATTCCAGAGCTTACTTCTTCAGGGAGTTCACCGCCATGATCACCATGTTGGAGTGCATCAGCCACGGTACATTTACCATCACAATATGTACTATTATTGTTGCAAGTAACTCCTTCCTTCTTGGTCTGGTTGGCTGCAACCTTGAGCCTACAAGATTGATGATTCCGCTTGGGAGGGCTACCACTAAAACTTGGATGAGCAGTCCAACTTTTTAACCTCTCCTCTAACCGTTCCAAAGCAGCACAAACATAAGGCAGCTTCTCTAAATCATCCACCTGTCCAGATTCCATCTTAGACAACCAAATAGTTAGATCATATTTTGCTTCCCTCACGGACAAGTCTACATCGGAGGTGAAAATGTACTTAGCAAATGCATTGCTGAGGCCTTGATCATATTGCTGATTTTTTAATGAAACAATGAACGAATCCTTGGGTCGAGTTAAAAGTAAAAAACTAGCATGATCACCAACACGAAATTGCTTAACATTGTCAATCTGAACAGTATATAAATCCTTGCAAGATATCATCACGAAGCATAAAGGGCACTTTTTCCAGCATTTCCCTTTACTATTCTCCTCTCCCATCAACAGGTATTGCAAAATACAAGGAAAGCAATATATATGTCCACAGGTAGTTATCTGAGGACAAAGAGGAGTTTCCAAGCAAATAGGGCACTGTACTGGGAATGGGGTAGAAAATCTGACACAAACAATATCCTCCCAATGGAACATCTGGTCTGGATCCATCGAGTCCACTTGATACTCCCCCGTGTCCAGCAACACAAACTTGTAATTCGCTTGCAGAAAGAGGTCCTTGTTGTAAGGTCTGATCCTTTGTTGCCTTCTTGGTGGAAAATTTCTAGGCTGTGGGTGGGGGCGCAAGATCCGCTCATAAGAAAAATTTAGCAAGTAGTTAGCATTCCCAGTTTGGTTTCTCCTTCCAGTTGGATGGCGGACATTGCTCTGAAATCCATTTGATCTTGCAGGAATATAATCGCGATGTCCGCTGTTTGAAGGTGATGCTTCACTGTTTAAGCCAAGCTGTTCTGAAACTAGTTGAGATGATGCTCCTTCCAAATCAATTATTTGACGTTCAAAGTCTTCATGATAGTTATCAGACTTCATATCTCGTGCCACAGAAGATGCCACCTGCAACACCAAGCACCTTATCATACCTAGTCAACAGCTCATAACGAATGTTAACTTCTTCAAACTTAGAGATGAAAGCATCAATATCATATACACAAACCTTGATTGCATATTGCAATTAGCGATATACTCATAAAGAACAACTAAATCCATGTTACAGTGGTAACAGCTACGAGACAGAATAAACAGCAAGCCTTCCCTATTCTCATTTATTTTTGTATTTTGTAAGGTCCAAAAGAGATAAGAATGAATAAGGGAAATGAAATCCACGAAGAGTAACACATTGGACGATTAAGGGACTTGACACTGTAACGCTGTTTTGGTTAAAAGGGTGCAGATGTATCAAGAATCTCAAAGGCATAAGTACGGTGAGACACTTCAAAATCACAGACTGACACAGAAGCCCTCAATTATCAAAAGAAAGTAAGTACAGCTCTAGGAAATAACAGAGCATCATAACAAACTTGGACAATGAGATTGTTTCCAAATACTTAAAATTAACAGAGATATTATCAGTGAGCTGCAAACCACGATTGCATAAGGATAACAACTAAAAAATAGAAGGCCTAACTTGAGAAAAGTAACGCACCGTCTCAGATGAATGCAATGAATCATCGGAATCAGTAATCACCGATCCTACAATATTTCAAATCATAGTAAGATGAGATATTCCACAGCAAGAAGCTTACTAATAAGTTGCAAAGTTACTAACTCGCGTGAAAATAGAACAGAAGGATGGAGCTCCAATATGCAAATCACAAGCATAAACTAATTTGATCATGTAACACCCTCTCATCTATCATTGTTAAATTCTATAAGCACATTTACAAATTTAGGAGGTTACGAACAAGATAGGGGGCTGTATGTTTTATGCATTCATCAGTTCTCTTAGTTTAATCAAATATTTCTTGGTCAACCATGCCCCATTCCCTAGGAAGTCTTCACCAATGCAAACTTCTAAGCTTACACAACTATTCCTTCCCTGCTTGTCATTGCAACTCTACTTCACAACTTGCTTTCAAATGACTGGATCCAGGCAGGAGACTAAACGTACATGACATGATTCTCTTATTGGAGCAGTAATTTCTCCATCATCAACTACTGTCTATGAATAGTATCTTATCATTCCAGCTGCAGTTCTCCAATCAGCCTTCAAAACGCAAACCAGAACCCCAAGAGCAGCTAAAATGTAAGTAGTTTCTACTTCAACCTACAATCAAACTACGGTCCTTGTAACTAACGATTTTGTTCTTCATCCCTACGACTCGAATCTCACAACCCACATCCTCCTATATCTACCGAATCAACACTAGAGAAGGAGAAGAATACGCATAAACTACTAAACCAAGAATAAGAACTTACCGGAATCCGCAGGTTCGGGACGGAGGGGAACGTTCTTGGCGAAGTTCGGGAAGGAAGACTGGTCACCGCCGCTGGTACCGTCGAACTGACGGCGGTGAGTGAAATCACCGGAACCGCGAGAAGAGAAGCCATGATTAGGGTTCCGGCGAGTGTCTCTAGAGATCGTCGACTGTAGTAATTGGACGGATCTATTGGTTTCAGTGGGGGAGATGGACATGAAACGATCTGGAAATCAACGGAGAAATTTTCAGGGCGCGAATTGAACGAATCAGCCGAAGAAAACATCGGTCGGAGGGATCTACGACTTTCTATACAACGCCGATGAACCGAATATCCCCCTAGAGTTTTAATAAATAACTATAATACCCTTGTGTGTTTCTTCGTAACAATAGTAGTAAAATAATTTGTGATTCATTTTAAGGGTATTGTGGTACAGTTATCTCTAGCAGAAACACGGTGTTTTCCGTCGCACGTGTCTCGTTAACAAACTTTATCTGATAACAACGCTTATATGGGCCTAAATATATTTCTTAAATGGGGCCTTAAAAGAAGTCGAATATCCAATAAAGTAAGAGAATAGTTATGAAATATTTAGAAGTACATTTAAAATTATTTTAAAATTAAAATAAGTTTATTTTTATTTAAAAATTAAAATAAGTTTATTTTTATTTAAAAATTAAAATAAGTTTATTTTTATTTAAAAATAAAAATAAAGTTATAGTTTTACTTCAAAAAAATTAAATTTAAAAAAAAGAGAGAGAGAGAGAGAGAGAGAGCTACCTCAATGGGACAGCAAGCACTTAGGCTTGCTTAGTTTCAAGCTTTTTATAACACCAAAAGCATATGTCTCTCTGTGATCGTGTGTGCTCTGAGTTTGATGAAGTTTTTTTGCTCAATTACATCGTTTCTTTTTGAAGAAATGAACATTAATTGAAGCTGTGTATTATGAGCTGCGAGTGCTTATATGTTTTTCAATCAATTTAAGTTCTTGAATCGTATAAGAAATTCTCCTTACTCCCTACAACTAATTAAAGAGAGAATTGTTCAAAGGATTTTTCTTTTCTGGTGCCCAAACGTTTTATTTTCATCCTCTTATTTTTAAGGATTAGAAAGAAAGAATGGAAGGTTGTTTGCAAGCATCTAGCAAAAGCTGAAAGAAGAAGATTCATAATAGAAAGTGTCAAAGCTTTGCTTCTCCAAAACAACTTTCTAGTTACGAAAAAATGATGAATCACAAAGTTTGACGTTGATGCAATTCATAAGATTTTTCAAGTTTCAGGCGGCGAACTGATGCTTTCAACGTTTTCTTCCCAAGCAATTAAAAGAGTGATGACATTAGCAAAACCTTGACGAACTTCAACATTCCGTCATTCTCTCACTCTTTTGTGCATGATGCTAAAGAATATCGAAAAATTCTACTTCGTGTTCTCTGTTTTTTTCCTCATCTTTTTGTTCGTTAGTGTAATTGAGCTATGCAGTTGTAGTAGAGCAACGCAAAATCACACGCATTTCGTACAGCTTAGTTTCGATTGGCTCCCACGATATATCTCCTTGTAATTGCTTATAAAATTGAAACTTTTGTTTGCTTCAGGTACAGGTGATTGTGGCGAGAGCTAACAAGGGTTGCGCTACTGCAGGCAGAGAGTTCACAATCTTGTCTCCAAGATGAACGGTAAGTTCTTATCTTTCCCATTGCTGCTATAGCTCACGAATCTTCCAATATCGTCAAGTCCACTCTAACACTTCACCCCTTCTGCTGCAGTGTTGCTGGATTACATCGTGGATTCAGGAAAAAAGAAGTTACTGTTAAGAGGAATTAAAGATACAAAGAAGCACAAGACACCTTATCCATTACACAACTTCTCTCGGATGAACTGCTGCAGCTGTCTGTCATATTACACCAACGGTCTGTGTATTACTTATTGAAGCAATAATCCTGACCTGCGAAAAACAAAACACTTATTCAAAAAGTAAAACAATGGCATTTAGTTCTTAGGCACATCCTACTATTTAGAAGAAGCTACACAAGCTTGAAGGAACGCAGAATGAAACATAACAAAATGATTTAAACTACCATGATATACACTTGTAACAAACCAAACGACAGATCCATTAAACAAGCTCAGTAAAGCCTCTTCCTGCACTCTGGAGCTCCACACAAGCAAAACAGCTTTTTAACAGCCCCATCTGGTCCAACCACACTATCCAACGCATAGCCATAATCATAAGTGAGCTCCTGCAAGAATCAACAAAATTCCATTACCCACATTGATCGAACCGACAACCAATACTCAACTGCAACTGTCTGATGAAATTTCATAGAGCAATGAAGAGAAGAATGACTATGTTGAAAGTATACATGAAGGGTGCAAATTTTAAAGAACGCTACAAACTGGAGTCAGTAACACTATACATAGATAGAAAGAAGGCAATGAAAAATTACCTGCATTGCGGGTATGTTGTCTGCAGCAAACAGGGTTATCCTCGCTAATTTCAAGTCTTGATGACTGCTGACAACACACTGGACAAACACATTTGGTTGGCAGCTGTGGTTAATGAACCTAGCGATGTTGCCCAAATGGGCCGCATCAATACAAAACTCAGGAGTATCTTTAACTTCAGTGTTGTCCAGCTGTAATGCCTCTAGTGCCACCTCTCCAATCCTCTTCTGTTTTGCAAAGAAATGATAAACAAAACTTAGAAAAATATGAACATGTTCAACGATGACAAATTAAGCAACTGCAAGACATTTATTAACAACTACAAGGATCACAACTACAGCCATTTACTTTGAAGGTTGCAGCCAACAGGAGATGAAATGAAGCATGTACCAGGTCATAAGGTCATTAGGGAACTACTAGCAAAAAGAAATGAGCAAATTCCAGGCAGGCTAAATGCCTAAATGATCAGGTTAGCTAGAAAGGATAATTTAGAGACCCAAAATCAGAAAAAAGCGTGCTTCTAAATGAACTGCAACCACTTCACAACACTCTAGAGTCTAGATACCAAACAGGCTGCACAAAAGAGGCACTGATATGCACCTTAAAATGATAGAACAATAGCCATACCTCTCTTCCCTCCATGCCTTTCATGGTTTGTAGGCAATCGATATCGAAAATATAGTTGTTATCCCCAGTAGAATCTATTTCATCAGTCCGACTGAGCACACCTATGTACTCACAAATTGGAGCTCCAGAAGGAATGAAGTCCCATGACCTGACAGCCCACCCTTTAGAGGAAGTTCGATAAACCTGTCAGAAAAAAATCCAGCAAATAAATAACTATTATATGGGCAAAGTCAAGATAAATAAATAGATAAGACATACAAAAGCTACCTCAAAGCGGTACTTCAAGCCCTTTTGCGATGTCCTATTTACACAGCTAGGACCACAGCCACAATTAGGACCACACTCAAAAACAACAGCTTTGGCTTCAATCAATCTAAAGGTTAGAGAAAAAGAAAGCCTTAGCTCAAAGACAGGTAAGTAAGAGAAAGATCATGGTGACATTGGTTCCCCAATTTCAGAAATATGTATAAGCACGCCATGAGAAGCTTAATAAAAAAGTATATTGTACAGAAACAGCACCTGCCACCATCCTTGCGCACATAAGGGAAGTCACCACCATTGAGTCTAGCACAAGCACAAAAATTTGGATTGCCACAATCTCCTTCACAATTACACCCCGCAGCAGCCAAAGGTGGTTGAATACTAGCAGGCAGCACCACTTGAGTAATATACTCAAAATCTGTAGGAGAAAATTAACCAGCAGAAAGCAAAAGAAAAACATTAGGATGAATGAGAGTTGTATAACATGATCAAAACCGCTCTATTACATGTAGGAATGAGGAAGATCCACTCTGTGCGAATAGATGGCAGAAAATAGGCAATATATTCTTCTTAACAAAATAAATAAGAAAACAAAGATAAGCATAAATACGGCAGAAGCTTGCCTTGAGGAGCAAAAGGTGGATCATCAACTTCATTTGTGGCAGGGATAGGAAAATTTTCCTTGCCTCCACTAATATCCTCACAAACCAGCCTGCAATAACATATCTATAGTTAAAATGTGTGTTACTAATATGCCACTGCAATATTGGGTACAAAAGAGAAAAAAATGACAACTTTTACAAATTTCTGACTGCATGCAATTATATAAGGTATTTTCTTTCTAAGAAATGTTGCTCTGCATATAACATAAGGTCCAATATTTTGAAGGGCAAGGATAAACAAACAATGATAATTCTCAGTCCCATTTAAGAAGAAACAGAATTGGATAAAGGATGTTTGACCCATACCCACGTAGCTCAGAAATCTCTCTTGGGGGTTGAGCACGAGTAAAATAAACCTGTAGAAGAATATCGAAAGTCAAATAGAGAATATCAAAATAATTATAACAAGATAAAAACCGTACAATTCATAAGAAGAGAGCTGAACTCAGATTCAATTTAGGGCGTGTGCACGTAAGTTTTACGAAATTGAATTTCATAAAAGTAGAGTTCGATAAAAAGTGGAGTTCGGTTGAAGTAGAATTTAGAATAATCATTGAAACACGTGAAGTAAAATTTAGAATAAAATTTAGGTAGAAGTATAATTCGTTGTGGAAGTAGAAGTAGAATTCGGAATGACAATTGAAGCACGTAAAGTGGCCAAACTCAAATCTGGAAGGAGGAAGTGAAGTTACAGTGTATTTGAAACAAACCCTTAACCACAGAAAGATGAGCTCAATGATCTAGAAAGTTGTGCACAACAAACCTGAGTAGTAGTCAAAGCTGGCTGTCCAGCAAGCCTCCTTAAGCGATATTTGTAAACCTTGAATCCAGACACGCCCTTCTCATCCCAACATTGCAAAACCTATTTAACAAAGAATGGAGCAACCTTTGAAATAAAGGTGGATATGGCAAACGTATATATGTTCAATTGAGAAACAATATATTGCAAACATTAGTATACACCCACTGCTTAATTTAGTATTATATCAGGTCATACACAGTCCAGAATCATGCTAAATAGTTGAAATCATGCCATTTATTAACAACTTCATCCACAATGGATAACAAGAAAGGCTATCGGTAAAAAGAGAAAAGATTGAGAGACGGAAGATTTAGTTAGGTTAGAAGATTAACACAACAACCTCATAGAGACCGTCGTAAGTATAAACCTTCCCTGAATAACTATTTGCTGATTCATGGCCACGGACAACTCTAACTGGTACGCATTGGTCACAGCTGTTCTGTAAAACCAAACCAAGAAAAAAAAGAAAATCACTTAGTAACTTGCCACAATTTATTATGTCTAATATATCAGTACATTTTTGTGACAGATTTAAAATCAACTTACGAATTCTAGGCTCAACTGATGCAAAAGCTAAAAACCACAACAAATAACAGAATAAAAGGGACCATTGATATCAAATGTCACATATAATCAGGACATAAACAGTGATACAGTACTATTAAAAAAAAAGAGTTGCACTAGCACAACATGTATTTGTATGGAGGAAAACAAACCTTCAAAGCAAGATTTCCACGAACCAACTTCTGGTCACTAATCTGCTTCTTAGAACATAGGAGATCATGTCCACCCTGGCCAGTATATGTGATTGTATCTGCATTATCCAAGTCATCTTCATACATGCCAGACAAGACTATGCATACAGCAAGTGGAAATTTGTTGTACACTTCACGGTACTCTTTCTGCAAAACAAAAATAATAAATAATAAATAAAACTCTTAAAGAGGTAACTTATGCCACCAGTAGCAAGGGTTTGCTACTAATCAAAGCAATATGCTAACAGCCAAGCCATTTTCAATTTGCAATGAAACATGAGCTTTACCATTTTTGCATAGTTAGCACCCATAAAGTCAATTCCATTCAACCAATGACTGTGGAAACCCACCACCACCATTTCGGCCCGTGAATAGAATTGATATCCAACTTCAATGCCTAAGCAAACAAGTAAAATGTAATCAGTCATATTGCAACTACAAATCAGGCAGAATAGTGAACTGAAAAGAAGGCAAGGAAACTGACCAGGAATACTGCCTATTCTTTTTTCTGGATATAGAATTTCATTATTGTCTTTCATCTGCCAGAGTTTAGTTTGTCAAATCAAATAACTTGGGAAGAACATGAGGTGTCGAATTAAAAGCAGACGTTAATTACTTGTAATATATCTACTGACAGCCATCAGACAAGCACAACCACTTCTCAGTTCTAAACTTAACCATCATACAAGCAGGTGGACCACAAGCATGGATACAGTCCCAAGGAAAAAATGCATATGGTGCATAAAACACAATTTTGTGATAGCAAATTGTGGCTAGGTATGTGTTAGTAAAAAGAAAAATATTGATGCATTACAATAATTTACAAATTAGGGCGTGTTACAAATGCTCGTAACTCTAATTTCTCTCGCCAAAATTGGAGTTTCAGGCACTTCACATGTTTCAAATGTAAAAGGAAGTAGAACTATATTTCAAAGTTGCTATACTTCACTTCCAACCCACTTCTAAAAACAAAAATTGAACTTCACTTCCAACCCACTTCAAGAAAATAATTGAAACACAAAAACTGAACTCTACTTCCACCCATTTTTTAAGAAACTCCACTTTCCACTTTTCATTTCGCGAAACTTACGTGCATTTGAAACGCGCCCTAAATCTATGATAATAGCTAAGATAGGATTCCTTCTAAGATAACAAGGGTTACACCTTAAACTTGAAGCCATAGATGCATTGACCAAAAAAAGCATTTTCATAACAGTTTTGTCCGAAAGACATAACTGTCCAAGCTCAAAAACACATGGCACACACTGTGCAAAGAGGAATCGTCACCTACTGGCATTTGCACCTTTCTTAATAATAAAATACAGAACCTTCCGGAACAAAGAAAGTATGTGCATTCTGATTAGTAGGCTTACAATAGTAATTGCTTTTAGATCAGGTCTTTTCGACCCCCTTTTCATATCAGTTCCACCAATATCATCCTGCAGAATACATAGCACTAAAACTTAGTCTGTTCATCATAAATCTATAAACTTAGTTGTAGGTAATGTTTATAGTTTTAAAAAGAACATATACCTCTATAAAGCACACTATTTCTGTCACAGATATAAAAACTTTATGCCTAAGGTTCCTATAATCAACACCAGTCAAGATTGCATGAGAAGTGGGCAACAATAGCATCAAGTATCAATAACAAATCTATTTACATGAACGCAAGAATATAATCATAATCACAAATTTCCTATTACTAAGAGGAAAGAAACAGTACGTGTAGTTGGAAATTTACTAATACAATCACATAAGCAACTGGTAATCTTATAAAAGGCCATCAAAAGTCCAAAACATCTGACAAGTTAGGGGATTAGATACTTAACACTCACCAAGTAGAATAAGTAAATATCACAAATTAATACGCAAGTATTCATCAGCCTGCACATCTGAAGTATTTTTAGGCCTTAAAGATTTTAAGAAGGGACTCTTGAAAATCATTGCAACATAACAAAAACTAGCATAAGCACCTGGAAAAACTTAAAACTAACAATTCATAATGCTAGCACTATTAAAGAAAACAACTAGAGAAAAATGGAGGTTAGTAAAAAATTTACATTAGAGTCGTCAGACTGATCATCAGGATTCCCATTCTTTAGCTGTTTGGGCCTCCCTCTATTCTTTTTCTGCTGCAGATGTTAAATATGCATATATAACCCACCAAATATTTAAGAGCACATCCAAATATAAAGAGTGTTCAGTTGGACTACTACTACAGCTTGAGCATCTGTTTCCATGTTCTTGACTCCATTCTTTGACCTCTGCAAACAAAATATAAACACACGAATCCTCATTCTCATAATAAATGAAATTAAAACAATAAAAAGAATTACTTTTAACTTTTTCACATCGGCAAACCCCTTAAGTTTCGTGGGACTAACTTTGGAAAGTTTTGCAGCCAAGTCTTGAACTCGTTTCTCCTCAGCCTGTTATAAAATCAACAATTACAAACAATTAAGACCTCACAGGAAAGATTCCTAAGACATAAATTGTCGAAAAAGAGACAACAAATCCACAAAAGAAAATTACTCCAGATGCAACCACCTAACAGTGCTTGTGAAACACAAAGCAATTTCAACTAACAAATAAATGTTAGTCCACCTTAAAAAAACAAATAGAGCATTATTTGGCAATAACTACATGTATCATTCCAATCAAAACATTGACCTCTACGCAATCGAACATTAAGTTCCTACAGATTGCTAATACACTCCAAATAATATCATGAAATTTCTAATCTACTGTATTGCATGATGCTACAAACACCGAACATCTTTTAAACCAAACAGTAAATGCAATACTACAATAGCAACAATCATGCAACAGTATTACAACTCTTATCTCGACAACTTGATAAATGCAAATTCACCTTTACCTGGACTTGTTGCAAAAAGTACTTGTTAAACAGCCTCAGCGTATTCTTTACTTTGGCCTCAGCACTCTTTGGTACTCCATCCGTAGCAGTTGCCCCATCACTGTGGAGAACTATCTCACCTCCGCTTGTCGCTGCTGATGCAAGCACATCAGAAGCTGCATTGTTTGAGTCTGGTACAGAAGAGTTCTCCGCCTCCGATTCTGTGCTGTCAGTGCTCTTTCTTGGGGGTCCTTCGTTCCACAAAGCTGATGTTGCGACAGTTGAACCAGCCTCCACGAGCTCTGGTGAAGAAGGCCTTTCTTCCTCCTCCATCTCAGGGCCCTGGCTCCTCTTGCTAGGGCGTGCCCTTTTCCTTGCAGCTGGACTTGCAGCTTGCAAAGGATCTGCAGCTTTTGGTGAAGAAGGATTCTCCTCGTTCATAGTATCAGCGCTCTCACTTTTCCTCAGTTGCTCCCTTCTCCCAGTCAACCCTACAGTCGTCTGCCGGCTCCGCAACCTCCTTCCGGGTGGAGGAGAGACAGATAGAGGAGCCACCATCAACGCCGATTGGTCTTCCAACTCAAGAGTCTCCGCCATCTGCATTCATACCCAAAAAATAATACAAGCACATTACCATCAGCAAAACTGTTACAAAGGCATAGAATAGATACCAAAATCCTGCAAAGTTTCCAAAAAGCATTGAAAAAAACATATGCAACTTCATCTGTCCGAGACTCAGAGATATGGTTACCACTAAACAAAACTTCCTCCAACTCAGGAAAATTTTCCAGAGCACAGTGGAAATAGAGCATATAGACCTTTAAAACAAACCAGAGAAAGGAACACAGCAACATGGCTGGTACTTCAAAATATAAGCTAAGCTACATCAGCCATCCGCTACTTTGAGCGATCAGCACGGCGAAGATTGATATTGCATTTACTGCAGTAGCAAAACCAAGCAACATAGAACTACAACTGCTTCAACTTCATCTCCAACAATAACAACAACAAAAGTAGCAGTAAGAACAAAAACATATCACAGCAAATCAAAAAAATTTCTTTAAAAAAAAAGGTAATGACACTACTAAGATGTGAGTCAGACATTCAACCATTTCAACTTCAAACTCTCCTCGCAAAAATAAATAATTAAAAACACCGTATAGTTTGAAAATTAGATTAAATAAAACAAATCACAGCTACCCCTAAACTTCGGCGGCTTCAGAAACATCATTAACAACAACTTCAGCAAATCTACCAAATGGGCACAAGAAAACCTGAAAAAATAATCCAGAAATCTATAGAAGCTCTTATAAATCCAGACGCTTGCTCCATCGACATTTTACATCAAATCAAACCGAAGAAGAAGAAGAAGAAGAATATGGACCATTCGAGCCATAAATAAAATCAAACGATAAACCCGCCGCCATGAAACTAGACTCGGACATTCATCTACCAGACTCAATTAAAAAAAACACACAAACAGAGACGGAGCATTCCAAAAGTAGAAAATGTCGGAAAAATCGAACTGATTACACACCGTGATGAATCGTCTCTGTCACAGATCTTCGACCGATTTCTCTAGCTTCAAATCCAGGCTTTAGAGAAACAAAAAAAAGATCACACAGAGGATTCCAATCGATGATGGACTGTGAAGACAGAAGAAGAGAGAGAGAGAGAGTGATTTAAATGGAAGCTGTCTGTATAGCACATTACCACAACAACACCCGCTGCCACTATCAATACACTGAGCGGGAAAAGAGATCGTGGTGTTGTGTCTAAATGACCTAACTATTTATATTATTTACTGAACTTGCCATCTTGCTTATGATGTTTTTATGTTTGAATTTTGGATTTGAGAATGATAACAGAAATTAGAACGTTTTGCTGCTGCATGCTAAAATGTTTTTGAAGTTTGATGTTTAGTATTGCGTTCTAAAAAAACGATTTTCAGCTTCTTCATTTCACGCTTTAATAATTTTTTTATAATTTTATATATAATTTATTTAAAAGCTAAGAAATATAAAAAGATTCTATATAATAAAATTTTACCATTATTTATTTTATAACTTTTTTTAAAATTAAAAAATAAAATTTATTTATCAAAATAAGATAAAAATATTATCTATTTTTAAAAAACACTGTCATAACTCTATATCGGAGTTGTTTTTCTTTTAATTTTTTGTTGATTAGACAGAAAGCACTTTCGGGCGATCCCAAATTTGAATTTCAAATACAGATGCTAGACAAGAATAGTCAATAAGGACATTTGGCATTGCTTATTTTATAAACAGCTTTTAAATTTTTTATTTTATTTTTTTAAAAGTATTTAAAAGTTTATTTAAAAATTTAGAAAATATAAAAAAATTTAACGTAATAAAATTTTTGTATTAAATATTTTTATTTTCTAAATAAAATAAATAAAATTCATTTTTCATAAAAAATAAAAATATTCTCTATGAGGGCATTTGGCATTACTTATTTTATAAACAGTTTTTAATTTTATATTTTATATTTTTTATAAATATCTAAAAATTTAGAAAATATAAAAAAAAAATTTACGTGATAAAATTATTTTATTGAATATTTTTATTATTTTTTTAAATAAAATAAATAAAATTTATTTTTCAAAAAAATAAAAATATTTTCTATTTTACAAACACTTTTAAGTATTCTAATTTGAAAATTTGGCAACGTTTATTAAGAGCCGTTTGGCATTTTATTTTTAAAACTAATTTATTAATTTTTTAGTTTATATTTTTTAATAAAATTTTTGTAAAACGTGAAATAAAAATGAAAATTTTGAAACACTCCAAAACATATTCCTAAATGCGCTCTAACTCCATTTTTAAAAAGCTCTTTTTTAGTTTATATTTTAAAATAAATTTATTATAATATTTTATAAAAATATTAAAATCTATAGAAAGTAAAAAAATTTATATCGTAAATATTTTATTATTATTTTATTATTTTTTGTTTTGTAAAAAAATGATTTTAAAAAAAATTAATATTTTTATTTATGAAAAATTTTATTTAATAGTCACTCTCAAATATCACATTGGTCATTTATTAAGAGTAAAATTAATTTTTTTTGAAATAAAAATCGATGCATTTGTCCAAAGCTGTCAATTAGTGAAGGGTATTTTCGTTATGCATGTGCTAATGACTTATTTACTATAGAAATTAATTTATTTATTTATAAATAATGTAAATGTGAGTTTTATAAAGTGAATTTTTACTATAGTTGTAAAAATTGGTTTGAATGTCGATTAAAACTGTTGTAACTGACGAGCAGGAGGATGCCAACACGCCATCAAATGGTTCTCTAGGCCATCCATTGAGGCCAGATAATGAGCAGTGGCAGGCTCAACTAAGTCTTTGGAAGTAAAATTTAAAATTTTTTATTTAGATGAAATATATGAATTTTTTAAAATTTAAAATGTGACGAAAAAAGTAGAATTATGAATATTTAAAACACATTCTAAACTTTGTGCCAGACAGCAAGTAATGCCAACTCCGCATGTGGAGCAGTAGCCGATCGGATTAGAAATGAGTTAAAAGTAAAATTTAATTTTTGTATTTCAAAAATTTTTAAAAATAAATTAAAATTTATAATAAAATTGTATTGAAAGGTGTGTAAATAAAAAAATTAAAATTAAAATTCTGCATATAGAATAGAAGTTTTGAATTTTTTATGAAAATAAAATATATAACCTTTTTTAGCTTCAAGTTTAATAAAAAGAATAAAGTTAGAAGCGTTCGGAACAAACCATAAGCCTTGTGCTTTCAAATTTGCCAGGCAGGAAAGCAGCGCACACCAGGAAGCCAATACTTTTTAACAATAATACCAATTGAAAAGCAAGAATAGCCCAACAACAATAATACTAATGGCTGACATTGGTAGGCCGGCCGGATTAGACATAGCTGGGCGTGAGAGAGAATGAGCCCAATAATTAATGGGCTTTGACATGGCCCAATACTGATATGCTTTACCCACATAAGTTTTTTGGTGTTTTTAAAAAATATAAAGCAATCATGTAAGCTAACTAATCTGTAACCTGTCCAATGAGGAAGAGATAACGAGATAAATAAAAATTTATCCACGTTGATATTTCAGTATTATTTAACAAAAAGAAAAAAAAGAATAATTTTAAAGTAAAATAGAGAAAAATTCTTTCTAATGATTAATAAAGACAAGGAGGTCTAATTAGTCTTTGTCTTACCATTGATTTGTTAGCGAATCAAGTTAATGACCACACTGCGCCCACGCCTTCACACAGTGTCTTCGTTTTGCACTCAGAAAGAATTTTTTTAATTAAATCTTATTTTAAAATTAATTTGTTTTCAAAAAACATGTCCGAAAATTAAATTAATTGCACAACATTAAAAAATTACTATAACACGGTTACAAAATCAGCATTTCAAAGTAAGACATAGCTAAAATAAATACACCTAAATTAAAGAAATAAGTTTAATAAATTTAGAACAAAATAAAACATAAAAAATAAATTTAATTACAAAAATTACTTTATAATTAGAACGCGAGCGCGTTTAGTTTTCCATTTTTTTAACAAAGTTTTTTAATTATATATTTTTTAATATATATTTTATAATTATTTAGAAAATTTATTTAAAAATTTAAAAACTATAAAAAAAATTTAAATAATAAATTTTTTTATTAATATTTTTATTATTTTTAAAAATAAAACAAATAAAACTTATTTTTTAAAAAAATAAAAATATTTTTTATTTAAAAAAAATTCTATTTTATAAATAATTTCAAACGTACTGCAAATCCTAAAGTGGCCAACAGATATATATATAAACAATGAAATTTCTTTTCGCAACGCGGCCGCAGCGTAACTGAATTTGATTTAAGATCTATAATATATTTATAAAACAAGGACATTATTTGAGATCGAATAATTGCACTCAACAACCTGATTATGTAATCTAGGTATTTGGTAATCGAAATAAATGTGATTTAAATATTAGATTTTAAAACTCTAGTATTCTAACTTAGTTATATATTAATTTAATACAAATTAATCATAAGATTCTGTTAATCTAAAGTAATTAGTACCTCTACTTATACGCATTTATTATTTCAAAAATATGTTCGAACAAAAAGTTTAATTTAATTTGCCTACAGAACTATTTAACAATCAAGATTAATCAAACTAGGAAAAGCAACATGAAATAAATCCTAACCATACACGAGTTTGATGGTTGCCTGTTTTGTGTTCTATGTTATGTATTCATTTACATAAAGTGTCAGGTAATCAATCTGCTCTATTTAAAAAAGAAAAAAAGAAATTCTAAATTTAATGTCTTCTTATCTCCGCCTTACCGCAACAAGGCATGCTGGAACTTTCATTTTATGCCACATTTACCCTTGCTTTTATGATTTAATTACTTTTAAGTTGTTACGGGATTCTGGATATATCAAGGGTGAATCTGGTAATGGAAAGAGGAGTTAGTTGTTCGAACAGGAATGGCGTTGAAATTCTGTTAACGGCGTGCTAAATTCTCGGCTAGTGCTCAACCTCACGGTTTTTATCCGTTGCTGTCTTTTTCACAATTTAATCCTTAATTTATCTTCGATTCTTAGGTACTAACTTCTTTCTCTAACAAGAGGGTCTTGCTTTAATTTTACTATACCGTAGGACCTAAATATAATTTTCGTAGAAAAAGGATTTCATAATACTAATAATTTACTACATATTTTTAATAAGTTTGAAAAATAAAAATTAAGTATTAAAATAAAAGTTACACAGTAGTCAAAATTGTCCGTAACTGGTGAAGAGTAGTCAAAAAACAAGAAAAAGTGAAAGGTACGGAATGGTAATAAACGTCAAGGAAGAAAATAACGGCGTCAACTCCACCATCATTGGTTTTTATCCATAAAGTTTTTAACATTTACCCCCTCAAACTTTTCTCAATTATAAACCGGTCATTTTTTTCCAAACCGCTTTCTTCATCTTTCTTTCTTCTCTCTTGGTTTTTCAAATCATTTGATTAACTTCTCCGGCGAGCGAGACTTCGCCGGGGAAGAAGAAGAGCAACAACAGAGAGATCGAAATTGTTAGAATCTACTATGAGTGTGGTAATTTGGGAAGACCGACAAGGACAGAGTGGGAATAAAGCCAAAGAAAATTTTTTGAAGTTTGTTTGTTTTGCTTAATTGAATTGCTTTGCTTGCTTGCTTGAGGGGTAGGGGAAGGTTTTGGTTTTTGGAAACCCTCGCACGGCACGGATTCCGAGGAACAACAACAACAACAACAACAACAAGAGTAGAAGATTAAGAAGAAGAAGATCCCTTAACCGTTATCCTTCTTTGTTTTCCTTCTGATTGAAAATTGAATTGAAACAAAAGCAGGCTTGCCTTATGCCGTAATTTATTCCAATCACCCGCTCATTAAATGTTCTACACCTCCCGATCTGGTGAGCTAAACATTTTCTTGCCAACCATCTCTCTCTTTGCTTTTGTTCTCTGAATTAGAGGGAATTTTATGGTGGACTTTGTGAACTGTGAGGGATTTGAGCGCAATTCAAGAGGTATATTTGATCTGCTAAGGAATTGGAAGTTAGTAAGGTCGATCGTTAAAAGTTTTATTATGCTTTTTTTCTCTTCTTGTACTTTTTTTAGGGCGTTATTGAATTGAAGAATAAGAAGAAGAAGAGGAATAGAAAATTTTTGTGTGTGCTCCATAGAAAAGAATTTGGATTAATGAGGTTTCAGAATTTTTTGTAATTGTTATCTGGTGCATTTTTTGGAAAGGACTAGAAAAGGCAAATTTTAATTCTGTGATCAGCTGCAAATTTGAATTTTTTTTTTCCTGCTTTGTCTGAGCTGGAATTTTGAAAATTTTCTCAGGTGTTTTTATTTGTGAATTTCACGGGAGAACCTTTTGATTTTTGGGAGAACCGTTGGCTGTGAGGTTTCTGTTTTGCTGAAGTTGTAATCTTTTTCATCTCCTTTCTGCGTAATTTTTCTTTTGGGAAATTAATTTGTGATCCATGGGGGAAATGGGAGGTTAGTTCAGGTCGTTTTCCTGCACTTTTTGGCGGATTAGGGTGGTCTGTGATCCGCGGGGAAGCGTATTATGTTTTTCTGTTTGTATTTAAATTCAATTTGGCAAATTAATCTTTCTTCTGTTTTAGTTAGGTTGGCAACGATTACTTGATTTCTTTTTCTGGAGAAAAATGTGTAGATTTGAAAGGAAGTTCTTTCTCTTGTTGATTGAAAATCTCGAAAGTTACCTGATTTCTTTCCATATTTTGATCTGTGGTGAATTGGGAAGCTAATTGACCTTTTTGTTTTCTTTATTGAGCCTTTGATTATTTTTTTGTGTGCTTATTTTCATGAATTTGAGGGGTGTTTCTCAAGGTCTGTTTATGTTCTATTTGGAATCTTTAGGTTGGTTTGGGTTGCTCTTTGTGCTAGGTATTTAAGGGAGATTGTTGAGGTCTGTTTGATCAATGTGAAATTGTGGAGCATCTTTTAATTTGGTGCACTTAATATTTTCTGAATTAGTGTGAACTTGATTGTGATAGGTGTTGAGAAAGTTCTGCAGAGAGTTGATGTGTTTGATTTAATTTTTTTCAGGTGGTGAATAATGGAGGTAGCACATTGAGCTTGAACCAGACAATTCTGCAGCCCTAGGTTTCTGTGAGTTATTTTCACCAGTGAGTAGAACGATGCCATCTGATACTATGGATCAGAGAAGGCTGTCTTCAGTCTGCTTGCCCTCAGCACCCTCATCATTTTTCTCTGAGGAATTCCGACTTCCTGCCCAGGTACTAATTCAACTTAGATTTTTTTTTTTTCCGCTTTATACTCTGAGCTTGTTCGAAGCCAACTTGTCACGATCATCCATTTGCAGAAATCCTTGTTTTTGTAATATTAATGTGTTTCCATTTCTTCTCGAATGTCATTAGCGAGGTGCCTATTCATTGGAAAATGTTTGCGTGTTTGTTAGTCTTGGTTGTCTTACCTTCTTCTTCCACTTGCTTGCAGAGGCAGGTTGGATTCTTGAAGCCTGAGTCAATGCCTGACCATTATGGTTAGTACTTGACAAAATTGTGACAATTAGTTGCTTCTGATAGCAGCGTTAATATTTTACGACATATGACCTTGACATATGGAGCAGCAGATGATTGTTGCTTGCTATGATAGCCTACTTATCTTAAGGAGGTTTTTACCTTTGCACATAGGCTAAAGGGTAAAGCATTTTTCTCTTACTGATCATTTTAGTTCAGTAAGACCTAAGGAGATAGTTTACTAATGTTGTTTTTAAAGTACTAATATGCTTCTTATAAACAAGTTTAAATGGTCTTCTGTGTTATTCTAAGGGTTCCTGGCTACCTGATATAGACAGGGCTTCCTGCGGTACTTTTCACTATATGATAGTCGCTTCAACTGTTATACTGTATGTATTAGACCTCTGATATTGATACATAGGGTGGAAGTATGATGGTGAAAAAGTTAAAGGTCCTACTTCTAATATTCACCAATTGGCACAGTCTAGCATGTTTATTTCAACTCTATAATGGCATCATATCTCTCAGCTTCTTTCGAGCTCACTCTACGGTCTGATTCACTTAATATGTGACGAATACATTAATATCATGCAGGAATTGGAGGAGTGCCCCTATTTTCTGGAAGCAAGTCCTTCTCCTCTTCTACAATTGACAAGCTTCATGCTAATGGTGGAAGCTCCGTGTCTCTTTCAGAAATTTCCCAGACCTTTCATTTGAAGGATCAGAAGAGTAAATTGAGCCTCGGACACCGTACTGTGGGACCAGAAAAGAATTTTGGGTTATCTGGGCCTTGGAGATCCTCCGACCAGAATTGCGGATACCAATCTAATTCTTCTCTCCAGCCTGCATCTCCATATGCCATAGGGAACAAAATTAACCTTAACAAGCCTGATTTTGAAAACAGTCTTTTCTCCAGCTCATTGTCTGATATATTTGACAAAAAACGTAGTGTGCTTCTAACCTTTGGCTATTAGTATTGTTATTGCAGCTTTTATTAAAAAAAATTTGTTTGGCTTCGTTTGTCAGTGTTGTTCTTATTGTATAACTTCCGAACTGATCATGCAGTGAGGTTATCATCTCGCGATTCTCCTTTTGGGCAATCTAGTGTCATCAACCCTAACTTCGAGGAAGATGAGCCTTTTGAATCATTGGCGGAAGTTGAAGCACAGACGATTGGGAACCTCCTGCCAGACGATGATGAGCTTCTCGCTGGAGTAGTTGATGATATTGGGTTCACCACTCGGCCCAGTAATGGAGAAGATATTGAAGATGATTTATTTTGCAGTGGTGGAGGTTTGGAACTAGAAACAGAAGCGAAGGCCACTTCTGACAATGCATCTGATTATAACGGTAGAAGCTATGATAAGCAGCATAATACTTCGAAGGCTTCACTTAGTAATAAACATGCTGTAGGTGAACATCTTTCTAGATCTCTCATTGTTGCGAACATTGACGGCAACATTGAAAACAATGAAGTGAAGGCTATTTTTGAGGTTTGTCATTTTCCCTTATTCTCGTTGTGGTTCCCTTCTGCTGGCTGACTTTTTGTTTACCTTGATGTCCAGCTAATGTCATGCTTCTGTTTTGGATCTTATAGCAATTTGGTGATATCCACAAACTTCATTCGGCATATAAATCACGTGGTCTTGTAATGGTGTCCTACTATGACACGAGAGCAGCACAAAATGCAATGAGAAGCCTTCAAAACAAGCAATTGGGGCATAACAAAATTGACATATGGTTCTCTATCCCTAAGGTAATATAAGTTTTGGCTGCTGCTTTTTACATATGGAAGAAATCATTGAATGATTCGGGGATTCTATCTACAGTTTTAACTCTGAAATTTCTTATTAGGGCAATCTGTTGGACAAAGGTTTTAACAATGGAATTCTCATGGTGTTCAATATTGATTCTTCTATATCAAATGAGGATCTGCTTCATGTATTTGGTATTTATGGTGATGTTAAAAAGGTAAGTTGTTTTACTATATTTTATCAGTATTCTTGATTTGGATGCTGTATAATGTTGGGAGTGATTTCAGATTCAGAAGAGTGGAAATAAGGACCATTACAAGCTTGTGGAGTATTATGATGTCAGAGCTGCAGAGGCAGCTCTTCTTGCTTTAAATGGAACAGAAGTTGCGGGCAAAAGAATTAAGCTTGAGTTCTTTAACCGTCCAGGAGGTGCAACACAGAGGTATTATTCAGAGAAATCCAATGCTGATTTTTTGGTCCTGATTCATTTCAGGCGTTATGTTCATGTGTGGAGGGATGATTAGATTGTTCCTATCCTTTTTTTTTTTCCTTCTTTATAATGTTTCTGTTGTATTGTTTGAAATGTTCACAGCAACCTCTCTTCTAAGATGATTTTGTTTTCGTAGTTTATGTCTCTGGTTGGCTATCTGCATAGAATAACCATCGGTTTGCTATCAACAGCTTGATGCAACATATGTCACTGGAGATGAAGCCAGGGGAGTCACGAGGAAGTCCCATTAATTACACTCAGTCCGAAGGCTATGGTATGTTTGAGAGCTCATGGAGTCCTTCATAAAGTAACTGCAGATAGTTCCCATTTATGTTATCTTAACCAGTTTCTGATTATCTGCATTCTATTTGCCTACATGTTCAGCACAAATCCTTGGAAAACTTTCTTCTGGTGGTCATGAAGATAGAGCCATTGATCTAAATACTGCTCTCAAAGCAGCAATCTGTCCTATAATGGATGCCTCACTTCACGGGGTTTCTTCTGGTGGACCTCACAGTTTGTCCTCCCCTGTTAGGATTGCATCTATAGGCAATCATAGTAGCCAGTCTAACCGAACTGAGGCAAGCCACTCACTAGGACAGCCAAACTTTGGATTGCATAGTGAACGGTCTATACATCCTCATTCTCTTCCAGAGTACCATGATGGTGTAGCGGGTGGAATTCCTTTTAGCTCTTCAAGCTCCATGGCAGGGATTCCAGCAAATATTAGCTCTCGAGCTGGTGAGATGACGGACAACAGACACCTAAATAGGACAGTTTCAAGTGGTCTCAACAGTCACTCCTTTGAGCATCATGAAGATGGTAAGTGCAATTATCTGCATTCAGTAGCCTACAAAGTAGGTGGTAATGACTGCTGGTAGATTCTGCATACGAGCATATTTGTGCCTCTACATGTATAAGTTTGCGCTTTCTAGTAAGTTTGACAGGACAAGTAAATTCTCTTTTGTGGATTTATTTGGTAATAAAAGCTATTAGAACTTGTCACTTTTCTGTGAACATCTTCCTCATTTACAAAATACCTTTGCTTGCATGTCAGTTACCTAAACACATTTTTACGTCTGTATTTATCACAATGTCATTCGATAACTGCATTCAGTTGTTTAAGTATAAGTGTTGTAATTGTTTGTTGTTCATGCAGCATTTGGTGCCTCTGGAACTGGTAGCTGCCCATTTCATGGCCATCAGTTAATCTGGAATAACTCTAACTCATATCCCAATCATCCCCCTTCTTCAGTAATATGGCCAAACTCACCTTCTTTCATGAACGCCATTACCACCCATCCACCACCACCACAGATTCACGGACTTCCGAGAACACACCCTCACATGCTGAATGTAGTGTTGCCATTGCACCACCATCATGTTGGTTCTGCACCCTCTGTGAATCCATCTCTGTGGGATAGGCGGCACTACACGAGTGATCCCATTGAAGCATCTGGGTTTCATGTAGGTTCTTTAGGTAGTAATGGTTTTCCTGGTAACTCCCCCTTGAGCACATTGGAATATGCTTCTCGTAATATACTCCATGGGAACTGTATAGATCCTGCCATATCTTCTCCTGTTGGAATTCCTTCTCCCCAGCAAAGGTGTCATATGCTCAATGGAAGAAATTCCATTATGATGATGCCAGGTTCTTATGATGCTCCAAGCGAGAGGATTAGGAGTCGAAGAAGTGATGGGAGTGCTAACCAGTCTGACAATAGGAAACAGTTTGAACTAGATATAGACCGTATTGTCCGTGGTGAAGATTCCAGAACAACTCTGATGATTAAAAACATTCCTAACAAGTTAGCAACCTTGATTCCTTTGTAGTTATCCTAACAAAGTTTGATGCTTTGTGAAATTGTTTTTGTTTAACTTTCTTTTTTATTTGTGCAATTGAACAGGTACACGTCCAAGATGCTTTTGGTTGCCATTGATGAACACCATCGTGGAACCTATGATTTTATATATCTGCCTATTGATTTCAAGGTAATGACACACACACACAAAATTGGCCGCTCAGCATTGCTTTGGTTGAATCTCGTTACCATCCATATGTTTTCTGCTTTTGTTATACAGAATAAGTGCAATGTGGGCTATGCTTTCATCAATATGGTCAACCCTCAGCACATAATTCCCTTTTATCAGGTCTTGGATTTTACGATAATTCCCTTTTCTTAATAAATTTAGAAGCTGTAATGTAAAAGAGGTTTACTAGTTAGCTGATCGTGTGCAGACATTTAATGGCAAGAAATGGGAAAAGTTCAACAGTGAAAAGGTGGCATCATTGGCTTACGCAAGAATCCAAGGTAAGCTGGCTCTTATTGCACATTTCCAAAACTCAAGCTTGATGAATGAGGACAAACGGTGCCGTCCAATTCTTTTCTGTACAGAAGGTCCAAATGCTGGGGATCAGGTACAATGCATAAGTTATTGATAACTTGTATATCATGTCTTTGTTTTTGCCCTTATGTATAGCTGATGCTGGGGGTCTCCTAAAATTTATTGTTCAGGAGCCTTTCCCGGTTGGAGTCAATGTCCGCTCCAGGCCGGGTAGATCCAGGACTGGCAACAGCGAAGAGAACCATCATGAAGGCCTGTCTTTATCTGCTACGGTAGAAGAATCTTCTGCTGTAGCAGGCACTTCAGGTTCGGAGTAACAAGTGACACCACATGGGGAGCTAACTTAAACCCCACCGACTGTAACATCACTTCCTCTCAAGTGAACTTCTCTCTCTCTCTCTCTTCCATTTTCTAATACCCTTTGATTTAAAAGCCAGATGGTGTTCCCAATTTTCCTTGGCTTATATATTTAAGAAAGCTTTAGAGACCGACTGGAAGCGGAGAGTCATGGGAAAAAGTTTTGAAATGGCTGTGTGAAGATTGTAAACAAGATGTACAGGAGTATCTAGCAAAGGGAAGACCGAAGTGTTTATGCATTTTAAGGGACCACTGTTTTTTTTTTAAATTTTAATTATTTAGTTTCATCCCTTTTCGCTTGTGCTCATTTCCAGGGCGCATGTATGGCCTTTGTTTTTTGACTACAGAATTAGTGGTGGCTGTTGAGACAAAGCTGTATTTTATTTTGGGCAACTCTTAAAACTGCTGCTGTCGCTAAGCCCCCACTATTATTACTGTGTCAGTTTGTGTCGCTCTGGCTGAGCCTGTTGTATCTACGTTGTATCATTCATTGAAGTCTTTTCTTTTGTCTACTGTTATCTGTTTTCTTTTTCTTCATAAGCAGAAGTGCTCCTCCTTTGTTCTATGGGCATGCCACTCTATTTTATTTTATATTATATAAATTAAGATGGATACATTATATATTATAATTTTAATATATTTATATGTTTGATTGGTTTTTTATTAAGCTTATTTTTCAAAAATTTGAAAGTTTCTTTTTTGTTTTGAGCACTGCAAAAAACGGCCTCATATTTGATACTCTATAATTAGCGACATTAGAGGACATGCACATTTACAGGATATGCTAATATTTTGCGATTTCTGTGCACTCTCGAAAAGGAACACAGCTCAGGTAATGAGTGATACCGTGGAATGTGTTAATTCTACAAGTCGTAGTCTGGAAGATTAGTCTCCACAAACAAGCAATGAAGAAATTAGCAAGCAAAGATTATTGAAGATGCAACACGAGAAACGCAAAGGAACTATCATCATAGAATCAGTTTGAACTCAACTTCCTACGTGTCAGTTACCATATAAAATTCCATTCTAGAACAATTACAGTATTCAGCTTTCTAGGACAAATGTAAGACGGAACAAATTTGCTTTGCTTTTCTATGATGATTGTGTATAAGCAACTTTTTACCGATACTTCTACCACTGTGTTCTATCCAAAATCAAAAGGAAGAATTACGGTTCACTTGGAATAGAGAATGTCGTAGTGGCCGGGTCTGTAAAGCAGTGTCACCAGAGGTTTTGGCTGAGGGCCAGTAGCATCTGATCCAATGCCTGCTTCAGCAGTCCCTTCTTCCTTGGGAGCATCTGAACTTGGGATGAAGTCATGGTGATTGATATTCAGGGGCCCAGACTCACACGAGCTTCTGTCAAGGTACATCACACGGATCTGCACGCCCAGTGCATCGGTCAGCGCAGTGATGTGGACGTGATCACTCTCTTCTCCCATTGGCTCCACTGAAGTTTTGCAGAACTGTCAAGACAAGTACCATCTAATATCAGATCCAATCACACAAAAATAAAATGGATCAGATCACTAAAATGCATCACGAAAACATATTTGGTATTTGCCCAGCAAAGATGAGCGCGCAATATATTGAGAAGATCTCTAATCATTGCAGGGATATCATGACATTAACATAATAACCAATATTGAACTATGCTACAGTAAAGGAATGTTGCTGCGGCATTTCCCTAGATGAGATGAACACAACTGACCACACTATATTCAGGTGCAAAAACTAAAACAGAGATGAAGAGTCAAATCTAACTTGATCCACAGTTGAGTTTGCTAATCCCATGACAAACGGTTCAAAAAATTCTTCTCTTTTGCGTATTTCACCGGCAGTCACAAATCTGAAGAACATCACAACTGGACAAACAATTGTCTTAGAATAATGGTAACAGGAAACCACATATAAGCCTAAAGAAACTTAAAGCAGAAACAATCGATGCACCCACCACAGTCAGAAGTGGACTGATCCCTGCTTCTTTCCAGCAGTGCCTCAAGGCTGAAACCAATATTGACCACCATAGTTGAGAATCAAATAAGCAAAAGGATCCATTGAAATTCACTCCAGATAGAACACAATCATAAGGTAGATGGTCACAGACATCTACCTTGAGGAAGATCCTCCTTCCAGGGCAAATTCCAACTGCTCCAAAAATAGCTGGAGAAAAGAAAAGCCAAAAGAAATATATATACAGTAAAAAATAAAAAAAAGAAGGAAGAAAAAAGAAACTTGAGCCCAGTGCTTCTTTGTCAAAGATAGAGAAAAACAAAAGCCGAACTTGTTTATGCAAAGCTGCAAAGTGAATCAAACATTCAACATTTAACACAGAGGAGGTGTGATCATCAGATAGACTTTGGTCAACCAACATTAGGGCCACTATTACCATTAAATGTTACTCATTACTCATTTCTCAAGTATAGAAGTGACATTGTGCATTGCAGCCTTGATGGAGGCATGGAGCATGCACTAGTAAAAACCTTCCTTTGAAGAAATCAAAGTCCCGGAAGCTCGAAGATAATGAACCATGCGGTTTTCCTCTAACACCAGGAATCTTATGCTAGTAAGAAACATAACATGGCTTCATAATACAGACTAACCTACAAGTTTTCACAAAAGAGAAACCAGCAGAAGCATTAATGATGTTGTGGAAATTAAATAATACATAAAGCATAACCAAACATATAACTTACAGAAAAAAAATCCTCAAACGTAAAGTCAGGATAACCAAGATTCTTAAGTGTTCTCTTGCATTCTTCAACACTAGCAGTGATCCGCTCAACCTCAGCCTTGTCTTGAGTTTCCACAATATGTTCCTATTGTGAGATGATATCATTCTCATAATGCTCAACCAATATTGACACAACCAGCGCAGATGGCTTCCATAAATAATAAGAAGATTCATAGCATTTACAAGTTTGAGACAATACCAGGTAGGAAAACATAAACCCCCGGAAGAAGCAATTTCCATCTCCCCTTGTTCTCCGTAAGGCAGCATAATTTTCACCAAGTAACTGCATTGGAGAAGGGTTATGCAAATTCATGCTTAAGACATAAAAATAGGAAGTAATAGTAGGCAGTAAAAGATATGGTGCATTCATCAAACAACCTTGATCTTCTCCAGCAGGATGGGATTGCCATTATCGTACTCTGCTGCCAGGGATGAGAGTGGTTCCTGCAGTACTGAACACAAGTTAATACAGAATATTCACAAGAAAAACCAACGTGTTCATGGGGCAAGAACATGAGAATCGATATATTAGCAAACTAGCAGGCAGTTTCAGTAGATCATCAGCTACAAACACAGTGGTCAAAGGAAATAGTTACCATGCAGTGATGTCAGTACTGGTAGAAAAGCCTCCAAAGAAATTTCAGATATAGCCTTGGACTACTAGCTAGAATCAAGTATTGGAGAACTTGAGCATCCACAAAAGAAGGATGATATAGCCTCCTACTATAAGCCAATATGTCAAAAGTTACCCCTCAAGGAAACAATGTCCAATGATGCGTGCCATGTAAAAACATCATTTGCTAAGGCTAGTTCTAGAAAGCAACTAAATGCATCCTATACTGACCTATTTGTTTTGGTCATGGGTACAGCACCGTGTATGACTCCGAAAATCCACCATGGTCTGATACATTCCAAGTCATTATCATATACCGAAGGCCACTAGTTGAATACACTTTGTAAGATAGTTCAGTTATTTCATCTAAAAGAATAGATAGTTTAGTTGTTATAGAATACAAATTTTAGTAACAAACTATCTTAACGGAAGAATATGAGCATCAACCACAAGCTAATTGATAAGAACTTTCTCTATAGATGTTGTACAATTTATCCAATAACTTGTGTCAAAGCCATGCCACTAATAGAAATTATGCCTCTATCATCCAAATTAATCTATGTTTCTCTTTGTGTCTTGACAATTGTTCCTTGCATCATAGACTTGTGTTGCGATTTAGTTTCAAGCTAACAATCAAGTACATCCAAATATTAAGTCTCACTTTCACACAGTGGCTACCTGAAACACCTAAACCGCCATTACGAAAATCATATAGACGTAACTCAACTTACATGACCAAAACCAAAATGAACGTCTGAGTCCTGCAGCTTATTTTATAGTTCTTCAATATAAAATAGAGGATAAAATCAATATTGAAACTCATAAATGATCTTATCAGAAGACCAATAATCAACAAATCCAAAACAATTAATCAATCACCTCAGTAAAACAAACATGAAATTAAACACAGAAGTCAGAAACTAACCACGAAACAGTCCTACCAGCTTAGAACTCTTAATCATGCTAAACACACCATGTAATCTACAAATGTGAAAATAAGAGACCAACCTCTGCACTAGTTATCCCCACCAATTCAGCATGTTCAAAGTTATAGCACATAAAATTCACAAAGAATAACTAATACCAGAGAGAAATCTATGTACTGCATTATACCAAAAAAAATTAAAATCTCGAAACAAAAAGTTTGGCAATCATCCGATGAAAAGATCTACAACAAGAACACATAAACTCAGCTATATAACCAGTAGGATAGCTCTAAACAAACCGGGCAGATCAAACTAAAAACAAAGAAAACGATACAAACAAAAGGCAGCGTGTTCGCAAAATCAATAAGTGAACAATTTGAAATCAATCGAACGAACGATTTACAGAGCAATGTTGCAATCGCGCGAACAAACAAACAAAGACAAATTAGAGCGTTAACAAACCTTGTCGCCGACGAGTGGAACCTTAGAAGCATCCTCAGCTCGTATATCAGAATGCTGCCGCATCACGTCTTCGTCGCGGTACAGGAACGCGCTATTCCACGGATCGAAGTCCGCATTGGCGTTCCGGCATCCCTCACTCAAATCCACAGTAATATCAGCAGAAGAACCGGTGACGTCAGGAGAATACGATGCCGCCGCCGCTGCTGCTGCGGCTGTGGTGGTGGTTACGGTGGCAGAATATATTGGGCGGTTCTCGTCGGAAGATGTCTCCATCTCGCTGGCGCAATCTGACGGTTTCTCTACCGCTGCCTTCTTCTTCGTCGGCGATTCTTCGCCTTCGCCGGTAAACTCCAGCTCGCCGCCTTCCCGTTTGCGAGCCAGCGAGAGAAGAAGAGAAAGAGCGAGAGTTGTTCCGAGTTCGGACAAACGAGTGAGAGGGACAGAAAGCCTTATAGAGAGAACTATTTTTCAAGTTCAGCCCTCTATTGAACAAATAAGTAAAACGCACGGACACCAAAGCATTATCGATTTATGCAAGGAAAGGAAGGAAGTATTTGCAAAATAGACCCAGTTCAGGCTGTTCAGCTCGATATATAAGCGTGGGGTACTTGTAAAAATAGACCCATAAATAAATATATTAGAGAAGGTATACCTATGAGCATCGTTTGACGCCGTGAATCAGGTTGTGTAGGAGTGCTGCTTGTTAAACATGTATTATCAGTGACGGATATTGCAAAATTTAAAGTATCTTCTATAGTCAGATATTCTTTTTTGTAGATGTCGTCTTTCTTTCCAAATTAATGCGTCTGTTCTTCCCCCCGCTCCTTTTTCTTTCTTCGACTTCGCTTCTATCAATTCACAAAACCCATTCGAAGACCCTATTCGCCGTTCACCTCCGACGCCGTTTCTGTTCTCTTCTTTCAGTACCGACGAAGAACATGATGGCTTCGTCATCTTCTGTCTCTGCCTCCGACGAGGAATCCCTACGCCGCTCTCTCACATCACGTAAAGAGGAAGAGAAGTTTCAGGCGGATGCTGTTCGTGCTCTGAAATCTCGTCCTGGTGTTACCAAACAAGAGATCGATCAAGCTGTCGCGCAACTTCAATCTCTCAAACTCCAGGTATCAATCAATCGAACAGTTATTTGATAGTATTGTCCTTCAATTCCCCTGATTACCTTTTAATAGTAGAAGGTAGTGTTTGTGGTGCGGTTTATGTGAGTAGGTGGCGGAAGCGGGGAGGAGTCTTCAGGCGGTAGTATCGTCAGCAGCAAACGATGGTGCTACACCAGTATGGGAATGGGGAGGGAAACGTTCCGGCAATTGGTGATGAATGCTTTGGAGAGAAGGTTGTTTTATACTCCTTCTTTTGAGATCTACGGTGGTGTTGTTGGGTTGTATGATTATGGACCGCCTGGATGTGCGGTGAAAGCGAATGTGATCTCATTTTGGCGTAAGGTAATGCAGTTGTAGTTGAATAGTGAGATTTTCAGCTTTTTTAGTGGGAGGGTCTGTTGAACCTTGCTTACTAATTATTGCAAGTTGATTCAGTTTCAGTTCAATTTGCAATAATCAATTTATTTTATGAATTTCAGCAATGAGCAACTCCTTTCTAGTTACAAAACACTGTTTGTCTTACTGATATTCAGAGGATAGAATACTCATTATTACCTTGTTTGGAAATAGTGCAGTATGTGCTCCAATTCCTCATTACTTGAAAGTCAATGAACTTGTTAGCCGTAGTTGCCCAGTTTGAGTTTTTTGAGATACTATCTCATATATTTTGGTTAAAGATTCTTTTGACATGTATCTCCAATAAAATTGACTCTTTCTTTAAAGGACACAACTACTATCAAATGCAGTAGAAAAGTTGACACATTGTTGCGAAGTGATATTCATTTTGTAATATTGTACTAATTACTTCCTTTCTCTTATAGAATTTTGTTCTGGTGGAGAATATGCTGGCGGTAGATGGTCCTTGTGTTACACCTGAGATTGTTCTAAAGGCTTCAGGCCATGTTGACAAGTTCACAGACCTGATGGTTAAGGATGAGACGACAGGCACTTGCTACCGAGCTGACCATGTGCTGAAGGATTACTGCAAGGAGAAGCTTGAAAAGGATCTCAGTTTATCTCCAGATAAAGCAGCAGAGCTCAAGCATGTTCTAGCAGTTTTGGATGACCTCTCAGCGGACCAATTGGGAGCCAAGTTGAAGGAGTATGGAATCACAGCCCCTGATACAAAGAACCCACTATCTGATCCATACCCATTCAATCTCATGTTCCAGAGTTCAATTGGCCCATCAGGCTTGAGTCCGGGGTGAGGAACTTACTCTCAGCACATGCTTTAGTTTTATCAATGTTGATTTTTTTTAGTTTTATGCATGTTTTTAAAATGGTTTTATGATCGTAGATATATGCGACCAGAGACTGCACAGGGTATATTTGTGAACTTTAAGAAATTGTACTATTACAATGGTAACAAGCTTCCATTTGCAGCAGCACAGATTGGTCAGGCTTTCAGAAATGAGGTTGGGCATTCCTCTTCGGCACTCTTGAAACTTTTAAATGGATGAGTGATACAAGCCTAGCCTGTAATGTAACTATTTCACGTGTGGATGGAGTTGTATGATGTTGTTTGTTTGTGTATGTGAATGCACTATCTATCATTCCATTACTGTGTTTTAATTTACAGTAGAATCACACTATACTTTTCTTAGTTGAAGTCTAGATGAGCATTTTCTTAGATGCATCTCAGATATATTAAAGTTAAAAGAAAGCAATAGAGGCTTTCGGCATTGTTTTGCTACATGGAAACTGCATGTAATTAAACTCTTAAGACATTCTGAGTGAGGCTTGTTTGCCATTTTGAGCTAGTCTAACAGTTTGGAATATTAGGTATGTGAATCTTCATGAGGTTATAAGAGATACAGCATGCTTTATTTATAATCATTCATGAGGAGGAACCCTTATGTTTTGCACTTTTCTGGTTAATTTCAAAACCTCAGTGTTAACACTAAGTCCTTCAGATTTCACCTCGCCAAGGTCTTCTCCGTGTTCGGGAGTTCACCCTTGCAGAGATTGAGCATTTTGTTGATCCTGAAAACAAGTCGCACCCATAGTTTGTGGATGTGGCCAAGTTGGACTTCCTATTCTTTCCCAGGGAGGAGCAGTTGCGTGGGAAATCTGCCAGAAAGCTTGTCCTTGGTGAAGCAGTTGCAAATGTTGGTAGCAACTAAACATTATTTAGGATTTCTTGTTTTATTTGCCTGTGCTTTTTATCAATTAAGAAATGTTGTCTTACATTAGGGAACTGTCAATAACGAGACGCTTGGATATTTCATTGGGCGAGTATATTTTTTCCTAACACGTCTTGGCATAGATAAAGACCGTCTCCGCTTCCGACAACATCTGCCAAATGAGATGGCTCACTATGCTGCTGACTGCTGGGATGCAGAAATTGAGTGTTCCCATGGTTGGATTGTGTGTGTTGGTATTGCTGACAGATCTGCCTATGATTTGAAGGCCCACACAGTAAGATTCTGCAAATTCACCTTATGCTCTTCTTGTTGTTGGAGCTTTGATTTAGCTCTACTAAGTATAAATGTCTGCCCTCTTGGTACTACCTACCATTAGCATAGTCAAATTCAATCTAAATCTGAGGCAAGAAATGACGTATGTTGTCTACAGGAGAAGAGCAGAGTTCCACTGGAAGCACATGAGAAGTACCCAGACCCTAGGGAGGTAGAGGTGAGTGCCATTTGCAACTTCATAGATCTCAGCAATTACAAAAAGTAGCTGTCCTATCCTCATGCGGAAGTGGGAGTGCACAGAAGCCTTAAATCTGTCACACACCTTTCTATCTGTGTGGTTCACTGAGTTTATCTTTTTCAACTGGTGAATTGATGTGGCACATTGATTTTCCAGAGGTTGGTGATTACTCCATCTAAGAAAGGGCTTGGGCTTGCATTCAAAGGGAACCAGAAAATGGTGCTAGAAGCATTGGAGGTAATATAATTTTTTTTCTATGCACATCAGTTCCAACAAATTGGGAGGCACGTTGCCTGCCGTATTAAGCTGCAGTTGGTACTTCTAATTGACCTTCTTTGAACAGGCCATGAAGGAAGATGAGGCATTGCAGATGAAGCATGATCTAGAATCAAAAGGGGAGGTGGAGTTTTATGTCTGCACTCTTGAGAAATCCATCACTATCAAGAAAAACATGGTCTCAATATCTAAGGAGAAGAAGGAGCATCAGAGGGTTTTCACCCCATCTGTCATTGAGCCTTCTTTTGGAATTGGGCGTATCATATACTGTTTGTATGAGCACTGTTTCTACACGAGACCAAGCAAATCGGAGGATGAGCAGTTGAATGTTTTCAGGTTTGTACCTCTAGTGGCTCCAATCAAATGCGCTGTCTTCCCACTTGTGAAGGTTCAGAAGTTTGATGATGTTGCTAGAGATATAGCGAATGCATTGACTGATGCGGAGATTTCACATATAGTTGATACTTCAGGTATGCAACACTTTTAGTTGGTGATGACAAGAAATTAATTACCTTGTAGGTATCGTATGAATAGGTCCATCTCTACTCTATTCTGGCTTCCATGTAAAGTCAGATATCCCTGTTATGTTGTTGCTCATAACCTGAGGTGTTGCCTCTGATTTTGCTGCAGGTAATTCAATTGGAAAACGATATGCAAGAAATGATGAGATAGGTGTTCCGTTTGCTATTACTGTAGATTCCACTGAGAGTGTTACTATTCGTGAGAGGGACAGTAGGCAGCAAATCCGTGTCAGCATTGAGGAGGTGGCCTCAGTGATTAAAGAGGTGACAGACGGGAGGAGCACATTGGCTGATGTTATGTGGAAGTACCCAACACATGCTGCTGCAAATGCGGGAGATGACTGAGTAAAGATGATCTTCTTACCATAAAGATAGACATCTTTTTGCTACAGCAATTAATTGTAGTTGTTAGACTACAAACTTTTCTTTATTTACTCGGCTGTAACTTTCTGCAAATGGGAAGGCCCTTTTCTACATCTATGTGGTAATTATCCTCTTCTAAATTTACCAGAGTGAAAAGGAATACCTGAAACTTCTTTTATCACGGAAAGTTTTGTTGTTTTCTTTTTGTCGTTGGCAAGGTTGCTGTTTATGATAGTGTTGAATGACATTATGGTAATTCTTGTTGTCTCTGATCTGTCTATCTAAGAAGGTCCTGCATCTGCTTCTTATTTTGCAATTTTATTTTTTATGTGTATATGTAACTAAAATATTTTGGAAGTGTTCATGCAAAAGATTTTAATTTTATTTTTCCAGCAGCAGTAACGAATTGCTTTCCGAAAAAAAATTGCGTCCCTCTATTCTGTGCGCTCTCTTACTCCGTCTTCCTCTACTTCACTCTCTGCAATTCGACGCAAAAACCCAATGCAGCGACGCAG
Organism: Acanthochlamys bracteata; assembly: GCA_019914995.1. Lineage (NCBI taxonomy): Eukaryota > Viridiplantae > Streptophyta > Magnoliopsida > Pandanales > Velloziaceae > Acanthochlamys > Acanthochlamys bracteata. The sequence continues at coordinate 7,086,077 of CM034141.1, forward strand.
CAGAGCACTACTTCTTCTTCATCACCACCGGCGTTTCTTCTCTTCTCATCCGGCGCCGGCTCCTGCGGCGGACATATCTTCTTCTTCTTCTTCCCTCTCGCCGCCGACGATGAATCCGATCGCCTCGCTCAAGAGTAGAGCCTGCTTGCTATCATCCGGTTTCGCAATGCTGAGTACGATAAATCACTTAGACGTACCAACTCTCTATGGGTTCAGGTGTGCAGCATAATTGTTAAGACAATTGCTCGATTTCTCTCCATTTTTGTTTGATAAATATGTAGTACATTGAACAAATGATGGAAGACATAAAGGTCTATCACCGGTTTGGAGTGAATAACTTTGGAGTGGAATATGTTTTGCTGTCTTTCTTAATGAAATCTATGGCGGTGTTGCCGGCCTCTATACCTATGGGCCCACAAGGGACTCCTTTGATTTTGAATGTGGTCAATTTGTGGCGTCGAGGTAATGATTAAATTGTTGTTCTGTTTACTGTTTATATTTGTATTCTAATCATCGTAGAAACAAACAATCAACAAGTTTGGTTGTTGTTACAGTACGAGTTAATTTGACCAACTTATGGTGAATTACTTTCCTCCTATTGTAGAATCTTGTTCTACAGGAGTTAAGAGGAGATGCAGGAGTTGGTTGGGACCTGATATGACACCTGAGATTGTTCTAAAGGTAACAGACCATGTTGACAAATTCACAGACCTAATGGTCAACGATGAGATTACAGGCACCCACTGTGCTGACCATCTCTTGAAGTATTACTGTAAGGAGGAGCTGGAAAAGGACCTTAATTTGTCTCTGGATGAAGCAGTACCTTTTTATATTGATCTACTACTTACGACTGTAGGTCCTCTTGGTAGTAGTAGTACCTTTGTCTATCATACTCAATTCAGTCCAAGTATGAGCAGAAAATAACATATATTGTATGTATACAGGATAAGAGTGGAACTCCTCTGGTGGCATATGAGAAGTGCCTTGAACCTGATGAGGTAGAGGTGAGCTCCATTTGCAACTTGTTACATCTCGGGGATTGCAAATAGTAGCTGTCCTTTTATCACACCAAGTGAGAGGGGACTGAAGCGACTTTGTATGCCTCTCCAACTTGGTGGTTGTAACAAGTGTTTTTTATTCCTTTCTAACTTGGTCTTGTTAACTTCGTCTTCTTCGTATGCCTTTCTAATTTAGTCAATGTTCCATAGATCTACTACGCACTTGTTACAAGCAGCTATATAGTGAGCTCGTTGAAGGCTGCAGTGGTTTCACCTATCACTGAATGCGACATTTTTAGGTTGTGACCAGAGTTAAGTTCCCGAAAAGTTATTGTACCAATGCATGCTGGCCTACTCCATTCTAATTTACTACATCTGATGTCACATAATCTTTAAGTTCTGCTGAGAACCTCAGATCATGCTTCACATTTGCTGCAGGTGATTCAGTAGGACAACATTATGCAAAAGCAAACGAGCAAGGTGTCCATTTGCTATTACTATAATACTATTGATCTCATGAGAGGTATTCGTAACTGAGGGAGGGATACCAGCGAGCACATCTGTGCCAGCATATTAAGAAGGCGACTATGATTGTCACCTGGGTAGATGTCATGGGGAGGTACTCTTACGCATGGTTCTTCAAGCGCTGGAGTTCATCAGTAAACTCACGGCAGCCTATCTTAGAAATTTACTGCAAGAAATGCAAATGGAATTTTTTCGGTTTGTATATGAGGAGGAAGAAATTTGAAGTACTTAATATGAAGGAAGACAATTTGTATGTTTTGATACTGGGGTTCACATCATAATCTTTTTTCTTCTTCTTGTTTGATCTATCCGAGGCTTTGTTTGTTTTCATTTTCCTTGGAACTTATTGTTGTTTACCTGCATCTCTTTTGTTCTTGGAACTTGATGTTGTTTCAGCGATGATTAAAAGAAGCCATGATGAATGGGAATCTCACCTGGGCTAAACTCCTATGAAAGGGTACCCCTATGCATGTCAGCCAATTCAAGTTAAAGGGAGGAAGACGACTGGTATGTCCTTTTAGCCAAATTTTTGTTCTTGTTTCATTTATCAACAAGAATCTTGTGTTTGTTTTCTTTTTGTGGAAGGTATTGTTCTTTGGGTGAATTAATTCCTTACTTGGAACTTAAAATGTTTTCTGTAATAGATGAAAAGTTGGTTGGTACCAATACTTGTTTTATTACTTACTGGCTTTTTGCTATTGAACAAATACAACTGGTATGCCAACGAATACGTTACATTTCTTTCTTTAAAGAAAAAAAAAATACTCTTCTTCACATTAATACCTCTCTATCCAACCACCCATGCGTATCTCATGCTCACTGAAGTTCATGTAGAAAAACAAACTTTTCATTCTTGCTTCCACCTCGCCTTTCGCCCGAAAGTTTGTTAAAATCTCTCCATCTCCTTAATTTCTCTTTATAGCTCTGCTTGCTTTGCTCTACTCTTTCTCACTGTTGTTCTTGTTGTCGTGTTTCACGCTCTCAGAATTTCTATGGTGGAGAATTACTGAAAGAGAAAACCGAACCAATTCTACAAGAAAACCAAGCAACTCACCAAACTCTTAAAAGCTCCCCTCCCAACTTTTTCTTCTTAAACGTTTTCAGGTCTTTCACAATAAGTCACATACAGTCACAACCACCACAAACTTTCAACATTTAAAGCGTTTCAACCTCTCAACCAACAATCTCTGGTCTTGTCCCTCCCTACTGTTGTGATTTTGATGTACTTGAATAGGACTAGATCATTGTTCTCCATTAGAATCTAGCTATATATAAGTCTTGCTTTATCTTTCTTAAGAAAGACCCAAGTTTGATTGACAGAAAGTGAAGAAGAAGAAGAAGAAGAAAAAGTTTTTATTGTAAGGGTTTATGATCAGAAATGGAAGTTGAAATGCAAGATGAGAATGAGATGAAGAAGGTGGTGCTCATGAGATCCCATGTAGAAGCCAAAGATCCTCAAGCTAAGGTACCCAATTGCTAGTTTGCTATTGTTTCATTTCTTTTTCTTTTTATCCGTGCGTAGTTTCTGCTATACAGAACGTTTAATTTAGTGGGATTTGTTTGATTTAGATTGAATAAAGGTTTATATGCATGCATTATTTTGGAAAGTTGTTAATCAAGTACAATATCAAGCTAACAACCTTCCAGATCATTGATTGAGAATATGCTTTCCTGCGTCATTATGAGTGAATGAGGATGATATTGGCAGAGGTTTCCGATTGATTGCAGAGCTTAGTCAATCTCATCATTCTAGACTAGTTTTGAACATTCAAGGAGCACATGCGGTAATAGCTTGGTTCATACTAGTTCCCAAGGTTGGTTCTTGTATTATTCTTCTGAAGCTAATATATATTCTAGAGCTATGGAGTCAGTCGTGATGGCTTTCAAATCTAAACATACAAGAGAGAAGAGACAGTAAAACTTGGATCCTTTTTCTAGACTTTGAATTTGTGGGGTTGAAAGTTAAAATATAAGTTTTTCCTATGAATCCAACTTTCCAATGACTTTGAGTGCTTTGAATTATATTGAGGGAATTGTAATCATGCTTGTTGGGATTACTTAAGAGTAAAGAAATGGAAGACAATCTTATTTTGGACCTTGCATGGATTTCGTTTTCAGTCCCCTGTGTGTCATTTTCTAGTGTCCCTTTTAAGTTGCTGTCAGCTTTACCTCCACCAAAATGGCACTACTTGACTTTTGTTTTTGACTTTCACTAACCCTTCATTTTCTTGGTAATGTACATATCTCAGTAACTTCAGCTAAAAAATATTTCTAGTAAAATAAGGTTTCTTTTAATCTTTGTAAGTAATGAAGCACGTAGTTTTCCTAACAGAGTGCCAAGTTACTGATGATCTGCATAATCTTAATCGGGAACATTTTTCAGTTCATAATGATTGCAGATTATCATAGAATTCATACTGACACAATTAGAAACAGGAAGTACTGTGTTTACTCCTTTTGTTGTGAATTTATACTAGGATGTAGATGACTTCATGCTAAGGAGGTTCCTGCGTGCGCGAGACTTGGACATCGACAAGGCTTGTGGCATGTTTCTGAAATATCTAAAATGGAGGCGTGAAGCTGTACCTAAAAATTTTATCTCAGATTCTGAAGTTCAGAACGAGCTTGCCCAGAAGAAGGTGTTTTCACAAGGATTCGATAAGAAGGGGCATCCCATTGCCATAGTCTTTGCTGCCAAACATAGCTACTACAAGCGCGACCTACCAGAGTTCAAACGTAAGCGTTACCTACAAATTTAAATGGATACAATAAAACATAACTTCGAACTTGTATTGAGAACAAGAAGTTTTCCTTCTTCATTACAGGCTACGTTGTGTACGTTCTTGACAAATTATGTTCCAGGTATATAAAAAAACTTGTCAGAAAACAAAAAACACGAATGATGAGGTTCTCGACATTATATATCATAACTTGACGCTATCTTTTTTATTTGCAGAATGTCTCAAGGTCAGGAAACCTTCACCGGGATCGCAGATCTTAAAGGTTGGGGTTACTCGAACTGTGATATCCGTGCTTATCTTGCAGGTCTTGAAATCATGCAGGTCAGCAGTTCAGAAAATTTTCCTGGATTAATTCATCATCTTCTGCTTATAAATTTGTTTTCGAATACATATGTATATGCAGAACTACTATCCAGAGAGGCTAGGAAAGGTGTTCATGGTACACGTGCCTTCCATATTCATGGCTGCATGGAAGATTGTTTACCCCTTCATAGACGACAACACTAGAAAGAAGGTTCTCTTTTTCAATTTGTTCCAACTTCATTTTCGTCCAAACTTCAGTTATCGTCGATCTTTCTTTATGGTCAACGTTGATATCGTGCAGATTGTGTTCGTTGACGACAAGAATCTGAAATCAACGCTGCTGGAAGACATTGACGAGAACCAGCTAGCAGAGCCGTACGGTGGGAAGTTGCCATTGGTTCAAATTTGATGGCTCTAGCTCGCCGGCTCCTTCACTGTCAGGCATCCAGATAAGACCGTTGATATTCTTCGTCTAGTTAACTACTTTATTGTAGTATTAACAGAGTGATATGTAGTAATGTTTTCTGTTCAGAAGCAGAATAAGAATGGAGATTGTGATTCGAGTACATTTTTTTTTTATGTGAATTTTCACGGGCCGTCGCTTTAACGTTTAAATGGGCCGTGAACTCTTCGACTGGTCCAAAAGGCTGAATCAAACAAAGACTGCTGTTGATTTGATTTTTGATTTCCAACCCTTCAGAATCCACAAAACTCAACCTTGATTCAAAGGCCAGTTTTCTCTAGTTCCAGAGATTTATTTTAAAAGAATTAGTTAAGCGCACCTCCCCGGTGAGCTTAACTCCAGTGGGAAAGATTCAATTCATAGGGGGTTTTCATAAAATAGAAAATTAACATTTTTTATAGGAAGTTATATTCTAATCTTTCTTCTAGGATCATTCTATTAATATTATTTTCTCTTTAATTTTGTTAAAAAAAATATATTTTTTCTGCCATCGTTACTATCTTCACTGTTGTACAAACCAAGCAAGAGCCAAAAACAAAATATTATTTTAAAAGTAACTTTTGTTTTTAACAAATAGCCCCCTAAATTGTCAACTTTTACAACCTCTCTCTGGCGGCTTATATATATATATATGTTTTTTTCAAAGCTTCACCTACTTGGTAGATAATACAGTTCTCCAAATCACGCAACAAGAATTACAACCATTCATATTACCTTCTTTTATTCAACGAACTAAAACGTGATGAGCTGGCGTTTTTTGATTGTTGTAGTATTAGAGTCATTTGTTTGGTTACCAGATCGGTTGGCGGTCAAACTGATGCGGCTATAAATATGTGTGGTTAAACCCTTCACCAAATACCTCTACCGGTATTTTATTTCGTTTCAATTTTAATTAGTTATGGCGACTCTATCGAAGCTGTCGTTGGGATCAACCTATTCTCCGGCGATCACAAATGGAAGAGCTACAACGTCGGAGTTAAAGCTTTCTTCTCTCGCTTTCTCTTCTCGCTTGCCTGATTCAGCCCGTGCCGCAGCGCTCGGGTTCTCTCTCCGCTCCAGCGGATCTCGATCTAACTCTCTCGTGTAAGTTATCTATCTGTTTGTAGAGAAAGTTACTTGATCTATCAGTTAATTAATCAATCAATCAGTACTGCCAATGGGATATCGTTTGATATATTGGTGTTTCCGTTTCCAATCGTGTTTGGAGAACTTGTGATTGTTATGCTTGTGTTTCTGTGGTCTGATCCAGAGATATATAGTTTTTCTTTTTGTAGTTCGAAGATAGAGTCATCTGATTATGTCGATCTGCGTTTGTTGGAATATTTTAGTTCTGATTAGCACAGGGTTACTGTTGGTGAATTGGCTGTTTTCTGTGATTGGAGATTTTTACTATCTATTTATGTAATTGATTTGTGATAGATTACTATTGTTTCACCGCTGTTTTTTTCATGTACAAGTTTGCTAGGCATCAACTACGGCAGACTCGGTGTGATTGCTCTTCTTCTGTTGCTAAGGCTCCTTTTATTTCTGTTCTGAAACAGAGCAGCAGCTGCTAAACAAGGAGGAAACGGTGCTGCAACAAAGAGGACGACGCTCCATGACCTTTATGAGAAGGAAGGACAGTCACCTTGGTATGACAATCTTAGCCGTCCAGTGACATCTCTTCTTCCATTGATTGAAAGTGGAGTTAGAGGTGTCACCAGCAACCCAACGGTACTTTTTTATTGAAAACTAGTGATGTATGTTTCGGTGTATGTAGCTGTCACAAAACCATGTTTTGTGATTTATGTTGTTTGTTAATGCATGCAGATCTTTCAGAAGGCGATCTCTTCTTCCAATGCGTATGACGATCAGTTCAAGTATGTTGATGAGAGCATCTGTTGAATTTTATATGCTTTGGCCAACTTAAACTCTAAACTCTGAAGTTGTCTTTCATGGCAGGCAACTTATTTCTGCGGGAAAAGATGTGGAGAGCGCGTACTGGGAGCTTGTGGTGAAGGATATTCAAGATGCCTGCAAACTGTTCGAGCCCATTTATGACGAAACAAATGCTGCAGATGGTTATGTGTCTGTTGAAGTCTCACCTAGACTTGCAAATGATACAAAGGGCACTGTCGAGGCTGCGAAGTTTCTTCACAGGGTAGTTGACCGCCCCAATGTTTACATAAAGATCCCAGCTACAGCAGAATGTGTCCCCTCTATCAGAGAGGTTATTGCAAATAACATAAGCGTCAACGTGACTGTAAGTTCAAATCACACTCTGAAGTCTTCTCACAATTTCCTTAGTCTGTGTTGATGCTACATTGACACCAGTCTTTCATGTTAGCTTATGTGGTGTTCTCAAGTAGATTGCTTGCTTGTACTATGCTGAGAGAGTGGCATTCTTCAAGGAGCTTATTATATGATGCAGTGGAAATGATTAGAAATAAGATGCCGTGTAATATATGTGAATTGTTGACTGAAATTCTCAACATGTCTTGATGTTTCTCTGGAAGCCAGTGCATTGTTGTAAATGCCTCTTATATCTTAATATACTAGGGAGGAATCACATTCTACTATATAGTATAAGCATCTGTTCGTGCAAACTATGTTCGAACTTTGTCAAATCCATCTATCTCTGCTATTTATCTTATTGTGTCAATCTTCCTTATTATAGTGCAGTATGCATTACTTTATTCTCACATATCTTTGCTGTGAATCTAAGATTTTACATGTCTTTAACTCGTCCTTGAATGTGCTCTTCTTTACAGCTGATCTTTTCACTCCAAAGATATGAGGAAGTCATTGATGCTTACTTGGATGGTCTAGAGGCCTCTAAATTGAGTGACCTCTCAAAGCTTACTAGTGTGGCTTCCTTCTTTGTCAGCCGTGTTGACACACTAATTGACAAGATGCTTGAAAAGATCGGTACACCAGAAGCCCTTAATCTCAGGGGAAAGGTATTAGAATATTAATGGATCAAGTTTAAAGCAAAAAATTCTGGATCTTCTGAAATATTTGCTTATCCTTAAATCTTTGTAGGCTGCGGTAGCCCAAGCCACACTGGCATATCAGCTTTACCAAAAGAAATTTTCTGGTCCTCGCTGGGAGGCCTTAGTGAAGAAAGGTGCCAAGAAGCAGAGGGTGCTCTGGGCATCAACCAGTGTGAAGAACCCTGCATACTCTGACACTTTGTATGTGGATCCCCTCATTGGACCTGATACGGTATGAACTTTACAGTCCTAAACATTTTCTTCTTATTCAATTGGGAAAACAAAAACATGTACTCTATTTTCCAAAGGATGTCTCCAGTTTCTAGTTATTATAACGTGATTTTCTTATGGTTTCAGGTATCAACCATGCCTGACCAGGCTCTGCAGGCCGTCATTGACCATGGTAAGGTGGCAAGGACCATTGATGCAAATGTTTCAGAGGCTGAGGGTATCTACAGTGCCCTCGAGAAGATCGGAATTAACTGGAATGAGGTAGGTGATCAACTTGAAGCTGAAGGTGTTGATTCCTTCAAGAAGAGTTTCGACAGCTTACTTGTTAGTCTGGAGGAGAAGGCAAACTCCCTCAAGCCAGTCAGTCTGTAAAACATCCATGCCAGTGCCCTGCTGCTCCTCAATAACTTCATTCGAATAAGCATAAGTTGTTGCATGCTTGTGTACATTATATCGACATGAGAGACAAAAGGAGTTGGAGAAGAGCAAGGGTCTGTAGTTGTGACTTGCGAGGATCAGGGGTTTGTAGCACGATGAATGCTGGACTGCTTTATATTTGAACTTTGAACTGATTATGTACACTGAGGATTAGACGTGTTTATCTTGTTGGTGAAGTTATTTGTTGCTAGTAATCTGATTGTAAGATAATGTTCATTATCCATGTGAGTATCGGCTAGATCTATTTGGATATGTTGAAACTGAGCTGGATTGGTAATTCAATAATGGAATTTTCACTGTTTCATCTGAGTTCGTTAGACTGTTAGTGTTAAGTTTTTCATTTTTTCAATATGTTTGCATTGTTTTGTGGAACTGTTTTTGAACTTCTAGTACTGAGGTCTTCTTTACTTCAGATGGAATATTCATTGCTGGGTTATCGGCAAACACTGCTGCTTAAATATTTCTGATCATTGATTGCTTTGTTCCTTCCATTGGTAGGAAAGTTTAACCTAGTTGGCGGATGTAAAATCATGAAGATGATTGGCTGATGTAAAGTGTTCAACAGAGAAAAGGTAAAGAAGATTAGGCTAGGCTTTGGGTATGTGGAAACCACACTGCCACTTAGCTTGCTATCTTCCTTCTTGCAAACTTCATGCCACTTTGCTGCATCGGTTCTCTTATCCTCTCATTCCTTCTCCTTTCATCAGGGAAAGAAAGAAAACAACTCATTCAGCTAAGGCAGATAGAGATAAGGAACCTTGGTCTTTCAGGCAGCACCAAGGCTGAGGCCAGTGAAGACTGCTGCAACTCTGATTTCCCCTATTGCTGGAACTCGGTTTGGTCTATGCAAGCCTTCCTACACTAGTCAGTATGCTCTAAGCTCATCGTTGCAGGTGTCTCCCTCACTGCAGCTGCTTCTGAGAGAGCGATCAGGTGCTGTACCTGCAACTGCCCCCAAGTTCTTCATGCGTGTAGCATCCAAGCAGGCCTACATCTGCCGTGACTGCGGGTATTGCCATATACTACATTTGCTCTCTTTAATTATATAGTTGATAGCTTGTTCATCATCTAGTTGATAGTCTTAAATGTTTGCAGACATAATCCCCGAAATCAATCTTTTCCTGTAATTTTGTGGTGTGCAGGTACATCTACAATGACAGGACTCCGTTTGAGAAGCTGCCTGACAACTATTTCTGCCCTGGTATGTTACTCCTGTACTTAGAATAAGTATACATTTAATGTTTTGAGGAAGAAGCAAGTATTGCTGAACAATTATGGTAGTTCCAAAGAAATTAAGATGAAGTGAATCTGAAAACCAGTCCGTTCTAATTTGATCAGTCCGTGGTGCTCCAAAGAGGAGGTTCAAGACTTATGAACCAGCTGTGGCGAAGAATGCAAACAACACTGATGTACGTAAAGCCAGGAAGGCACAAATTCAGAGAGATGAAGCTATCGGGTAACGATTCTTAGCCATGCTTTATTCTTTACTAGCTAGATGCTTGAGTAGCTAGAAGTCTCTGATGAATTTGTTCGCTTCTATTTTCAGGCGTGCATTGCCGATTGCTATTGTTATTGGAGTTGCAGGTCTTGCTGCCCTATATTTCTACCTCAACAATTCCTTTTAATCTCCTAAACATTTTGAAGCTCCTTTCTTTTCTTTTTTATGACCTAAAATTATGTTCCAGTTGACAAGAAATTATTATGAAATAGAGTTAGTTCTACGATTTTTTTATCAGTTTCAGTTGTTAAGACACTGCATATATTACCGATAAGTGCGATGTAATAGAAAGAAATCGTGCAGAAGGGTTCTGTAAGAAGATGTTTAAAGAAATCATTCTGATCAGTGACTTTCAAGTTGTTCTCTTTCTTCATGCGTGTGTTCATATCACCACAGTGGAGTTTGTTCTTCAACGATGCGCATTCTTGTCCACATTAGACAACGAGCCCTATGATATAAAACCTGCTTTCAATAGTGCAATCAATCAAAATACCAAGTCGTTGATTGCAATATAAAGAATCACACAGAACCCCACAGGCAGAACTTATTTGCTCAAAAGAGCCGCTTATAGAAAGCTCATATGATCATCTACTAGGGTTGCGATACCATAGTACCGATACTCAGAAGAAAGCACACATAGAGTTATGAACTATACATTTTCTGAGATGAAGGTGCAAACAGCCAACATAGACAAGGTGCAGAACATTTTGATAAAACTTCCACCAGCGATTGCATGGTATACACTGTATGCAGTGACTTCATGAAAGACAGAAGCAGTAATGTGTTAAAATTTATCGGTCTTTCGGGAGAATCTGTCCAGCTTCAACTGCGCTATTATTCTTCAGCAATTCTCACCTACTTTTATTTACAGTTCCGCCTCCAGCCTTGCTGCTTTCTGTTGGCCACAAAAGGAAAGCGAGCCAGATCAAGGGCTCTCGGAGAACTCCATTTCCTGAGTTAAATTGAATGAAATTGTTAGAAAGAGATTATACACAGATTTAAGAGTAAAAGATTCACTTAAAGTTGCATAAGATAAAAATTGTCTAGTGACTGCCACGCACCTTGCCACAGATTGGGCAACTTTCACTTCTTTCCATCCAATCATATATACAACCAAGATGGAAATGATGATTACATTTGGTAACAATCTTTGGGTTTTCAGGTGTATATTCTGCAATATAAGATGGAAAAAAATGAAATCTAAAATACATAACCTTCTAGTCTAAGCATCGAAACTTGCAGTTAGGGTATGGAAACACAAAATACCTTCAAGGCAAGTTGGGCAGACATCCTCATCCTCAGAAGTTGTCAATATATAACCTGTACCAAATGATTTTGCTGATAAAATTTTTTCTGTTTTGCCTTCCTCTTCAGAATCTACACTAATCCTCTTTTTGCTGGAACCTGTACTTTCCATGCCAGAACTACTGGCACTTCTTCTAAGAAGTTGCATATCATCTTGCACGTGAGATATTGATTTCTCCCGTCTTGAGACCAGTCCATCTCGCTGTAAGCGGGAGTACCTGGGATCAGTATCATAAAGTGCAGGTCTGGGGACAAGATGGAAAGTCTCAGACATGGAGTCATCTGATGCAGCATTCCCATGTCCTGGTGATGTTAAAGCGGTTGCTCCTTGTACAGGCGATGCAGCAGCTCTGCTATCAAGTCTTTGGAATGTCTATACTACATGTAAATGAGAGGGAGTTGAGTGATTGAGAGTATAAAAGACCAAATCAGTAAAAAAGATGAAAACTCTGGAGCCAACACTTAAAATCTCAAAAAGAACAAACGTCAGAATGAACGTCACAGGTTAAAAAGAAAAAGAACCAAAAACATTCCCTAGAGTGATATGGCAAATCCTAGAGATATGCAAAAAGCCACAAGAGGACCATATTCACACTTTGCACACTTTTCTAACTAAGTAGAAAGTTGAGAAGTTACTCTGCTGAAGAGCTGGTGAAAGAAGTATCTTAGACATATACAATGCCTATAAATAGGGTTGCTAGGATGAATGTAATCTTCATAATCCTCTGCACACGGACAACAGCAAAGCGCTCCCATTTTTACAGAACCCTGGCAGCTGCTTTAGCAAAAGAAATGCTATATACTATAGGCCAAGAGCAGTCCCACAGATCCAACCACATTGAGCACTACTAAAAGCCATCAACCAGGAGTTCATTATGCCTCAAATATTATTGTGTCTTCACTTCCATAACGATAACTGTAAAAGTAAGTGCAATTTATCAACATGTAGATTTCGCCACCAGTCATAAGAAAATCCATTGTAGGAAATCTGTATATCTTCATTTAATTGAAGGCAGCCAAGTGCTAGCTGATAACAAATCACATTGAGAAGTACCATATGGAAATATGAAGAGAAATGAGATATTCTGTAACTAACAGCCTGAGATGCTAAAAGGCGAGAAGTTAGCAACTTTAATGGAAGTCGATGAATCAATGTTACTTATGATCAACTCAAAGCAAGTTCCAAACCTAATTCAGGTTATCAACCGACATTCATGATCATGTTAAAAAAAACAGGTCATTCCCATTCTTATTCCAAATCCAGTCATAAAGAACATAACTTCTCTATACAACAATCCCAATTCAAGATAATGCACCTATACTGAGATTAATGGAGCTAAAAATTACAAAAATACTTTCACAAACTATTCTAGTTCAGAAGTCTTCCCTACAAAAATAAACCAACAACCCATCAACTAAATAAGTTGGAAAATAAAGGTCAATGCATAGCTTACAACCTAGATCTAAAACAGCAACAAACATCAAAAGATCACAACATAAACACAGAAAAGACCATCGTAGAAACCAAAATAACCCAACTTTATCAAGAATCTTTGATCAGAAACAATACCTGTATCAATTAGGTTGTTCTCAATCTGTATCAAAGAGCAAAAGAAGAAAAGAAAACGACGAGAAAGAAGTTTTTGGTGGCGAGTCACTGGTGTGCTTAGTTGATGAATTTGTTTATTCATTAATTAATCAATTTTTACTTTATTATTTTTAATTCTTGGAGAAACTGGTTCGCACGGGTAGCTCACGTGCGATTCGCGGCCAACGTATGTTTCCATCAGCTGCGGGTCCCATTTAGATTATAAATAAGTAAGTAATAAAACAAATTAAATAATACAATATAATTAAAATTAATTAATTAACTTAGGATCTGTTACCCTCTCCTTCGCTTCGTTTTGTTTCGTTATCGCTCTGTTCTTCTTCTTCTTCTTGTTCTTCTCGATCGATTCGATCGAATTATTGTTGATATTTATCCGATTTATTTTTTTATTCCACAAATTTCTGTGGATTTTATTTTGTTTTGGGTTTTTTGGTTGTGAAATGGCGGGTGAAGAAAATGGTGAAGGGGAGATGAAGAATGGTGGAAGACCGAAAGAGGTGATGCGGTTGGAGAGAGAATCTGTGATTCCAATTCTCAAACCGAGACTCGTCATGAAGCTTGCCGACCTCATTGGTAATTCGAAAAAAATGTTGTTTTGTTTGGCTAATGGTCCTAGATTTGGATTTGTGAAACAATGTAAAATTTTGTATATTTCCTGCATTTTTATGTTTTATTATTCTAATGAGGAATTCTCACTGTAAAATCTGGACTTTGTAGCAAATATTGCAGAGTTTGATGCCATTAATGAGTTTAAAAATTCGTCCTTTTTTGTTGTAGCGATTGGTTAATTAGTTCAATGCCATTTTTGAATTGTTTTGTAGAGCATGGATCTGATAGAACAGAGTTTCTGAAGCTATGCAAGAGAATTGAGTATACTATTCGAGCTTGGTATCTTCTTCAGTTTGAAGATTTGATGGTATATGGATTTTTGACCTTGTTATTAATTTCTGTGCATAAGAATAACATGAGCCAGAGTTTCATGCATGCCTGTTAACACGCATGAATCTAGAAAAATTATGCAGCTTTGAATGTTTACGTAAATGATGGTACTAATGGAAGAAAGAACTACTTTCTGATTGCAGCAACTTTACTCTCTCTTCGACCCTGTTAGTGGTGCCCAGCGGTTGGAGCAGCAGCATTTATCATCAGAAGAGATTGATACCCTCGAACAAAATTTTCTGACTTACTTTTTCCAGGTTGTGTAGCTGTTAATCTTCTAAAGTATTATGACAACAGGGGAATGCAACTATATGCATTTTCTGTTCTCATTTCTTTTAACTTTCTTAATTGCTTTTATTGTTCCTGATGTTGTTTAGGAAATACCTGCTTTCCTTTTCCTAGAAAGTATGTTTGTCTTTTTACTCGGATAAGTTAACTTTGGCTACGTTTGCTAGTTGCAGCAAATTTACTGCCTAATGTTGTTACTCGAATGATTTGTTGAATCAGGTAATGGAAAAAAGCAACTTCAAGTTAGTGACTGATGAAGAAATACAAGTTGCGCAGTCTGGGCAATACCTGTTAAACCTCCCAATCAAAGTCAACGAGGCTAAGGTTTGTTAGAGAATTTTCAGTGACTTATGATAGTTGTTGGGTTATATTTCATATTCTGATGAACATCCCTTTTATTTTAATGCTTCTGCGGGGAAATCGAAAGATAGCTTGACAAAAAGCTTTTGTCAAGATATTTTAGAGAGCATCCACATCCAAAGCTTCCTGAATTTGCAGATAAGGTACTCACCACCAATAAAATCATAAATCTTCTGGATTTCGGGTTAAGTAGCACTCTTCTTATATTTTTGCGAGCTCTGTAAGCTGATAGAATCTGCTTTTGTGCATCCAAGTACATAATCTTTCGGCGAGGCATTGGAATTGACCGTACAACTGATTTCTTTGCGATGGAGAAAGTGGATATGATTATAGCTCGGTTGTGGGCATGGTTTCTTCGAATTTCTAAGTAAGTTGCATCAATCAAATATTTAATAGCCTTATTTGCTTTCTTGTTAATTTTCCTAGATGCATTGTTAGATTCAATAGTCATTTGTAGGCTTGAGGTGCTTTCTAGAAAACAGACTGCAAAAGCAAAGAAAGATCCAAAGAAAACTGATGAGATAAGTTCAGATGCAGAGGGGCAGGATTTATTTGTTGAACGTATACGACTTGAAAATATGGAGCTTAGGTAACATCTGGTTTAGTATGTTTAGGTGCATGATTAAAGGAACCACAAAGAGACACTAACCTTCTCTTTCTTTTTGTTTCTTTCTTTTCTTTCCTTTTTCTTTTGTTGTTTTTTTTGTTTTTTGTTTTTCGTGTAGTGCAAAGAATTTATTTGGCAAGAAGACAATCCAAGAACCAACTTTTGAGAGAATGATTGTTGTCTACAGGTAGGTGTCCTTCAATTTGTCTATATGTCCCAAGCAATCTAGTGATGTGACTCTCTTTTCTATTCTTTAAACTGATTTTATGCATATATGAATGTGAATACCCTAAAGACAGTCGGCTCATCGGAATTGTTGTTTTGTTTTCCAATTTATTGTGTTTCATCAAATGTTTATTACTATGCTTGAAAGAATGTGCCAATCCTTGCGAAGGATCAGCTCTTGAGGAATTCCATGATATTTAGCAAATTGATTATTAGCTTCAGAAGAAGTCATACAATGATAGTTTGTGATCTTTTTGATGCTTTTGCACGTCTAACATAACTGCAATGTTCTAGAGGGGCAAGCACATCAGACAAGCCAGAAAGGGGAATTTTTATAAAGCATTTCAAACATATTCCCATGGCAGATATGGAATTAGTTCTGGTGAGTTGATCGTGTTTACAGGGCATGCAATTGCGTTAATATATTGCTCTCACCAATCTAAGTTGATTAACTAAGATCAGTAATTTGTAGCCAGAGAAGAAAAACCCAAGTTTGACGCCAATGGATTGGGTTAAGTTCCTCGTGTCTGCGGCGATTGGTCTTGTAAGTTCTAAGAGCTAATATAATAAGCTTTTATGATGCTTTGCTTGCCGTCTAATGAAAGGGTGCACATTTCTTCAGGTCACGCTTGCTAGCTCCCTTGAAATGCCAAAAGCTGATATTTGGGTTGTTATAGCTATTCTCTCTGGTCTCATCGGATATTGTGCGAAGGTCTACTTCACGTATGTACTCTGTAGTGCTTATTAACTTTGTGGAAACTTGCTTCTGTTTTTCTGTTTCTTTGTTACTTAGCATCGTATACTGTGAACTGTATATTCAGATTTGAGCAGAACATGGCAACGTACCAAAGTCTAATTACACAGTCCATGTATGATAAACAACTGGATAGTGGACGAGGCACACTTCTACATCTATGCGATGATGTGATCCAACAAGAGGTAATTATCGTGGGGCTTAATTTGAGTTGACAACTCGAGATGGCTTGCACATTTTTGCGAATGGATTCATTTTCCTAAGCAAACAAGTTTTTGTTGGCAGGTTAAAGAAGTGATAGTTTCTTACTTTATCTTGATGGAACAAGGGAAGGCTACCATACAAGTATGAGCTTGAGTATCTTCCCGCCTCCTATTGGAAGGGACATTTATAGGCGGATGGTTTTATTCTTGTTTTTGTTTGTGCAGGATCTTGATATTCGGTGTGAGGAACTAATTATTGAGGAGTTTGGTGAAAAATGCAATTTTGATGTTGAGGATGCTGTCCAGAAGTTAGAGAGACTTGGTATTGTTCAACGGGTAAGCTGTCAAGTTTACTTGGCTTTTGTTCTGCAAAATGCAAGTTCGCTGTATATACACCATAAGTATTGGATTTGTTTGTCAGCTGCTAAATGAAATGTAGTATTTGATGTATAGGCTGATGTGTATCAGTTGTGCTATTCAGGACTCTATTGGAAGAATATACTGTCTTCCTCTGAAGCGTGCCAATGAGATAATCGGAACCACAACTGAAGAAATGGTGTTTGCTGCAAAGCAGGGCCCTGCAGCCTGAAGGATGAAGATCAACTTGTAGTTTCCAAGCAGGTAGTTCGTTCTCTCCAGCCTAATGTTTCTATGAATAGCAAGATACATATAGAAATGGAGTAAATCTTCTGACCGTCCAACAGATTCAGAGAGAAATTATTACATACTCTTGTTCCCTTTGCAGGTTGTGCATAAGCGAAAAAAGAAAACAAACGAAAGGATAGTTTCTCTAGATCATCCACAGTTTTTCATTCCCGTAGAGGTTCTTGGCAATTACAGGCAAGACACGGACGTCTTGCAACGAAGGCAACAAGCTTACTTAACCTTTGATTGTTAGTAGTTTTCCCGTGTTTTAATGATTGATGTAGCAGCATAGATGATCTTTTCATGGTCATCGATATGATTGTCGAGCAAAAAGCATACTGAGAGAGAATCATCAATCTGTTCATGAACAGAAACAACCATCAACATTTATTAATACTGATGAACCAGAATAAGATTACATGCTGAAGTGACTCGATCATTGAGCAATTTGTGCCAAGAAGCTGTTACGCAACAATTTCTCTTGCTGCCGTCTAACAGAAATGTACTGATCAGTAGACTCCGCTGCGTCTTTGATCTTCTTGTCGAAGCAGTAGACAGGTGCTTGCCATTTCTCATCTTCAAGAGCTGCTCCTTCTTCAAATGTCATCACATGAGCTGCTCTTCCTACAAAACAAAATTTTTCAAATTCTGCACGGACAAAAAAAACGAAAATAAAAAAAATTACACCTGTGTAGAAGACCCAGTGCACAGGTGTCTTGGTGTCAACATCTTCATAGTACCAGATGAAATCAAGCTTCTGCCAAACATCACAGAGAAATCCATCGACCTTCTGCCTACCAAGATAAACAGAACCATCAACAAGCCAATCGGGGCGAAGAATTCCAACTTCCAACTGAGCACTGCTGCAACTGGGTCTATCAAGATTGTAGAAGAAAGAAGTTCCGTTGTTCCATTCGAGATCGTAGAGCGAAGACGAAGGCGAAGTCAGCTGATCTGTGATGATATTGAAGTTGCGTCCGTTGGGCCAGTCGTACCAGAGATCGATCATGGATAGTGAGCCGCTGTAGTTCATCCATAGCAGTGCGTGGAATTGCTCCGGCCATGGTCTCGGCTTCGGCGGCGATTCTTCTTCTTCCTCACTTGTTGTTATTGCTTTTGTTGGTGGTAATGGAGAGAACAGAATGGTGGAGAACAACAACAGCAACAGTAATATGAAGAGATTTGTTGAGAAACCCATGGATGAGGTCGACTGTGAAGCTCTCTCTAAACAACAGAGATGAGAGGAAAGATCTAATGGTACTTTAGTTGGGCCTTTAGTGGTGGGCTTATCATAAGGCTGCTGGTAAGGAATGGGCTCCCAAAACGGTAGGCCCACAAGCCCAGCTCTGTGTAATAAACTTTCTAGTTGGGGGTGTTCGGTTTGGTTAATAAAGAGGAGATTGAAATGGGGTAATTTCTTTGCATCTGTTTGGTTTCTTGAGGAATCGCTAATAATAAGATCTGTTTTTTCTGCAGCAACGTTGTTGATGAATAAAGAGGCAAGCGTAGACAGCAATATTAATTTCTTGCCGCAGGCCTTAGAACATCGAGTTCTGATAAATAAGTTCATGATTTTGCGATAAGAAGCATGCTGTTTGATTCATCACTGCAGATGGATGAATTGTTCGAGGAAAAAGTTTCGATTTCACATAGTATATTTGAAAGTTTTGCATAAAGCATTTTACATTTGAGAAGAACGGGATATATATTTATACACTTGCGGGAAACAAAAATCACATTATTCATCGAAAAGCTTTATGCGCTTAATGTGAAAGAAGAAGAAAAAGAATTTATGCAGTCAGCCGCTTGTTTTTCTTTTCTATACACTTACAAATCGCAGCTGATGAATACAATAACGAACTGTTAGTTCTGCTCACAGATGGCAGAATGATAGAATAGCTTCCTTTGGAAGAATCTATCTTATTTTATGAAGAAGATGTAAAGAGCTGGCTTCCGAGGGTCACGGTTGTGGTGCCCTCACCCATGATTGTAGTCAAGCTCATCTCTTTCTCATGTATCCTGTCGAGCTCCAATGCCACGAACCTCGTCGGTGGGCGCCTCTCCCCTTGCAGGTTAAGACACCAGAATATCAGCCTAAAGAATTCTTTCATGCCTTCGGCTGAGTAATTGCTACCCATTCTGCTGTCAACGAGGCCTGACATGTCGCGAGAATCCTCATAGTTTTGAGCCTGCACAAGAGGCAACTTGTAATCCAGATGGAGTAGCAAATAGTTCTGGAAGCGGAACTTATAAGAAGAACATATGCCATATTTCATAGCTACTGTAGGTGTAGAACTTGTAGAACCTTGTTAATTTGCAAAACTGATAGCAAGGTTAGAGAACTAGTCCGCAAATACCTCTTGAATCATGCTTGGATCAGATCTTGTTTCACGTCCACTGATCAACTCCAAAAGAAATACTCCAAAGCTGTAAACATCACTCTTTACAGAGAATCTCTCAGATTCCTGAACCCTATAAAAGGAAGGATTTTTATGCCACACTATTTACACAAATGTCATGTCTTTCTACACTTTTGGGACAAACATGGAAGCAAGAACTTTAATGCTAGGAACAACAAGTGAAACCAACTATTCCTATGCTAAAGCATGACCTACTTGTTTATATAAGTACACGATTCAAATGCAAAGAAGGGGAAGCACATACTCAGGATCTACGAAAAAATCATCATGTGACATCTGCGACGAAGGACCAGTATCACCAATTCTATCGAGTATGATCTTGATGCCAGCATCAGCAACTTTGGGTGTGAAGTCTTCGTCTACTAAGACATTAGAGGTTTTAAAGTTCATGTGAGCCAACGGAGGATCCAGAGAGTGGATGTGATCCAATCCTGTTTACATTTTTGCAGGAAAAATTAAATCTTTGCCAAACATGCTTGAAGATCCTTCCTAATTCTCAGACAATAAAACTAAAACTGAATGCAGCTTTATAAAGTAGTTGAAAAAAAGTAATTTCTATCTCTAAGAACAAGATAATGCAAAAATGCTTTGGGATTTTTCACCTTTAGCTACCCCATGGGCTATCAAGAGCCTGTTCTTGAATTCTAGCTTTTCACTTGATTTTTGACTAGTGCCTGCACAGGAAAAGTCTAGGACATTTGTTAAACTTGAATAATATGCTGAAGCAACAAAAGTAAAGAAAGTTACCATATAAATACGAGGAAACACTGCCATTTGCAATATACTCATAGACAAGTAGCTGTAGATCATTTTGTTGGCAGTAACCCAGAAGGCTCACAATATGCCGGTGACGAACAGATGCTAGATAGTTCACCTAATAGGGAAATGAATTAATCCAATAATGTGAAGAAAATGAAACTGATTTTTAATGAGCCTAACTTCCAGCCCAACCTCATAGGAATCCAAATTTAACTTAGGAGCTACTTCTCTCATGTCCAAAACACAACTAGAACGACAGGTTACTTTCATCAGACATGGAAAAACTATGCTTTGATAGGCTATTCCTGTCCTGCCTACAACTATGACGATATTAATTACAATGTAAAATCCGTCACCTAGAATCTTAAGTATAGCTACCTCTTGAATAAACTCCTGGCTAGGCAGAGCTTGCCTTCTTTTGATGGCTACAATGGTTCCATCATTAAGCAAACCCTTGTATACTTCTCCGAATTTTCCATTTCCAATAAGGTTGATATCATCGAAATTCTTTGTTGCGAGATTTAATTCCTCCATTGCAAAGCATCTAGCCCCTGGGACTTGGGATGAATAAGAGTTATCCCCACTCATAGCCATTTCCATAGTTTGTCCCTCTAAAATGTGAGATAAAAGAGCATCAATAGAATGTAATTTTGCATACGACTATAAGCATGGAGTCATGGAAACACATCCTACCATCAGATGAATTGGTCTCTGACGTCCTCAAACTGCTCCTACGTCGAAGTAGGCAATAGGTTGTAATAATAATGACAACCCCTACCAATGCCACGGCTCCTGCAGCACCTCCAAGAGCTGCTGCAAGAGTCCCTGACATTTAGTACAGGATCCACTTTAGTATAGTTGAATGGTGCTTGACAACTCTCCTGTACGTGGATCCATATCACCTGCAGTCAATAATATTATAATTTGAAATCCATGCTACAATTCCTTGGTAGGTTTATGTGCATCTAAAGGGAGCAAGCAGATGCGACATTGTAACTACTGCTCTATCTAGATGACATCAGATTAGAGGATTCAGTTCACTAAAGTGTTGGTCATGTTTGCACATTGTGGTGATTAGCTGATTCATAACAGGAATTTGGAATTCAGAGGAACACCGCATCATCTAGTTGCCATAGGATGCTCTCTTGATAAGATCAAATGATCAAATTCCTGGTGTAGATCAACAAAATTCCAACAACATGGTTCAGCATTGTGAGTTCAAACTTTGCGAAAGAGTTATGCTTGTTCACCTACATTTGTGATTTAAGAACAAAATTGAGTTCCGACAGTCCTAACATTCTGAAAATTTAACAGACAAAAAAGTTGAGGTGAATCTAACTAAAGGAGAATGTTTATGAGATACCTGCAATCTGTTACAATGAGAACAAGGCAGAAACTTCTTGCGCTCCACTTTCTTCATTCGCCAATTGTAAGAGAAAGAAAGCAGTAAAGGCTTATCTCCATTTGCGAAATCTAGTTGGTTTCAAGCAATGTACAGTTGAAAACTCTCACTAGCCAAGACAAAAGAAGAGAATGCCAACCAAGATGCAAAAAGAGAAACTCAGGAGTCCTGGATCAAATAAGTTAATTGTGGCTATATCAAAAATCCCAACTTCCCCAAATGCTTCTTCTCTTAGTCAGTCAGCAGGCTTACAACTGGCCAGATGGTTGTGCCATCAACATCACTACCAAACTCAGATCTTTCTAATGCTATTTATCGGTGCCCCTCCGAAAGCAGCCATTACCAAAAGCCCTCAATGCCTAATGACCGCGACATAGCGCCAACAACAAGTATTCCATCTATTTTCTCGCTTTTTTTTATCTACTTGTATAATCTATCTTAATTCCTTCCCTTTACTTTCATTAAAATTCACTCATCACTTGTTCCACCAACCTCCAAAACACAAGCTTAAATCATCAATCAGAAGAGGACCTACTCTGATATTGAATACAACCCATGAAAGCATAAAAAAAAAAAACAATGCCAGTGACTCAAAGAATTGTAAACAAATTGGAAGAACGTATTGACTGCTAGTAAACAAATAAGAGAGATGGAGAGAGAGAAGTGGGAGGAGGGAGGGAGCAGAGAGGACCGAAAGAAACCAAATCAAACCAAATGGGTATCTGTTTCTTGTGCTGTAAAGCAATCTGTGATAGTTGTCTTCTTCTGCTGCTGACTGCTGCTGCTTCTTGCTGATTGATATCCCTCTCTTATGTTTACTGCGACAAAAGGGGAAAAATAAATTAAAAGGAGACGCCTTTCTTTAATACAAGTTATAGTTTTTTTCTTTGTTCTTCTTCTTTTGCATTCCTGTGTTGGATTTATCCTTGGCATCAAGAACAACTGCTGCAGCAGACAAGTGATGGGTATCAACCAAGATTAAATTTTTCTTTTTTTTTTCCAGCAGACAAATAATGGAATTACCTTGGCAATAATAAAATAAAAATTAATTAAAAGATTGTTGTTTCTTTATTTAACATTGGATGATGAAGAAGAGTGTTGTGTTGTGGTTGTGGGGCTGTCATGTGTTAGCAGACAGCTAATTTGTTGAACGGTGGTGGTGTTTACCAGAACAACAAACAAAACAAAACAAAACATTGAAATGAATAAATAGACAATGAGGATAACGGCTACCTGCCCCCCTTCCCCCTTCTTCTTCTTCCTTTGATTCATTTGATCGAGTCAACATTAATTCACGCACACATTCGCAGCAGTTCATGCTCTATTTTCTTTTCATCTTTGAATTCTCGATCGAGGTAAGAACATCTGTGTGATCGTTGAAAAAAGTGGATTGGTTCTTTTTTACTGAAATCTTTCGATCGGTCAATCCAATGAAGATTTCTGTTTAGAGGATTTCTTTTTTCATGAAATTCTTTAGTAGTTTTTGGTGCAATACAGCTGTCCTAGTAATATGAATGCCTAGTAGGCCTGGGAAGGCCCAGTAATGTGTCAACTGTTTCAAGCCCACCATAAATCACTGTACTATTTATTACTTGGCTTTCATTTATAGATTAATTAATCATTATAAGATAAATTTAAGCCATAAAGTTTTAACTTTGCAAATCTTGTAAGAGACAGAAGAGAGTTGAATTGATTAGGCACATAAGTATGTTGGTTGGATGAGTTCTTTCATTTTCATATAAATGGGAGTAATGTGGGACTTTGAAATCCATTTGCCATCTTCCTCATTGTTGGTACCCTGACTTTATTCATCTCTAATAATAATAATAACAAGAGTTAAAATGTTATTATGATGACTTCAATTATGGAAAATAAACTTTTCTCGTTTCAATCACTGTTTCTCTTCAATGAAAGAAGAAATCTTATACTACAGTCTACAGGCTGGAAAAAAAAAAAAAAAAAATTTAACCCATATCGATCTGTCATTTATTTAATGAATGAATGATATGATATGATATGATAAAATTTTTAACTCAGAATCAATCTAGTAGAGAGTCATGAATGATATTGATAGGCTTGCTTAATACAAGAAAGTAAAAGCAAAACAGTTTCTTTTCTTTTACTTGGAAAGTTGTACATGGAACAGTTGATGACAACTAAGATTCCTGATAATGAAATGAACCATGTAACAACAACAAAAGGAATATTATTATCATAGCTGACAGATAAGAAAGAAAAAAGACATTCATCTTATTATTAGATCATCAACAATAATAACATATGTAATGAATTATGAGCACAAGCAGAAGTACCACATACTGCTTCTGAATTCAGAAAAACTTTTTAAAAGCTTATTTCTCTTCCTCAGCAAAAAATTTTGCCTGTAGTATCTGGTCCTCGTTGTAAGACCACCCTACTTCCTGTATCAGCATGTTCTTCAGCTAAGACATTGCCTTCCCAACCTGTCATGGATGTCTTCACCGCCGGACAGTACCAATAGTGAAACTTTCAGCCTTTGGTATAGCAGCTTGAATCATCCTTTCGGTGCCAAAGTACTTTATGTTGATGACTTCCTCAGCGAATTGAACTGAGTTATTTGACCCACCTCGTAGTTAATGCCTGCGTTGTTAAACTGTAATTTTTGTTAATTAGGGTAGCAAGTATAAACAAACACAACCAAATTCCCAATAAGAAGTGTGAATACAAAGCAAGATTATCTTGAGCATTAGAATTAGTAAGTGAATAATTACATTCAATTTAACAAAGCTACGAACTGATGCAAGTTTGGATCAAGGGAATCAAAAATAGATGAAAAGAACCAAAAGGCTCAACAAAATGAATAACAAAGAACTGCCTTGAAGTTCTTAAGGTCTTCGATTTGCTGCGTTTGCACAATCAGATGGCGAAACTAATAAAAAAGCACCGTCTCGAATGTTTAACAACCTTAGCAGAATATCTAGTCCACCATACTTGAACTTGACAAAAGCAGCAAACCTCTCAAAGATTTGGTGTCTGTAACATCAAGCTGGCAGAAATCCACTGAGCCAAACTCGCTCACGCTAATCCAATGCTGCATGCCCCTGACCGCATCTCGTGCCATAACAACAACATCATCCGGTGGCCAGCAAGCTGCCGCACTGTCTAGTCCAATTCCACGATTAGCTCCAGCCATTGCAGCTACTGCTTCCAATGACCACCACTTATTGGGATAAAAAAGAAAAAGGAAAAAAACAGGATTCAGCAAGCTACAACTCTAACAGGAATTTCATCGTACAAGGGCAGGCGGACCCATAATTATGTATAGTAACTATTTGATTTCTGAGAGAAATATCATCAAACAATTTGCGGGCGTCAGCTTTGCGAGCGGGAATTGGTGCCTTTCTGATCCCAGAGATTCCTTGAAATCGCTGCGCTCGTCTCTGCTTTTGCAATCTCCTTTCCTCTTACCCATGAAGTATGGAGATTGAATAATTCCTCAAACAATTTCCTTAAATACGTAATTAGTTTCCGAACTAATCTCAAATATATTCAACTAAGCACCTGAATTTAAATCAAAACCATTATCAACATGGTAGTTGATGAAAAATCTTTGGAATGAAGCAGTTCAGCAAGTTCATTGCTTATATTTTAAAAGATTTGGCGCGAAGGGCAGTAAGCGGTTAGATACATCGCAGGAACAAAATTTTGGTTTTCCTGAACCAGCAACGCTTTTAGCAACCGTTTCAAACCAAACCATTCATTAAATTTCATTAGAAATTCTATAAGAATTCGTTCAAACTGAGTATATATCAATTACATTATTCATGAGTAGTACTATAGTGATAATAAGTTGGTGTACGTAATGGTTCACCGCATCGTGTATATATAGCCGAATGGAGATCTTGATCATCGTCAGTTGATCTTGGCTTTCAAAGCACAATGGATAAGGCAGTCCTTGTCATCGAGTGTACACTTCAAGTAGCAGTAATGTGGTATTTCAGGTGCAGGAGGCATCTTGTCGTTCGGTGAAGGCACTGCTTTTGGTGCTGGAGGAGGCTTTGGGCCGGGGGACGGTGGTTTAGGAGGGGCGGGGCACGGTGGTTTAGGAGGATGAGGAGAAGGAGACGGACACGGCGGCGGAGTAGGAGTAGGGCACGGTGGTGAAGGACCTGGAGCAAGACCGCATTGCACGTCGCACTGGAATTGAGTGGCGGCGCACTTGATGAAGCAAGGAAGGTTTAGAGGGTTAGCCTTGACACACTGGGCAGAGCAATCTACTGCTTCAAAAGCGCATTTCATTACGCACAACAGCCCAGCGCCGCTCAGACTGTATATGTATGAATTAGTGTTGTTGTTGATGAAGTCGATAATGTTGCTGTTGTTGTTGTTGGAGATAGCAGATGCGGCGGCGTTGCATCGTGTAGTTGAGCTTATGATCAGGACAAGCATGAAGGTGGCGATCATCAGCTTAAAAGCTTTGATGTCCTCCATTAATTAATAGTTGATCCTGCAATTGTTTAATTGTTCGATTTGCTAGCTAGCTGTGAACATATATATCTATATCTATATATATATATACATATGTGGTGTGGTTTTAATTATCTGTGCTTTTATTTATGAACTGAAAATCCTAAGTAATTAAAGCATGAGTTGTAAATGAAGTCGTACGTAAAAGGCAAGCAAGCGAGGAAATCCATTTGGCGTGACTGAATTACGTCTTCAATGAGCACTAGCTAGTGTAGATTAACTATGCGCGCGACACTACTCGTGAAAACTAACTACCGTCTTCAATTAAAGATGAAGTTCCTGTTTCTGTGCTGATTGATTTTTCAATTCTGTAACTATATAAGCCTGGTGGAAACCTGAAACTGTGCAAAAATTTTCTGGTTTTGTGAAAACTTGACATTAATTGATCCAGCAGAGTTAGGGGTCACCATCAACTTAAGCGTAGAGTTAGGGGTCCTTAATTGCTCGACTTCAGCTTCTCACTCTTCTGCTTTCACAGGATGTGCAACTTCCAGTTGACGGGAGTGGGACTCCTTAACATATATATATATATATAGCGTACATTGTTTGGATTAATAACAGTATGTATACACAGCGCAATATGCAGTTATCGTCTACACTACTATAGCCAAAATTGCCATGATCAACTTGATCAAAAGAGTAATAATGTACGTGATATAACGTTGCAACAACCAACTATATATATGTGTTCATTCATGAAGAAACCTATATATATATGTGTTCGGCGACTGCACGTTCGTTGGATTAATTGATTATTTATTGATCGATCCAACGGGGAAGAATATATATATAATAAGCACGGCACCACGGGGTGACCCATTCTTTTGTGAATCGAAATGTTACGTACGGTTGCATTCTACTACGTGCCGAGAAACTAATAGTGAGTTTACGTACGGAGTTTAACGAATGCTTTCCATAGATAAATATTGCGAAAGGTGCATATTTCTTAAGGAATAATGCTTAAATTTGACTATGTGGTCTTAAATTAGACGACTATATGTTCTTCTTCTCTTATTATCCCAAACATTTTACATCCTAACTTTTTTTAAATAAAAGATAGAAATGTTATTTATTTTAATATTTTGTAATCACTTTGAAGCACCTTCTAAAAGTCCAAACATTGAATTTTCTTTTGCTACCTAATTTTCAAATAATTTTTATGCTTTTGTCTTTTGGTTATTGTAGTTCGATTAGGTTACAATTCTTACTTAATTCATTTTTTAATAAAAAATTATCTATTTACGAAATTACATATAATAGAGTTAAGTTTTTTTAATTCAGAATTTAAAAAAAAACAAATATTTATTATTAGTCTGTGAAATGGGCTCTGTCGAAATGCTTCATACACATTGCAACATACATAAAATTTCCTCCGCCTATAAAAGATTCGCTTTCATAATCGACTACGCAGCCCACTAGTTGTAGTAAGAAATCCATTATAATAAGCCCATGTTTAATTGGGCCACAAACATTATGGTCTGGTCATATTAAAACTTTGCGGCCTTTAACGTTCTATATCTCAGTCGCACTCGATCCAATTCAACGGATACAGTAGCTCATGCAGGACGGACATATAATGCTGCGTCGTGTGATTTTAGTTCTCTCTCTACGATCGATTTTTTTTAGGGTTTTGTTAAGTTTCCAACTGCCGCCTCTGCGAAAATGGTCGGTGCTCGATCTCTTGCAATCGATTTGGATTTCGGTTTACTTGTTATATAGCTGGAAATTGCTCGATTCTAGAGTTCATTACGCGTGATATTGTATTTTTTGGGGGACTTTTTTTGTTTATTTCTTCGATTCGCTGCTATGAATCCATGATTAATCGTTCCAAGGCTGAACGTTTTCCTTACGTCATCGAATTAATTGAATTCGTTGCGAGAATAGATGGATTTGGATTCAAGTTATATAGTTAAATCTTAGGGTTTCGGTTTTTTGTGTGCGAATTTTTGGGCGGGTTGGTTTGGTTGGAACATCGTGGTCTCTTCTGGTGTAATTCGTTGCTGATGCTTGATGATCTCATTTTAATTTTCTTTTTTGTCTGTTTTTCTTTTCTAGGAACTGGAATGAATTCCTCGCCGTTTTTGTCTTGATGTTGTTTTAATTCTAATGAAAATGACAGGTTCTTCCGAACGATATTGATTTGCTGAATCCTCCAGCGAACTTGGAGAAGAGGAAACACAAGCTCAAGCGCCTCGTACAGTCGCCCAACTCATTCTTCATGGTATTGATTATTGTTGTGGAAACTTAGTATTTTTAGATTTTGTTTTTTATTAGAAGTTGCGTTGGCTCTAATTGTTCTTCGTTGTTGTTTGCTTACTTTTCATCTGAGGCTGCAGGATGTCAAGTGCCAGGGATGCTTCAACATGTAAGTCTCTCCTAAAGTTCTATTTATACATGCTTAATAACAATGTTTTAAATATGTTGATCTTTGGCTTTTTTCTTTTTGTATGTTTTAGTTTTATGCTTGTTGTATTTCATACCTGTTCCCATGTTTAGCTCAATTGTGTCGAATTGATTATTGTCATACAATTTACACAATCTTTTAGGACCTTGGTATGGAATTTTTATGCTTATCATATGTCCATAGCCATACCCAAACCCTTTTCCATGCAATCATGAAGAGTAGTCATGATTAGTGGAATCAAGAGCAAAATCTATATGAGGCAGATTCTGTCTTTAAGAACTAAAGCCTAGTTCAACTGTGTGGACAAGTGTTATTATAGTTTAGAAATATCTTTTATAACTACGTTATTTGTGTGCTTATTATATTAAGGCACGTGTCATGAAATTTTATTCTTGAATAAATTATATGTTTGAGGCAACTTCTGTACGTCTTTCAGAAATAAAGTGTAGTTCAGTTATTTAGGCATTAATCAGTGTCTAATAATTTTCTTTTTGGTTGCATGTTAGTAAATCATTTATGAATTGCATGTCTGAGGCAAAGTTTCTTTTAGAACTGAAGTTTAGTTGGATTTTATATACTTGAGTTATTACCTAGCACTCATTTGTAGAGTAGTTAGGGCTTCCCTCTTAAAAAAAGAAAATTGCTATTGTTTGATTGTTTTGTGTAGTGTTGTTCATTTAAATGCCTCTAACAATCAGTTGTATTGCTTATAAACTTTGTGATTGGATAATTTCTTAGAGAAGTATACTGTTGCAACTTTTTTATAGGGAGCCAAAACTCTTTGAGTTGTAATGGAACATTTTGAAAGTCCTTAACTTTGTCATTTATGTTTGTACGCGTGAAAATCTTTTATTTGTCCAGAACTCTTTCTTTCATCTGTTTTTGGGAGATCACCCATTCATCATTGTGCCTTTTTATTTTATTTGTCCAGAACCACTGTGTTCAGTCATTCACAGACCGTTGTGGTGTGTGGTAACTGCCAGACCGTCCTTTGCCAGCCAACGGGTGGAAAGACTCGGCTAACTGAGGGTTGCTCATTCAGGCGGAAGGGAGAGTAGTGGCGTCCTGGATCATACCGAGTCAAAGAGCTCGGGGAAGAGGGAAGATGAGATTCAAGTTTAAATTTCTGAATCATTTGTTTTTGGCCTGATATTTTTGGAGATTGTCCACATTGTAGGATCTGTTAGTAGTAAGTTTTTGAAGAATACTGTTTTACCTGTTATTACTTTTTTTTTTCACAAGCCCTGTCTTAATTCCAGCTAGATTTATTTCTGTTAAGACTTACTGTTGGACGTTAGCGGTTTACTTTTTAGGTTTTAGTTATCACCATCATCTAGTCATAGTTTTATTCTGTACCCGATTCGAAGTACAGTCAAAAAGCGTAATTAGCTGGCGGATAATTACTCAGATTTGTTTTAAAGTTTTTGATTAACTGTTTGTGAAATTGTAATAGATCGTCGATAGTTTCGAAAGGTTACAGTCATTTGTAATTCGTCTTATAGGCATTGGCAGTATTTATTATTGTTACAATTTTTTTTTAACGTTTTTAAATAAATTTTTATAATTTTTTAAAAAGTTTTATTAAATATTTGAATATAAAAATAATTATTATTTTATATATTACTTTTATTTATAAAATTTTAAATTTACTTTTAAAAGATTTCAAACAAATTCTTTTTAGAAAATTTTTTTTTAAACACTAACTTTTGGAGCCTGTGCTGACAACATTAGGCCCAAAAGTTGTGGATATCACACTGTTGTAGTCACTAATTTTATTTTTCTCGAGTAATACTACATGAAAACAGGAGTTACGAGTAGTAGTGTATGAACTATGAGAATATGGTGTATAGCTCATGAGTTTTAGCATATTAACTACGGCTCACAAGCTATTACATGAGTTATATTTTAAATCACGGACTATAGTTCACTGATTTTAGCTCATGGTATAACTTATAAACTATGGCTTATGAGCTGTAAATTATGAACTATAGCTCATGAGTTATTGCATATGATCTATAACTCATGAGCAAGTTCACTAGTTTTAGGGATGTTGGACTGAGCTTTTGAAATACTTATCACTTCGAAAAAATTACTTCATATTTTCTACATTATTTTATAAAATTTTGTAAAATAATTTGAAAGTAAAAAAGTTTATGTCTCAAAATTTTCTAACGTTCTTATTTTTATTATTATTTTTTAAATAAAAAAATCTAATTTGTTTTGAATTTTTTAAAATATTTTTATTAAAAAAATTTGATTCATATATATTTCGAATGTTTCTTTTAGAGTAGCATATGAAGGAGATGTTTGAAAGTACTTATAAAATAAAACTTTTCTAAAATAAAGAATATTTTTATTTTTTTAAAAATGAACTCTAATTTTTTTTACTTTCAAAAATATAATAAAAAAATCTCACTCTCTAGAATTTTTTTATAATTTCTAAATTTTTAAATAAAATTTTTATATACTTATAAACTATATATTAAAAAATATAAAATAAAAAAAATTAATAAATAATTTTTTATAAGCTGCGCCAAACGCACCCGAACTTAGCACAACCTATCAACTCTGCGATTCATGAGCTGTTGTTAATTAACGTTTACTACTAAACTACAATACATGAAATATGACTCATTCCTCACTCCCCGAAGGTAATTTTAATTCATGATTTAAAGCACATTTATGAGCTATAACACATGAATACTAGCTCAATAGATTTTAGCCACTAATTATAGTTTACTATCTTAACCCGTTAGCGTAGTCTGCTAACATTTAGGCTGCGTTTGGCGCTGCTTATCATAAATAATTTTTTATTTTTTTTATTTTATATTTTTTAATACATATTTTTTAAATATTTAAAAATTTTGATAGTAAAAAAATATTCTACGAAATAAAATTTTTTTGTTAGATATTTTTATTATTTTTTTAAAAATAAAAAAAATAAAAATATTCTTCATTCTAAAAAAATTTTATTTCATAAGTACTACCAAACACTCTTTAACTCACGAGTAGTAAACAAAAACTCGAACTGTGACCCATAAACCCGGTACCCTAGAGAACGGGGAAATAGATTTGCAGTGGACCAAAAGAGAAATTTGCAGTTAGCCCATTTCCGAGCAATCGATTTCTCGTGCCTTGCCCTTACCAACAAGTCCTCCAACTTTCTAATCACCCCCCATCCAAAACTACAATAATGCCAGAATATCCAAATTATATACAGCATTGAGGCAAACAGCATACAGAAAAACTACAACCCTTATATAATAAGAATAGGTTAACCAAGAAATCTAGGCCTAACATGTATTGACAAACGAGGACCTGGGGCAGCTAGTCATTATTCGCAACCATGTGCTGCTCGCAAAGTAATCCCCATGTCAGTTGAGATCATGTACACAAAAGTTAGCAGCAGATTCAGCAGCTCCCTTTCAGGTTTCAGGTTGTTTGCTCTTGATCGGTAAATTAATATTGCCAGCGGTGGCTGAAGAAACCGAACCACCATTCTGCTGGCTGAAAGTTCCAGCTACAACTGAATCACTCACCACATCAAAATTTAGCTTTCCATTGACCTTCCTTCCACTGCAAAGAAGATACTCACCATATTGTCACCGCTACATAAGACTGGATAAAATTTGACTAGTGCTACAACTTACCAATTCAGCCGATTATTGATGGCTGTCAGATCCTTGGATGGGCTCTGATAAGCATGAGTGCTCTCCCCAATGCAGGCATAGTAGCTCTTAGAGCTGGGTGAAAGCAAAGTCTCCATCTGAAATCTTCTCAGTGTTAGATCATAGATGGAATAAACAGAATCTGTGCCTCAACATCTAAGGCATAGTCAACATCTAAAAATTTGCATGACATGTTGATGTAACAAAACCGCAATACGCACAGATGCAGATAGGCCAACTCCATTGATCTCTATTAAGCGACTGATTTAACATTGAATATGAAAAACAACTCTACCATATTCACATTCAGATTTACTATGCATATCATTAAGATATTCTATTAATACTATTTAGATTAATGAACAGCATATCTTTTAAGAGGCACAGGAAACCATTTGATATGAGATTGTAGTATGTCCACAATCCATGCAAATATACAAGAAGCCAAACCTTATAAACAAGTGTGTTCTAAAAGCACTCAAACCATAATCCAAATATATATAAGAAAAAAAACACACCTTAGATGCTCGCAAAGGTGAAACATATACATTATGAGCAGCAGAAACTTTCTTCGGAGACATATCAGGTAAACTTGGAAAGGGAGCTATTCTGGGTGACCCTAGAATATGGCCTGCAAATTCTCATGGATGTAAATCATGCACATCAGAGAAATTTGGAGCTTTTTTTGCTTAGGGAAGTAATATACCATACCATCTACACTGCTCTTATCTTCAGGCAGCCGGTTAGGTTTCTGTGTGGAGCCTACAGGTCCTAGTTCAACCAGGAAAGGCTTAACCGATGGAATAAATACCTCGTTGTAAAATGTAATAATATCGACATGATCCTCCCCACTTTTCTGTTTGAGATTAATACCCACTTAGAAAAGACGATATAACTCAGGTCGAATTCAAAATGGAAGCAGCTTACCACATTTCTGCTTGTTGCGGACCAATTCACATAGACACTTCGAAACACATGAGGCTTACATTGTGGCTGCTTTCTATAATTGTAAATAATCTCCTTAAAAGTCAAACTAAGCTGAGATATCTGTAATCATAAAGATATATCTTTAGGCAATAATCAAAAGCCAGAATTTCATGATAGTATGGAACAATACCTTTGCAACACCATAAAAGCTGCACAGTATAAGCTGGTCAATGTGCCGATTAAAAAACAAAGCAGTACGTTGACTCAGAATTTGTTGTATTAGACTGTAGACACGTTCCAATATTTGCGGAGACAACTGCAGCCTCTCCCACAAACTTCTTGTTCGGATAGCTGCTAGCTTTAAAATCTGCAGACAGCAAACAATTAGAGTTCTGTTGCAATACTGACGCCATGTAAAACATCATTTTGGGCATTGCAAATAGTACCTTGGTGAAAAATATATTTATTCCTGACTCAGCACATGTTTCCCCTTCTCCTGAAGGATTGGGCCTAGTTGGACTGCAAGATTAAGGAAAACTTATGTAAATGTAATATCGGTCACTTGTTTGATTAGCCAAAATATTAAAGAAGTTAGAGCAGCCTTCCTTCAACCATAGTACATGAACAAACAGAAGCTAATGAACAATTGGTCAACACTAATGCATCCATTGAGCACCAACCTTGCAAAAGCAGATTGAAGAGGTGCCAGTTTGGATTTATGACTGCTAAAGGGGAGTAGCCGTTCCTTAACTGGTGATGTAAATGAATTACGCTCTACTATTACATTTCTGTATTCTGTACAAGCGTGTTTTGGTGACCTAGGATCTCCATTTTGGTCTGCAATCAAATTTACACACGAAGAAAATCAAGGGAAAAAAGCCAAAGGACGAAAGAAGGAAAGATAAAGAGAGTGATGTTTATTTATTAGCGACAAAATTCGCTGAAAGGCAAACTGAAGCATAGTCGAGCAGTCCTACTGTCTTAAATAGTACTTCGAAATGCATAAATAAGATCTGAATTAGTATGACATAAACATGTCTCCAACTGCATGTATCTGAACATACTATGACATACTACTAGTGACTAGTCTATATGCACATGGACTACCAAATTATCTTTTCAATGATGACTTTAACAAACACCATTCTTACTGAAAAAGATAAGGTATTATAAAGGGCAGAAATGTCTTCAACCATTCAGGTTGAGGCGATTGCACTAGAGTTGGTGTCATGCATGTTCCCAGTACTCATCTAATCAATTACATCCATGTCAACCCTAGAGCAAGTTGAGTCCATTTTAGCTGCAAGGAGAACTTCCCTATCCTAAAAGCTATTAAGCATCCGCATTGCATGCTGAGATAGCAACATAATCAAACAGTAACTGAACAGCCAAACGAAACAGAATAAAATTTTGCAACTAAGGAATAGTTTATAAGGGCCTGGGAATTATCATCAGCTAAGGAACCATACCAGCTGAAGTTTCAATCTTTCTAGAAGGAAAAGGTGGCAAGCCCCCAGTAGATAGATTGTTCCGTAGTGAGATTGCATCAAGAGATGGCATTGGTTCTGCCAGAAATCCCAGCCGGGTGATCTCAGTAGAAAGTGCTGGCCTTGCTACAATCAATGAGTTGTACATTGACGAGCCTTTTTCCCATGCTATGCTTTCTAACAACCTCTCTTCCAGTGAATTCAAGTGCCTTTTCAACTCTCTTGGAAGGTTTTCTTCATGCCTTACAAAACTTTCTATCACCTTACTCAAATCAAATGCTGTTATGCCAGTTCTTTCCAATATTTCATTAAACGTTACGCTTATTGTCTTGTGCGTCGCAACTACTAATTCAGCACAACAGGCAAGCATGCATCGATGAAACCGTTCATTAGACAATAATGAAGTTAAATTATGTCCATTCAATATCCGTGATTCTGCTCTGCACATGGCCTCCAACACTCTATAATACAACTTCAAGGCCTCAATTTTCCTTTGCTCTGCCCATATGCTATCCATCAAGTTCGTGCTCTGCAGGCTTCCAGAAAGACATCGTTCACCAAAACTACAGGTTGGAAAAACAGCTTCCAATATCACTTTTGCTCTTTGGGTGATATCACCAGAGACATCCTTGTCACAAGATGTGAAGAAGTGCTCAAGCTCTTCTGAAGGCTTAGGGGGAAGCGGAGAAATGACATCACGAAGCCACTTCGCCGTTGCCATTGCAGTGCTTATTGGTGTCATGCAGCCCACCTTACAATGGCCAGCATGGTCGGTGATTACAGGTGACGCAGGTGAGCGTAAGGGAGATAAGGAGCTTGTTATAGTCTTTGTTGGTGACATAATTGCATCCAATTTGCGCTGCAATACCAAACATCATTAACTAAAAAATTGATTTGCGGAAAAGAAGGCAGTGTAACATATGCCTAGATGTATACCTTTGTTCCAGATATGTTAACAGGACCTGCAGATAAGCTCCCACTACCAAGTAAACTCTCCTCATCATTAACAAAAAGCCGTTCATCAAGCTCGCCTTTAGCACTTATAATACCTTCATAATCCTTCTCCAAAATAGTTAACATAGACTGCAATGAGGTTCCATCCAAGAGATCCTCGAAATAAGTTAGGGCATCTGCAATGGGATATATTTGGTGAAAAAAAGAATAAAAACAATCGGATAGAAGTGCAACGACAAAACATGTAGATGTGCTAATGCAGAAATACCATAGTACCTGTGTCGATGTAATCTAAAGTCTCCCTTTTGCATTCGGATGCTGGGCTTGCTTTCTTCTTTAAGATATCGGCAATCAAACAACATGTTTTTTCCAGTGTCTTCTTCAAATCATCTTCTGAGGTCTGATACTTCAGACATAAGCAAGCAAGCAGGTTGACACCCTTGCCAGATTTCTTAGCTGAAACAGTGCAAAGGTCCATTCAACATGCTATAAATGACTAACAAAAGCATCCAGATGAAGTTATATGAACACAAGACGACATTAAATACCAAATAAAGGAGAAGTCTGAATGTTAAAATTCCGGAAGCTGACAGGAATATGAAGAATGAGTATAGCCTGTGGACAATTCAAATGTTGTTAACATAATGTCTAAGGATGGGTCGTGACAAAAATAAACAGGAACAGGATGTAAATTAGGAATCACTTACCAGAATAGACACTATTCCATTTGTACAGGTCACCAGATCCTTAAAGCGGCTAAATGCATGTACTCGCAATGCCAAGAACAGCAACCATCCAAACCGATGGTAGTCAGAAACATATCCTGGATTGGTATATGTAGGTTGCTGGCCATTGCTTGTGTCAGTCGTCAAGAAGAACTCCTCATAAGCTCGCCGGTAGTACCTAGAATTACCACAAGTGAGTGGGTGTTCGAGCTTCCAACAACCACATTTTATTATACAGAATAGTAACGCATTAATCTACAACGACTTTTTCTGTTCATTTACAAAATCTTCAACTTCCAGCCAAGGTGCGCCCGAACAAGTCTATTGAGATATTTAGAAAGGTGACACTCACATTTCAACCAACATAGAAAGCTCAAGCAGACACCATAACAGTCTATATAGTACCTAGTAGCAAGTAAATGCAAGTTAACTAGCAACCTTCTGTAACATGTTTAATGTTTGCTATATGCAAGCTTTTGTCAGACGTAAATGATAGCAAATAACTAGACGAGACACGAATGGACGTTCTTCATAAGTGTCTGGTGCAAACTTCTTTGGTTTAATGATCCATAACAATCTTCACTAAAATTTTGCAATGCTTTCTAGTACAGGCCCTGCTCTTTAAAACTTCATTTTTGTACAAATGTAAACTCAACCATGACTCCAAAGAGAGCAACTTGATAGACAAATCAGGCATCAGATGAAATAACAAAAATTAATGGAAAGGAAGTCTCAAGTTCAAAAGTCCTCAAAGTAGGTAGATACCTGCTTAACAGACTCAAGTGGACAACATTTGCTTGCTGCTCCTTCAACTAAAATGAAGTAATTAAATTATCAATTGATGCTAAACAGTTAACGCAGCCTAGTATAAGCCAAAGCTAACTTAGATCAATTTTACCTCTAGCCTTTTTTCCCAATTTGAACCATATAGTCCGGTTAGTACATGCCCAGCCTTGAGAGAAAACTGTGGTATCTCTTTGAAGAAATCGACAACACTGGCATTTTAAAGGAAACAGAGATAAAACCATGAATGCAAATATTTAAGAAATGAACATTGATAATAGCTAGCTCTAAGCAAGAGCTTACTTCAGCTTAGATGTTCTGAGAATCTGGCAAAGTGTAACACCTCTCTCTTCCTTTGCCTTCCCTGAACTCAGCTTGGACACACAGTAGAGCACGAAAGCCGACCAGTACCTCTCGATCTCGTCAGGCTGTAAGAATTCCAGAATAGACCCTAAAGACATTGAACCAACGAAAACAACAATGCTGGGATTGGTCAAAGAGGTTGAAGAGAAAATACTGATCCGCTCCCAATCGATGACATGTTGGCTAGCAAAATAGGCTTGCTCTCTCTGAACAACACCAACGCCTGCCTCGCTAAGTTTTCATCGAGCCCCAACACGTTCTGTTTCAAATCAAGGCATAGAATATGACAAGACCATTGACACAGAAGACCAGTTTATATCAGAAGAAAAAAGTAAGATTTACCGGTTAAATAGGGATTAATCCAATGAAATTCCAAGAACTGGCCAACACCAAAATCCGAGGTAAAGAAAAAAAAAAAAAAAGCATTAAACTCATTCCAACAAGTGGCCCGTTGTAAATTTTCAATGGTGAGAGTAACAAAGTGCAAACATTGAAAACCCTTCCAAAATAAGGACAACGCGCGCAAAAAGAAAAAGAAAAAATAAAACAACCAAAACGAGAGCATCAAGAAAATACCAACAAATTCACTCAAAAAAAGAAGAAAAAAGGAAACGTTACCCTGCACAACTCGGCGAATCTGGTCTCCATGGCGGCTCCACCATCATCCTGCGGCGGAGAAGGCGGTCGTCGTGCCGGATTCTTTGCATCCCCCGTGTTCACTGGGGCCGGACTCATAACAATAAATAATGATCTAGAAATAAACCAAACCAGCTGTAGCTAATCTTCAACAGCAATCTCTTTCATTCCCCCGAAGAACCTCAACTCGAAATCAACCGAAATGTCCTCAAGCTCTGGAATGGAAAGTAAATTGAATGCAAATTTGTTGCCGGAGATCACGGATCCAGTAGGGAATCGAGTGATTTATATCGAAATTTTTAAAGAATCAGTATTGATTGAAGGGGGAGAGGGATTAGGGTTTTCTTTTTTCCCGCTTTGGATTTCTGTTTTTTATTTTTTCCTCTTCCCGCTTTTATATTCCGGTCTCCAGGTTGCGCGGGAAACGAATCCATGGCTGCTCATGGACATCCGTAGACAACATGTCATCATCATACACCACGATGACTCATTCATCGACTCGATGGGGGCAGCGTATTCGGTAAGAAACGCAGAACAAACTGTGGGCAGGTATTTATGTTGGTTAAAAAAAAAAAAAAAGGAATAAACGCTCGCAGGTGTTAATAAAGTATGTATGTTTTCAGTCGGTTGGAAATGTCGAACAATCAAGTCGGTCGGTCGGTCGATTACGAAATTATGTTGATGATGGGGCATGAGTGATGTATGGGTGGATTGGGGATGGTGAAAGGAAATCGATGGGGTCGGGGAAGGCTCGTTTACCGCCAAAATTCCTCAGACGAGATTAAATTTTTTTTATTTTTCTTAAATATAATATATAAATAAAAGATCCCTAAACAAAAGTAAGCGCCCACGAGAAAATTATAAAATGCTCCAATCCAGTAAGCAGCGCAGAATATCTTTTAAAAATATTTTTTAAAAATAAAAAATACTTTTATCTAATTTAAATTTTTTATTTATTATTTTTTAAAAAAAATAATATTTTATTACGTAATTTTTATAATTTAAAAGTAAAGTTAATTTACTTTTAAATCATAACAGATGGAAACCAGTTCTATGCATCAGTATCCTTTGCACACCAAGTCACCAACAGCTAAATAACGCCAAACAAATTACATAAGAAGAATTAGTTCCGTTCATTTCAATGGCGCATGAAACTCTCTCTTTTATACAAAAGAAGTCGGCAATATGCTGCGTAATATACGAAGACCGGAATTGGCAAGATCCTGCGAAGGAGTATACTAAACTTGCATATGATCTGTGAGTTCCTTTCGTTCTGCTTGGCTTGGCGCTCCTTGTAAAGCTGCACCTTCAAAGGTTCGCTGATCGTGGACTTGATTGGGATAATAACAGGTGGCTGCATCCATTGTTTCGTATCAGCAGGGATCCAGAGCTGAGCATCCTTGCTGGTGGCTTCATCTGGCAGGTCACAGAAGTATACAGTGACCTCCCAGCTGCTGCCTACGAGGTATGTAAGACCTTCAGATTCCACTACAGCTTTGAGCATATTGACGAATAAATTAACCAACACATTAGACAAGGACAAGGTGGTTTTACCAGGAGGAAGAGGCCTTGTGAGTGGCTTCGCAGCATTCACCTTGATAAGGAAGTCCCTCAAGGGAAATGCAAAATCATTCTCCTCCACTTTGATCTTGTGCTACCGCCCTATGATGGCGACCTGAGTTGGCGTGGCTTAAGTGAAACTTCCAGCACGGAGTGTTCTTGACGGTCCATTCTTGACAGTGGTTGATGTCAGGAAGACGAGGAGATGCTACTAATGAACATTCCTTGCAAGCTTGTCTCGTACAAACACAAAAGCATAAACAATAGCTTTATGAGAGCATCACTGCGCTCGGTCATGAGCTGGATATGTGCTGTATGGTAAAAATGCGTTGATCATGGCAGCGCCACATATCCCAACATTCCATCAGCCACGAATAAGCGGACCTTAATATCTATGATGAAAGCAAATCATAACTGGAGGCTCCTACTGGCAGATAGAAGAAAAGATAAGCAGAAGCAGAGTCAGTCAGCTAGGTGCATCGTCGAGAAGATGCAAGGTTCAGATAATAGAATTCTGCTTATTCCTGACAGTAGATCAAGTATAATCTCCATGTGATGATGTGATAAATTAGCAGCAAGAAACTCGTTTACTGTTCCATTGATTTCAATAAAAGAACATCCAGGCTGTTTTTGGATGCTCTGGTCACCCATAGTTCTTCTCACTCGGTTAACATCTGACCACCTTGATGTTGAGGCATAGACATTGGACAACAAAACAGGACCTCCGCACCTTCTGGGTTCCGTCTCCATGATCCTTTGAGCAGCGAATTCGGCCAACTCCACATTCCCATTTGCCCTGCAAGCAAATAGCAGTGAACGCCAGATAACGACATCTGGTTCCATGGGCATTTCTCTTATGAATTGCTCCGCCTCGGCCAAACGTTTCGCACGACCCAGGAGATCAACCATACAGCCAAAATGCTCTAGTCTAGGGACGAGCTTATAGACATGCATCATGCGGTTGAAGTTGTAGTAACCCTTTTCCACCAGTCCACCATGGCAGCAGGCAGATAACACACCTAGGAAAGTTATATCGTTTGGTAGGACTTCACCCGATTCTTCCATTTCTAAAAACAAATCCAGTGCTTCCTCTGGTTGGCTGTTCATTGCCAGCCCAACTATCATCGCTGTCCATGAGAAAACATCCCGTCTAGCCAACCCTCTGAAGATTCTTCGAGCCCTCTCGATATCCCCACACTTGGAATACATATCTATCAGCGCATTCCTAACGATGAGAGTGTTTCCTATGCCATAACTATCACAGTAGGCATGCACATACCTTCCCTGATCCAAGGCGCCTAGCTGGGCACACGAACACACAACGGAAGCAACTGTCGCATCATCAGGCCTCACTCCAGCTGCCTGCATTTCCCTAAACAACTCTATCGACTCCCTGAACCTCCCTGCTTGAGCATAGCCAGATATGATCGAAGTCCAGCAGACTACGTTCGTATCAGGCATTCTATCAAACGCCTTCCTTGCATCCTCTACAGCGCCACACTTTGCGTACATACTGATCAACGAAGAGCCCAGGTGAAAATCCAACGCATACCCATTAGTGAGTGCCATTCCATGGACAGTTCTTCCAATTTTCAGCTGCCCAGTTCGAGCGCAAGCAGCCAGAACGACCACTGGAGTCGCAGAGTCGATGCGCAAGAAACAATCTTTACAAACCATTCTTGCAAAGAACCGGAGAGCGTCGGCAGGCTGGTCGTTGGAAAGATAGCATGATATCATGGAGTTATAGGATACGGCGTCGAGGGTGTCCGGAGAAGAAGTGTTGAAGAGAAGAGCGGCGGAGTAGGGGAAGCGAGAGAAAGAGTAGAGGTGGAGCAGTGCGTTGGTGACGTAGGTATCGGCTACGTAGCCGAGCTTGATAGATTCCAAATGGAGCTGGTGGACAAGGTAAGCACGGGATTGATGGCCGGAGGCGACGGTGACGAGGGCGGAGAGGATGTAAGAGGAGTGAGGGAAGAAGCCCAAGCGGCGGAGAGAAGAGTAGAGGGAGAGGGCGGCGGAGGGAGGGAGGGAACGGAAGTAGTTGAAGTCGGGAAAAAAGCCTGATACGGCGGCACGGGCGAGGAGTTGGTGTACGGTGGCGCCGGCGCCGGAGAGAGGCCGGAAGCACATGGTTAATTTGAAAGAGATCGTGATCAATTAAAGAGTGGGAAATTTCAAATTGACGAAAGCACGCTTAGAAAGATGGGCCGGTAAGTTTTATTGGGCCTAAAATTACAATCATATAGAGGCCCAAAATTAGCTGTCATGAAAACTTCCCTTCTGAACAAATTCTTCCACCACCACCACCACCGGTGAGAGAATAACTTTTTATTTGTGGATGCACGCATATATTCGTTTCATGGTGATTGTGCTTGCGCTTTATTCCTCCTTGTCACTGAAAAAGGAAAGAAATATTCTTTGCTCCCTTGTTGTTAATATGCATACGGCGAAGTGGGTAGATAGCTAGCTAGCAGCAGGTAAAATAAGAAGCCTGCATGCATGCATGATAATGGGTGCTGATAATCTGATAGCTCAAGTGTTCAACATATCTCCGAGAGCAACTCTGCAAGACCTGCTGATCTTCTTCTCCTACTGCGGAGCAGTCGATGACGTACAATTGAACGGGTAATTAAATTAATAAAAATTACTTATGCAATTAATATATGTACAATATAGGTTCTTCATTTCATGCATCTATCTTCTATGGTCATGTGTGTCGATGTTTGAAATTAATTAAGGCAAAAGGATGGATCTCAAGTAGCTCAAGTAGCATTCAGGCAACCATTTGCCCTGCAGACTGCTCTCCTGTTAGATGTAAGTTCCATATATACAAGCTAGCACGCATGTTGAATTCATCAAGAACTAATTAATTAATCATGTTTTTTTTTTTATTTTAAAACGTACGTATTGGTATTGATGCAGGGAGCTAGACTATTAGATCAGCGAATTCGCGTAGTCCCTCTAAAAATTTCCATTAGAGATGACGCTGATCATGCCCAGGTATTATAACTATATATTATTATTTCTGACAAGCTAGCTAGCTAGCTAGCTGATTAATGAATCCATAAGAGAAGTACGTACCTGCATATATACCTAACCAATACGTGCCTTAATTAATTTATACAGAATACAACTGCAGTGGAAATTAGTACGTCTAGTCCCAGCAGCACGACAGACGATCGTGATCGGAAGAAGCTGCTAATAGGAACAGCGGCGACGATCGGCGGCTGCTTGAGA
The DNA here is from genome assembly GCA_019914995.1 of Acanthochlamys bracteata. Taxonomy (NCBI): domain Eukaryota; kingdom Viridiplantae; phylum Streptophyta; class Magnoliopsida; order Pandanales; family Velloziaceae; genus Acanthochlamys; species Acanthochlamys bracteata. Next base: position 7,129,012 of record CM034141.1, read on the forward strand.
GGTGCTGTTTGGCTGATGAATACTCTCGAAAGAGCATCATATCGAAGAAGGTGATCGGTGGCAGCAGTACTATTACTACCGGTGCCAGAGTAATTACCACCATTATTAATTCCACGCAGGAAGTAAAATTAGCCAGCTAACTAATATATGTTCCATAGCTAGGAACTATATATAAATATACAACAGATATGCAAGTGGTGAAAATGAGTAATTTGCAAAAGGCAAAAACCTTATATATAGGTAGCCCTACACTGTAGAAGCTTCCCTGAAGAAGAGTTCACGAATCTTTCACTTTTAATTTTAACGAACCCATGCGCCAGAAAAACAATGCATCACTTCTCATTTGCTTTCGCACACTCCAAGAAGAACGACCTTTAATTGTTCCTCAATTCAAAGGCAAAAAAGTTAATCTTACGCTAACATTTCATTTCGGTAAGTGTTGAGTTTGAAGAAGCAATTAACGAAGAGTCATATATATATATATATACTTAGCAAAGGAAGGAAATAGCAACTGTCAACAAAGATGAAGGCGAAGCAAAGAATCATAAAAGAATCAATTAATGGGGGAAAGGTCCATAATAGATATCATCACTTATATTAGAATGAGCTTAAAAATGGCAATAAGAGAAGTGACAGTATAAACACAGAACTCAGCGGTAGCCTTTCATGTAAAACGATGCAGCTAATTAGCTTTACCCTAACGGGTCTCTATCTACAGCCTAGAAGGCATGCACCTTTTATGTTTGACAGACCCAACTGTTAGACTACTACTTCACTTAAAACTAAGGACTACGCTGAGCCGGAGCTCGTCACTAGTGTCATTGAACAGAATTTACACAGGCAAAACAAATAAAGGATCACTAGTCAGAACAAGAGGAATATACACACATTAATATCAGCATAAAATAAGTTTGTTGATGCTACAGGATATTTTAGGAAAACAGTTAGAACTTGTACGGCCTTGTTCTTAACAACCTTCTCGTTTGCAGAAATAAATGACAACTAGTTAGAACAAGATGTAGCACGCTGACTCTATAAATATTAATATTCAGGGCTCTCTGAGGGAACCGGGAAAGGTGTAACGTTTAAGGATCTCCCACAAAAAACTGCACAGGTCCTTCTATGCAGATCTACCAACTGGATAGCTTCATCTAGCAAGTGCATGCTTGATGACCCTTCGTTCTTCATCCAGGATGAAATTGTTATTTTTGAAAGCATCACTCATAAAGAAAGGTACCAAATCGTAGATCTCATACTCTTGGGCCTGCATTATTGAATGCAACAGAGATATGTTGTATATATACACACATATATAAAAAGAAGTAAAATATAAGCTGAGCCCTTAAAAAAGTTAGGAAATAAAGCATGGTTGGAGTTAACAGCCAAAAATGCACCTTGCTCTGCAGGTCTTCTATTTTGACTTCTATGTGGCTCAGGCGAGCAGTTGATCCTGACACAACTTCCTCAAAATGCAAGGCATCCTTTACAAGTACACGTAGAAAATGCAAGAGTAGCTCATTATAATCCTTCTTGAATGTCATGTAATTCCTAAATTTCTGCATGAAGAGAAATGCTGGTGTTAGCTCTTTAGCTTGAATGAACAACCAGATAAAAACACAAGCAAGCGTGTCTGCAACCCAGAGACGGTTGGTGCATGCATCAAGTATTAATATAGCTTACAAAAAGAAGAAATATTCTAACTTTTTTCAATATACTAACATGTCGATCTCCATATAGTTTCAGTATTTACGCATACACCGAGCATGAGATTTCTGAAGTACATCCCTAATGATTTATAGAGATACACAGGGATCATCTGTCAGGCAAAAAATGCACCTTGCTTGACAATGGAGCAAGCAAGACTATTCTTAAAGAGAGATTAAGGTTGTTCATTCCATCGAAAAACCAAAACATACAACGATTCTCTAAGCCATTTACATAGCAACCTTTCCGAAAAATTGCACATATTGACATCCCTTCTAAAACAGGCATCTACTGACGTTGGAATTCGTCCATGCGACAACACCTCCCATTTCCAACTTAACTTTCCAAGCGAAGTATCAAGTTTCTTAACTACATCTTTAAAGAAACAGCAAAAATAACGGCTTGAAGCACAAATTACCTTTTGTAATGCCCTTTGGACCCCAAATTTCTGTGTTGAGATGAAGGAGTCCAGAAGAACTCGTATTGCCATATCCACATCTTCTTGAGAAACATAAGTCCTGAGATGCATCCTTGCATGTGCTTCTGACATCCGTATCATTGACTCAATATGCCTTACAGCTACTGAGACCCCTTGGCCATGCTGCAAATCAAACAATTGAAAGTCAAATGTTTGAAGCATTGAAGGTGCCAAAACATCTCACTAATTGAATGAAGAAGGAGAAATTTTGAAAGGCATACAGATGATTCTCTTCTCAGTTCAGCGTATACATGTTTGAGCTTATCCTGGTCAGCATCATGCAACTTTGGGAAGTAATTTTGCTTTGCGTAGGTTATATACTTCTTCAGCATGTCTTGAGAAAGTATCTGAGTAATAAAATTTCAGTACAAACTCTCAGATGTATAAAATAAAAATAAAAGAAACTTATAGTACCTCAGGATCTGGAGGTCTTGTTGACGCAGTTAAATCTTCACCTGTGTTACTTGCATTGTCCAACATAGCCCCCTTGGGCTGTGATTTGGCATGACTGTCCACCACAAACTTGGCAAGCATTTCATCTGTAACAGGGTCGACGATGTCCTGCATTCAAAACTTTTAATGAGTAAAAACCATTTTAAATAGCTTACGAGCTTATCAACAGACAAAACAAAAAGATGGACTAGGATTTGGAAGTGACCTTGACAACACACAGCACATCAAATCGGGATATTATTGGATCTGTCAATTCAACATTTTGGGAAAAGGTCTTCGATGAGTCATATCTGATAATAAATTACAGTGATTCTTAGCTCACGTAAAATGAAAATGGTAAACCAAAATCTTGCTTTCATCTCCTAATTTACCTTCCACCAATAGGATTTGCTGCTGCTATAACACTGCATCGGGCTTGTAGAGATGTCACAATTCCTGCTTTTGATATACTGATGCTTTGTTGTTCCATCGCTTCATGGATACTTACCCTGATGTCAGGAATACACGACAAATACTTATCATAATGATTAATAACAATGTCTGCCAACATCCGAGTAGTGAAGAATTTCTCACCTGTCCTGATCGTTCATCTTGTCAAATTCATCAATTAGGCATATCCCTCGATCTGCTAGGACAAGCGCACCTCCTTCCAGTGTCCATTCCCTGGTTACAGGGTCCTTATGCACAGCAGCTGTAAGTCCAACTGCAGAAGCTCCTTTTCCTGTCGTGTAAACAGCTCTATGGGCAGTTTTTTCAACATACCTACACATTTTAATAGATCTAATAATTGCTCCAGAAGAATTATGTGAACAGCAAAGTCACTTCAATTTAGCAGGTTCACGTTTCCAGCCATTACTTGAGAAACTGAGATTTTGCAGTGCCAGGGTCTCCCAGAAGGAGAACATTAATGTCGCCTCTCAGTCGATGATTTCCTTTAGCATATTTCTCCTGCCCTCCAAACATTGCAAGTGCAATTGCTCTCTTGATGTCTTCATGGCCATAAATGGATGGGGCAATGGACTTAATAATCTGCATGTCAAGTTTTAGATGAGCTACACATATAATGGACAATAAGTTGTTCAAGAAAGAGAATGTCAAGAAACAGTATGTCCAGACCCTTTCCCCAATCCTTGGATCCTTAGCCAATTTCTCAACCTCTGCTTTGTCCTCGTCAGTAAGTTTATAAACAGAAAAGAGATCTTGCTTTTTGGAAACATAATTTGCCTCAATCACTGTTGCGAAAACGGGAAAGCCATTTTTGGTATTTAAAGACAAGTCAAAGTTATTCGTGTAGATGCCTGTCACTTCCTGAAAACCACAAAGTATCAAAAGTACGGAAGGAGGATATTGCTCTAAATTATAAAGAAAGCACATCGAGTAGCTTCAACATACAATTTCTTCTCCTGGACGAGCACAATCAATTAGATCGTTCAGAAGTATCACTTCCTTGTATCTCGGCAATCTACCAGCAGGTACAATTCCAGGACTCTCCTGAAGAGTGAGTTTCTGGTAATTCCTATAAACAGTCTGCAAGAGAAACTAGTTGGTTGAAACCAAGGAACTTGCAAGCTGCAGGCTAACCAACTATGCATTATACTACTTGAATAATTGGCAATTCAATCAGCAATATCATTAAAGAACTCGAGACTGAATCAAGTTTTCAGCAACAGTGATAAGAACTAACCTGCTCAATGTTGATGGTAAATGGGCCTTTGGATTGGCATTCAGGACATGAGCCCACTTTAACTTCTGAATAAGAATTCTGGAAGAAAGGACCAAGAACAGTGCCACATTTGTTGCAATCATATTTCACCTGCTGCAATTGAGGAAAAACTCCAGATCTTCTAGTTACAACTCCCCCTGTTCGGATCATAGTGTTCAAATGGATTTGCCTAGATGAGAGGGGAAAAAAGTCACAGCTGCATCAATGCAACAAGAAAGAGGATATATTCACTGAAGCAATTGCGATTCCCTACTACCTAATATCACGAAGCTGATCATAGACGGGAAGGTTAGTGATACGGACGTATAGCTTTTGATGGATGTTCTTGTAGTTTGGGTGAAAATCAAAGACAACACGCTTAGCAACCTCTTCCATGACCTCAAGAACTGATTGGGGTGCATCCGCAAGCCAAATTGCAACATTCGGATGAACACGTATAAATTGTTTGTAATCTATTTCCAAGCTGCACTGGTTAGCTGCAAAATAAAATACAAACAGCAAGTATAAGAAAAATTCTTGTGAATTAACAATGAGCTGAACTTCTTAATAGAAGGAAAGTTGGGCATACCTAACACCATCTCATTTATGATACGAACATATTCAACTTCTTCATGCTGATTCCTTGGGTTTACATATGTAAGCAAGAATTCCCTGAATTTTCTGGCAATAAGCCGCCGCACTTCATCTCTTGTTACCCACTCCCTTAGTGTTCCTTGGACACGATACATGTTCTCGTCCTCATCATGATATCCATCCTATCAAGCATCACAGATATTCAGCTTTTAAAAGAAAAAAGTACTAATAAAGCTTCATTTCATCTAAAGTGAAGAAGTTAATGACATGTGCACTAAATTTCCACCTCATAAGGGTCGTCATCAGTATGGTCAGTCATGGGAACATCATCTCTTGAGTGTGCAGGTTGAGACCTCCCTGGTGAACTTAACAGCGGACCATCAGTATTCTCGTCACTTCTTGCTCCATATGACGGCCTAAAATCAGCTCGCAGCCTTTTTGGATGTCTGTAGCTGATGTCATCATCTGTGTCTGTAAAAAGAGAATGCTCACCATAAGACTACTTAAAGAGTAGTTGTCAACTCTGGCAAGATGGGTTAATTTAGAATGTCAAGCTGGAAATCCAATTCCTATGTAGAGGTCCCGTCATATGTATACATGATATGATACCTTCTTATGTTTTAACAGACAAAGAGATCACCAAAATTTGATGTCACATGAACCAAATGAAAACAGACAGTTTCTTTATAACTGCACCCATCTTGACAAGCAAGTAACAACAATCTGCTTAGCTTAATTAGACAGGTAAACTGGGTAAGAAAACAATCAATTACTAAAACCAATAGAACAAGGATCTTGTGACTGAAAATCACATATAATAAACTAGCCAAAAGGAAAATAGCATTTCATTGATTACCCTGATCATGAAGCATCCGTGGTAGCTTCCTATCAGCAGCAGCAAGTCTGCCATCCCTGGTTTCAAGTTCAGCCTCTGCTGCCCGGCGATCAGCCATTATCTGCTCCATATTCCTATTATCATCCATTGAGTCATCCAGCCCCAAAGACTCATACTGGTCCTGCTCATTCATTGCAAGATAGTCGCTGCACAATATCAACTGTTTCAATCAGAAAACAACCAATCTGGGCAACTCAAAACATAAAGCGCAGCATGAAAAGGGATCAACAGATAGGAATCCATGTAAAAATAACATTTCTTCCACTTAATTATCAATCAAAAGGACGAATAAAAGGAAATTCTGTACTGAATCGCGGTGATGAACTTACTCCAAGTAGTTATCATCATATAGATCCTCGCCCTCGATATCATCATCCTCACCGCCACCATCAGCATCCCCGTCGTCTTCAGGAAAGACATGCGGATCCACTTCAGCCTCACCATCGTGATCAGAAGAAGAATCACCAGCGTTCCCACTGGTGTTCGGCGGCAATCGGTCTGTGCTAAATCCCGCCGATGTCGGCGATCCCGGCGTCGATGGGTCTTCCGAATTATCCTAAAACAAATAAAAATCACGATAACAACAAAAACTGCAAAAACTTGGATACGAAGTTTGATTAGAGCTAAAATAAGAAGACAAATTTTCACCATTGCGAAATCGAGAGCTTTTGCTTTCTGCGTTTCAATCTGATCTGGTTGTCGGCGGGAGATGGAGGGCAACAATTATATAGAGTTAGAGAGATTTTGGCGGGAAGGGTTCGCGCCAAAACAGCTCATTCAACGGGCCCAAACCTAACTGGACTAATGGGCCTGAACCTGGGCCGAGATATTGCTGTTGCCTGTTTGGAAAGACACAGAAAAGAAGCTCCCTATCTCCGAAGGACATGCGACGTTATGACGTGGCGGCATATGAGTGGAAGGTTCCACGTATTCTGGTTTATCATTGGCCGGGACAACACATGCCTAGCTATTTAAGTGGGTAGTCTTCTATCTCCCTTTCCTCTCTCTCTCTATTTCGCAAAACTCGCGAAATTCTTTGTTCAGATCTATCGAGTCTGGTTTAAGAAACGGTAATCACTCTTACTAGTTCTTTCGATTCTCGAAATTTGTCTCTATAGGAATAATATCTGATCGGCATATCTTTTTGTTCATATTGTTAGTGGAGTGATGATGGATCGAAGAGTGATCGCGCTGTTGCTGGTGGTTCTGTTGGCTTTCTTCTCTATGAAGACTTGGGCTTCGGATCCGGTAACATTTGTTTGGATTTATGCTTCTTTAAGAAGTTTTTGAGTTTGGTTTTGAGTGTACTGATCTATGAATGGGTTCTGATGCAGGTGTTTTACGAGTCTTTTGAAGAATCGTTTGAAGGAAGGTGGATTTTATCGGATAAGGAGGACTACAAAGGTAGCGACTTTGTAGATCCACTAATAGTTGTTGCTCTACTTTGATCTGTTTTCTTGATTTGGTGATGCTTCTTAGGATTGTGCTGAAGAGGAAAAAGAATATTTGCTTTTTACCTTTATTATTCTGTAGTAGCTTGATCTATTGGGCTTCGGCTTTCTGGTCTGGAATTTACCTTCACAATCAAATTTCTGATTTTCTGAGTGAATGAATTTGATCACTTCATCAACCTGCTTCTTGACCAAATTAAGCATTCTAGTAAGAGTAATAGTGCGTGCTTTATTTTAGCATGCAGCAGCAGAAGTTTAAGATCGGTAATGTACGGGTAAAGTTATCGGTCTTGCATGTTATGGATCCAACTTTCATTACAATGTGTGAATGCACAATTTTGTTGGATTTTTATGTTAATACAGCTTGACTGCAATTCACATTTATGTTACTTCACTGCCAAGCTGCTCTTATTTCAAGTTCTTGTGGACCTTGCTCTGTGACAATGCAGTTAGTATTTGGTTCTGCAGTTTCCTGCATATCCTGATAGCCCACATAAAGTTGGAATCTTAATGTTGTAATTTGGAAGTAAGACAGCCTCTAAACATTTCTGTAGATAAGTTATATAAAGCCATGTCAGTTAGCTAGTGAGAAGATTCAGTTATATGTTTCTGTTGATTGAATTTAACACAAATAGTTATTGGAAGATAATCTTGTTTCAATATGTCTTGGTTAGAAGAGTTTCCTCTTGTTGAAACTGGGAAGAAGAATGAATCAAGGCTAGGCACACTGCTTTCTGCGCTTAGGAGAATAATCTTGCCAACATACTAAGTAATTTTAGTTTTGGAATTATCTTTAGCAGTAGCATTGTAACGTGCATTTAATTGGTGCACGTACACAGATTCTGTATGTATGCACATGAATAAACAAGGGAATTAGCTTTTCATATGAACTGTATTGCTTTAGGAGGAAAATGACTCCATGTCTTCGAGTTTATTTGAAGCTTTTGTAGTTCAGAGTATTGGTAATTGCTTGTATCTAATAGTTTAGTTGCGCCTTTTGAGTTTCCTGAGTAAATTTGCTTACTTATGTGGGATAGGTGTATGGAAACACTCCAAGAGTGATGGACATGAAGATTATGGTCTTCTTGTGAGTGAGAAGGCGAAGAAGTATGCCATCTCAAAAGAACTTGATGAGCCTGTAGAAATCAAGGACAAAACTGTTGTTTTGCAATTTGAAACCCGCCATCAGAATGGTCTTGAGTGTGGAGGTGCATATTTGAAATATCTGCGTCCTCAAGATGCTGGGTGGACCCCAAAGGATTTTGATAATGAGTCCCCTTACTCCATCATGTTTGGTCCTGACAAATGTGGATCAACAAACAAGGTCCATTTCATTCTTAAGCATAAGAACCCCAAAACAGGGAAATATATTGAGCACCATCTCAAATATCCGCCGTCTGTTCCATATGACAAGCTTACTCACGTTTACACTGCTGTCATCAAACCTGATAATGAGGTGCGGATTTTGATCGATGGGGAGGAAAAGAAGGAGGTCAATTTCCTATCAGCTGATGATTTTGAGCCAGCACTTATCCCACCAAAGACTATCCCAGATCCTGATGACAAGAAACCTGAGGATTGGGATGAGAGAGCCAAGATTCCTGATCCTGATGCAGTTAAGCCTGATGATTGGGACGAAGATGCTCCCATGGAAATTGAGGATGAAGAGGCTGTCAAGCCTGAGGGATGGTTGGATGATGAGCCTGAGGAGATTGATGATCCTGAGGCAACAAAACCTGAAGATTGGGATGATGAAGAGGATGGCGAGTGGGAGGCACCAAAGATCGAAAACCCCAAGTGTTCTGAATCACCTGGTTGCGGTGAATGGAAGAGGCCCATGAAGAGGAATCCAGCCTACAAGGGTAAATGGCATGCTCCCTTGATTGACAATCCGGCTTACAAGGGAATTTGGAAGCCACAGGAGATACCAAATCCCGACTACTTTGAACTTGATAAGCCTAACTTCGAGCCAATTGCTGCAATTGGTATTGAAATCTGGACAATGCAGGATGGCATTCTTTTCGATAACATCTTGATTGCAAATGACGAGAAGGTTGCAGAATCCTATGTTGAGAAGGCATGGAAGCCCAAATATGAGGTTGAGAAGGAAAAGCAGAAGGCTGAAGAAGAAGCTCCTGGTCATGCTGATGGACTTGCTGGCTTCCAGGTAATTTCTATACTATGCTTTTCATAGTTGCAGCTTGTAAATTTGCTTCGTCCATAATTTCACTCGGGTTTCTAATGCAAGATTTTGGTAAATGCAGAAGAAGGTTTTTGATGTTCTGTACAAGGTGGCCGACATTCCCTTCTTGGAACCATACAAGCTCAAAATTATTGTAAGTACTACATGGCTCTGCTTCAATCCATTTCATAAATTCGTTATAGAAGTGGGCTTTTGGTTTAAGGAATGGCCATATAATTGTGTTTTTCTTTTCCCTCTGAATCTTAACCTTTTTGGATTAATGTTGAAATTAATGGTGTAGTTTATGTAATCCTGCCTTTTTGACTTTGAAATTCTTCCAATGTGCAGGACATCATTGAGAAAGGTGAAAAGCAACCGAACATCACTATCAGCATCCTTGTGTCCATTGTGGTCGTGCTTCTCACAACAATCTTCAGAGTTCTCTTTGGAGGAAAGAAACCTACGGTGAGTGTCAAAACCTTCAAGTAATCTTTGCTGTATCACTTTGTTGTTACTTTAATCGATTTTAATACAGTTGCTTATGCAACTCCTTTCAAATGCAGGCACCCAAGCCTACTGCCGAAACCAACAACACAGGAACCTCTGGGACTGAGAATGCCGAGAGCAGCAGTGAGAAAGAGGAAGAAACAGAGAAAGATGAAACAGCAGCTCCTAGACCAAGGAGGTCCAGGCGTGAGACTTAGTAACGAAATTTTGAGTATGTGTCTGCTGAAGTCGAGGGGAGGGCTTTGAATGTAAAACCGGATTAGCATATCTTCAGAACCTTGTCACGGAAGACCTCTGATCTTTAACCATTTATTATCAGTAATATCTTGGAATATGTTTTACAGAGAATTTTGAGATAAAATTTAGAGCTAGTATTTATGTCAGCTTTTGCAGCGTGATAAGGCAGATAGCTTTCGAAAGTCTTGCGGTAATTTAAAGTACTGGTTGTCACTACCTTCGAATGTTTGCTTTTACAAGTTAAGTACTTACCTGACATCCATGATGTTAGTCTCAACTGAATTTGAACTTCTCGTTTCGCCAAATCTCAAAATTGATACGAGTTGATTGTATTTGGATATCAGAATTTCTGAAGCGAGCTCGTTTATTCTTGAGTCTGTAAAATTATAAAGGTATGGCAGCGACATGAGTTGATCTAATTAAGTTCTCTGCTGGAAAACTCGATGCAGAAGAAGATCAATAGCCCATAGGTCATCATAATACCAGTAATTTTACGTTAAGCAATATCACTGGCTATGTGATTCGGGCAAGTTTGGTACACATGAACAAGAACCATTTTTTAAAATGTAAAAGCAATTTGGGTCCTTCAGCGAAAGTTTTCTTTGTGAATTTTGCCACAGCATGGCACTTTTGACAAACCCGTAGGTTCTTAGTCACCCTTACATTGTGCTGCTTCCAGTGCATATCAAACCAAAAGCAATTATTAGAAGTTAGCTATGGCCTTGAGGAATGCACTCACTCTCCTTATCCATCATGCAAAGCTAAAATCACTTTCAATGAAGATGCATTTGCCTCTCACTTTTATCCATGAAATTTCTGCAGCTGCCAATATATCCTTTCTGACCTTAAGGAAGAGAAAGGGAGGGGTTGGAAATAGCGGAGAGCCAAGGAGATGGGTTGGTTAACAAAGATGTGATAAATGATAGAGATGTGGGCCCATTTTAGAGTAGGTACGAAATTAGTAAAGCCCATGAGAAAAAGAAAATGGGCGTGTTTTAATAAGAATTTTGGATCGACGGAAATTTGTTAAGAGTCAAAAGTTCCGATTTATTTATGAAGAATCGAAAATTTTGGACGTGCGGCTGCGGGCGTTGCACGTGGGCGGGTGGGAAAGAAGAGGAGAGAAGACCGTCCTGCTCATTTGACCGCTAGTTTGTCTCTTTCGTTTTCGAACGCAATTCAAAATCAGAAACTTTGAACGAACTATTTCTAAATTGGAATCAGAACCCTTGTTGTGCTTTGCAGTCCACGCATTTGATTTGAATGTATTGAAAAGAATGGCATATACAATATGTAGAAGCCAATCCTAACACAAACACTCTTCCTCTTCCTTCTTTTTCTCTATCCGACTCGGAAGAAAATATCCAGAACCCAACACATTGACACACACTAGCCAAACGCAGCCTGACTAGCTCGCAAATGTTCCATTGAGCTTTTCTCTCGGACTAAAGTTAAAGGCAATCGGTTCTCTCCGTCCTCTCTATTATACGTCAAGAAGTAGTTCTGTTGTATGAGCCTTTGTTTGGACTGCTGTCTGTTGTGTTGTAATTTGTTATGCTGTGATTCCGTAGCTCCTGCTTTCTTCCACCCATTTTATATCCTGTTGTCCAGCAGTACAGCTACTGTTCTCTTCAAAGCTCAAGCTCCGTCAATCATAGATATATAATACGTAGCTTCTTACGTGGAAAGAGCATATATCCATTGGCTATAAAAACTAAAACAAGGACCTTACGCTAATGATAGGAAAAATATTTTTGATATAGATGATTGTTTTGTTTAATATGAATGACAAAGTAGCTACGCTAGCACAATTTTTAATTGTTTGAGTCACTCGTAAGGCATATATAGTACTAATATATATTTATGATTTGGTTTCTCGAGTTGTTCCTCCTTTAATCGAAGACGCAATTGACACCCAAAGGCAAGGCCACCGTGGATGGTGGTGGTATTTTATAGGATCTCACGGCAACGCCCTCATCTGCAGCGCTGGACGCTGGAGTTACCAAGTGTTTACTGTTTAATTAGCATGAGATGAGAATTTGTTTATTTTAATACGTGTGGATTACTTGATTTTAATAGCGCTTATGAGAGACAATGTAAAAGTATGGAATTTTAGCCTACGAAATTCTTTGGATTCATGCTCGCGGTTCCTACGCTCCGTATGTAACTTGCAAATTATCCGATGTTAGCCTACGAAATCTTTTGGTTATAGGGAGAGAGAGAGAGAGAGAGATCATGAATGCACCACGGTTGTATCCAATATTTGAAGAATATGCTTGAACTGTATTCGATCTCCTACGGCCTGCAAGTTAGCGTGTTATTTTAATACGTGATGATTACTTGATTTTAATAGCGCTTATGAGAGAAATTAAATTTGTTCAATGTAAAAGTACGTCATTTTAGCATCCATCCTCGTTGAATTACTTGCTACGAAGCTCAAAAACTGAAAAACCAAAATGGATCACGATATACGTACACTGATCGATTTGTATTTTAACAGTAGTAATTAATATTGGTTAGAGATGATCAATCCATACTCTTAATTCTAATTCTAAGATTAGTGAAGAAGAAGATCGAGAATAATGAAGGAGTAGCACTGGTCTTTCTCTTCTTTGGAATTCCTGGAAATGTTCTGATTCTTCTTCTTCTCCTGTGTTGATCACTGTATTCGCTAATGGTCTCTAACTTAGGCTTCCAAGTCCTGCTGCAGCACACCAGCTGCCTGTAATCCTTCTGCAACGCTTCCGTCGTGCAAACCTTGCTGCTCATCGTCATCTTCAACCTCTTCTTCCCCGCATCTTGATCTTCTTCTTCTTCTTCTTGACTATCTTCTCCGGTAGTACTGGCGTCATGGACGAGCAGCACTATTCGAAGCTTGCCGGAATCCGTTTTCTGGAGAGTGAATGCGGGTATAAGTTTTTTGGGATCACAGATGGAAGCTAGGGAGAGGAAAGAAAGCGGTGATGAACGGAAGAAGGCTGCGGGGAGAAGGAAGTAAGAGTTTCCGGGAAGAAGCATGTCTCCGGGGGACATGGCGGGCACGTGTTGTCCGATAATAAGCGAGTCCCAACGGCAGAGAAGGTGCTTGGGATTCTTCTCCATTATTTCACCGGCGCCGACAACACCTCTGTAAATTTGAACACCACCTTCATAAAGACTGATCACTCTGACAACTCCTTGATGGGGATGAGCTGCTGCGCTGCTTCTGCCGGCGTCTTCCGCATCGTTGGGGACGCGGAAACACGACGAAGGAGTCATCATATGTAGCCGTAGCAACAACTTGAAACTCAGACGCATCTCTTCTCTCCGTAATAAAAATTGTATAGACTGAGAGAGGAGGAAGGGAAGAATGAGCAGAGCTGGTTCGGTGGAGTAGCGGAATAGAAGAGATGTATAATAATAATAATAATAATATGTAAATGAGAAATAAAAAAAGATTAGAGGGTTGAATGAAATTTGGGTTTGAACGAATAAATGAGCGGATAGGATGGTTTTTGTATTTGGGGCGGGCAGAACAAACAGCGGAGCATCAGGAGACTACCGAGCGGCGGCATTTGATTTGACTGCTTTTGACTTATACATAGAGACTTGTGTGTGTAATAAAAAGGTTGATTATTAACTGAAAAGTAAGATAGTTGGACTACTTGTGGACGAACGGAAAGAACTGCGCGGATTAATTAAAGTTTGAATGACTGACTGACCGAATGAAGAAACGAAAGTAACCAAAAAATAGTTTCAATAAATGGCTGATTGGTTGAAACGAATGAAACAGCAATCTGCTGTTAATATGAATAAATATGAGCAGCAGCATTAGCGGTAGTTTTTTGACCGGACCTGCAGGAAGAAACAATGTTTTTGGATTTCTGAGGGTAATACCATTTGTAAAGAAAGCATTTGTTTATTAATCAATCAATTTTAGTTGCACTCGCAGCAAAATCAGAAGACAATTGAACGATTCATATTATTGTTTAGCGCTTCTAAGTTGAGCCCATTGTAAAGAAAGCAAACCTTGCCCTCTCCGGCCCAGCCTATATAACATTGATATTGATATATGTTCATTTTGGGATCTTAAAATAATTATTGATATTGATTATATGCATTAGCATGGTAACGACAGTACGCATGCACCCCATTTTACATGAATTATAGCCTCTCTTCAAGTTTCGGGTTCATTTAAGAGTGCTTCCTTTTTTTACAAAAAATTATTTTCATTAAAATAAAATATATTTAAATTATAGATTAAATTAAAACATAATTTTAAAACTAAAATGGAATTTTTTTTGAAAAATCCAATCCCCTTCAACTGTCTAAGTAAGGTTTTCTTTCACTTTAGAAAAAGATAAAAGAAAAACAAGAGTGATCGACCGACCAAGAACACATGGCAAGGATCGGTTAGTTTATGTTTTAGAGTTGCAGAATGGATAGGGAGTAGCAGAAGAGAGCGGGTTGGGTGGGAGTCACATGGAAGGCTTTTCACATTCTCTAAACAAGTCCCCACCCCCATGTTCTCATTCATATACGCGGCGTTTAGAAATTATTTTTTAAATAATATAATAACAATCTTATTTGTTTTTTAATTTTTTTAAATAAAATCTCTAAATATTTATAAATATATATTAAAAATTTAAAAACTATTTTGAATCAAACGCACCCTACAAAACATGTCCCCCCGTGATTTATCTGGCACCCAAACAGCGTTACCATGCCATATCCCCAACCCTACTACTACTACTACTACTACTACTAATGTTTAGTAGGTCCACAGCACATGACCACAACACCACTACACCTTTCTCTCTCTCTCTCTCTCTCTCTGCGCCTCTGCCTGCGACAAATTAACTTGACGAATAAAAGCTTCTACTATTTACTTCCCCTCTCTCCGCTCTATTTTTTTCTTTCTAGCTTCCTTGAAAATACCATTAGAGATATGGCTTCTCTTTCTTCTCCTTCTAGTAACACTACTGCACCCGTACTAGTGGTTATTCTGTTTTGCTTATTGGGCATGTCCGCCGTGACCTCCATGGCTGCTGCGCCGAGAAAGCCCGTCAATGTCCCCTTCCAGAAGAACTACGTACCTACTTGGGCATTCGACCATATCAAGTACTTCAACGGCGGCAACGAGATCCAGCTCCACCTCGACAAATACACTGGTAGCTAGCTAAACATTCATATATTATTGCCTGCCTTCTCTTTAAATATTTCTATTTTGTCGCAATATGTAAACATTTTGAAATTCTTCATCGTCGATCGAAAGGAACTGGGTTCCAGACCAGGGCTTCCTACCTCTTTGGCCACTTCAGTATGCAGATCAAGATGGTTCCTGGAGATTCTGCAGGCACGGTGACCGCATTCTATGTATGTTTCTCGACCGCGCATTTCTCCTTGTCAATTAATTTCAAGATATTATTAGCGATTTTTTTGTTCTGTTCTGTCAGCTTTCATCTCAGAACTCGGAGCACGACGAGATAGACTTCGAGTTCTTAGGCAACAGAACTGGGCAGCCGTACATACTGCAGACCAACGTGTTCACCGGCGGGATGGGAGACAGAGAGCAGAGGATCTACCTCTGGTTCGATCCCACCAAAGACTTCCACTCCTACTCTGTTCTCTGGAACATGTACCAGATCGTGTACGTAGCTCCGTCTCTGTCTTCTCTCTTCTTCTTCTTCTTCTTCTTCTTCGTTCCCTCTGCTTAATTAATTTTGATTTAGTCTGTCGTCATCTGATTGCTAGTTAATTTGAAATGAACGAAGGAAACAAGTTGGAGTTATTGGACATGATGAAATCACGAATTAATGTTACTGACGAGTGAAGTAGTTAGTAATGGTGTCCAACCCAAGCACCGCAAGATACGAACACGACAGAGGGCTCCTTCTCCAATCAATCTTATTACTTCAAATAAAATATTTAATTCAAACAACTTCGTGGATATCGAAACGTTCACGTGATCAGCCGACAGTTCTCTGCAAAAAGACTCTGATGGTCTTTTTTTTCTTTACTTCGGCATTTGAATATGATCTGATTTGAATTTCTACTATCTATTACCGGGACAAATATTTTACTCTCTGCTTTCTCCATGTTCGGATCTTCTGATTACTTTATGCAATCTGTTGACCGTCCTTATACAAACAAGCTCTTTATGCATGTTTTTTTGATCAATGATATACGCACGCGCAGCTTCTTTGTGGACGATATACCCATCAGAGTGTTCAAGAACCAGAAGGATCTCGGCGTTCGGTTTCCTTTCGACCAGCCGATGAAGCTTTACTCCAGCCTCTGGAACGCAGACGACTGGGCGACGCGCGGCGGTCTGGAGAAAACCAACTGGGCCAACGCACCTTTCGTCGCCACTTACCGCGGCTTCCATATCGATGGCTGCGAGGCTTCCGTCAATGAAAAGTTCTGCAGGACGCAAGGGCAGCGCTGGTGGGATCAAAAGGTCTTCCAGGACCTCGACGCAGTGCAGTACCGCCGACTCCGTTGGGTTCGCTCCAAATTCACCATATACAACTACTGCATTGATCGCTCAAGGCTTCCTGTTGTCCCGAAGGAGTGCAAGAGGAACAGGGATATCTAGGGAGTACTATATTTGATGAACTAGCGAATTGAATCTTCAAGCATCAGAGTATGAGTGTAGCTACGCTAAAAAACGAGTTAAATTTGAGCCTTTGAATGTTTACTTATTAGTTGGTTTTGAGTTTCATGCTTTTTGGCTGTTGGTTCGCATGATGTTCATGTATACCCATGACAAATGTAGCTTTGCGGTTGCCGACAATGCAAACGTAGGAGGCTTCTATGATTGCTTACGAGATTAATAGAAAAGATTGAAGTTAGTCAAATAAATTATTGTGATGATCATGATGCCATCGACCTACATAAAATAAAATCAGCAAGTTGCATGCACATACAGCAGTCAATGGCCATTAGATAGTCGCCGTTGTTACTGATAATTAGAAAAGAAAAAACTCCTTTCATGCTTTAATTGATATTGAATGCTTGAATATACAATTTTTTTTTCTTCTGTGTATTGGAATGATAACTATTTCTATCTCATGAATAGCAAATATCTAATCTAGTCTTTAGCCAAAATCCTTAAGAGGAAAAAGATATCCAGACGTACAGAGATTTGCGAGAAGAAGAGAACAAACAGTACTGATCTGACTCGTTGCGTATACACAACACGATTTCAATGCGCCTGTCTTAACGAAGACGACCGACGTTGTGCTTTGGTTGCTTACGCTGTTCCATTCATAGATATATTAATTCATGGTCAAGGACCATATGTAGTTGTAGTAATGCAATACAAACAAAGCCAGGACTGTTTATATAATTCTCAAATACTTACGAAAAACATGCATGACGTTGCTTATAAGTTGAAGAAATCGTCATTGTTAATTAATGACTAAAGTCCCTGGGCTGGATTTTATAAAGGCCTAGCTTTAAGTTCATGCTTACTGAAGAAGCTTTACTCGGGCCTTAGCACTGTCAAGACCTCAATCATGATCCAAAGCAGTTGCCGGCCGGCCGTTCCCTTCGTTAGCTTCAACGCATGAAATTTTAGTTAATCTCTAAGAATTTAATAATCAGCTTCTTCTTCTTTGCTCTTCGGTTTGTTGTTCTTCTGCTCCCCCGCAAACCCTAAAGCCCCCAATTTCCGTTCATCGCCTACTCCGCTCCTTCCTTCTACCGAGCTTAAGAACAGAAAGGTAAGCAACTGCTTGATCGTTGTTCTGATTTATTACCATTTTCTTTCCGGGTTCGTTCGATCCTTCGCTCGCATCCCATAGCCCCGTTCCTTGCGCATTGTGTTCCGTTTTGTTATTTTCCCTTTAGATTTCATTTTCTTGGATTGTTCATGTATGACGCATTCGGTTGAGCAATAATCTGCTTTCACTTTGAAAACGTTGTCTTGGTTTGATCTACAAAAGATCACCATATAATTTCTCACTTTACCAATTTTGGTTGGAGAGCAGAAGAATTTCGTAGCGCCTTTGTTTTATTGTGATAAGCCAATTTTGGTTTTGTATTGTTGTTGATTGTTACTGCCGGATTGTTTGTTGCGTATATTTCACTCAGTCCGAGGCACTACCTTCTCTAATTCCAAAGTTCTGTTAATGGTATCGGATAACAAACGTCACCCCCAGTATGGCCAAGCAATTCAATTTCATAAGATCAATGATTTCGGAGAACTAGCAATCTGACATTTTTGCTCGTGAAAAGGTGCAAACTTTTACTTAATTTGTAATCCCCTTCGCTTACTACGGAGTGTGGCATGCTAGATATTGGTTAATAGTTGTATTAGTTTATGTTATGGTCTTGTGTAGATTGTGGAGAAAGAGGAGACGGATGTTGTTTAGAATTTATAAGAGGTGTGGCATGAGATTCTTTTGTAGCATGTGAAAAATAACAGAAGAGCTCTTAGTTATTAAGAATTTAAAAGAGGCATATCATGATGCATTTTATTAGCTATTTCTTGCTTTGGATACTTTTAATGTTTTGGAGATTCCTAGATTGTGCATGAGCATCTTTTCGAATGTCTATATTACTTCTTTATTTCCTTACTTGTAAATAAGTATTTTTCGGCCCTGTGAAGCAGATGATTCTTC
Source organism: Acanthochlamys bracteata (assembly GCA_019914995.1). NCBI lineage: Eukaryota > Viridiplantae > Streptophyta > Magnoliopsida > Pandanales > Velloziaceae > Acanthochlamys > Acanthochlamys bracteata. The sequence continues at coordinate 7,147,821 of CM034141.1, forward strand.
CTTGCGGTGCAGTTTCTACTTGTTTTCGCCTCTACTAGTTACCCTTTTTGTAAAGCATATGTCTTAATTCGTTTATAAACCCTCCTTTCTCACAGATGAATGTGGAGAAGCTACAAAAGATGGCCGCTGCAGTTCGCACTGGTGGAAAAGGCAGCATGAGGAGGTAGCAAATTACGAAATATTGCTCATGATTCAGTGAGATCATCTTTTTATTTCATCTGTATTTCCCTGCTCGCAATTCTTATGATGTAAAACTCTCAGGAAGAAGAAGGCAGTCCACAAGACCAACACAACTGATGACAAAAGGCTCCAGACTACTTTGAAAAGGATTGGGGTCAACACAATCCCTGCTATAGAGGAGGTTAACATTTTTAAAGATGATCTGGTCATCCAGTTCATGAACCCTAAAGGTACTCATGTATGTGATCTTTCTTTCAGTTGAAAGTAATAGTACTTGTCTATGTGACCTTTCTTTCATTTGAAAGTAATAGTAAAGTTATGTTTATTTACTTACTAATGATCGTGTATTTCTATGCTAATTCTAGTGCAAGCTTCCATTGCGGCAAACACATGGGTGGTGAGTGGTGCTCCACAAACGAAAAGTAATTCTCTTCACCTAATTTCTTTTCAAGGCAGAATTGCATGGCGTTTTTAGTGAAGTTTAGTATTCGACATTATTAGTGTTTAAATGTTGCTTGCTGTCATGATTTTCTTGCTTTTGACAGAGCTTCAGGATCTGCTACCAGGGCTTATTTCTCAACTAGGTATGTAATGTAGCTGATAGAAAGTTATGCTTATCACTATATTTTAGTCAAGTGATTGCTCCTTATCATGCAACCAGTTTGCACAAATTTACAGTTGCCTCAACCCTGATGAAAGTTTATCCTTTCAGGCCCAGATAACTTGGAAAATCTTAAGAAGCTCACGGAGCAATTCCAGAAGCAAGGATTGGCTGCTGAGGGCAATGCACAGGGAGATGATGATGATGACGTCCCCGAGCTTGTGCCTGGAGAGACATTTGAGGAAGCTGCTGAAGAGAAGAAAGAGGCAGCTGCTCATGAGGAGAAGAAAGAGGGTGGTGATGTTAGGTGATGTTGAAGAAAAGAAAGAGGGTGGTGATGTTGAAGCTGGTCGTGAGGACTAAAAGGAGTAGTAGATGAGGAGAAACGGATCCGAGTTGTATTTCTTTATCAGTTTTTGTTTTTCTTATGCTTGCCTTTGTGTTATGATATCCTGAAACAAAGAAGCTCGTCCGACATATATATTTATGAACTCCTCGGTAGTGTTACATGCTCCTAGTTTTGCAATTATTGAAGATGATTCTCAGTATTCTACTGCCTAATAGAAATTGCAATAACCTTGTGTTGAAGTTAAATACATTTACTTCTGGTGTTGCCTTTTTATAAGTTTAGGTTTTTTCTTTTTAAAGTTTTGAACTTGAAATGCTCTTTCTGTTGGATCATTCTTCATAGTGTATTACTGAATGAATGGCTAGCTATTCTAGTGGATCTTGCGGTTGTTTGGTTCACCATTCTCTGGTAATGTTACAGGTTTTACAGTTTTTTGTTTTCGTTGGTGATAGAGTTGAGCTTTTTAGAAGATAATGTCTCACAACTATTCATCTGAAGACGGGAATTTTAGATATCAGCCAGCAATTTCAAAATTTATTTTTACATGAGAAAAAACGACAGTAGGTAGTTTAGTTAAAATTATTGTGGATGAAGAAGAGATGGGCTATCCTCAGCCATTCGTGCCCGTGAATGGCAACCACGTAGTCGCCGCCGATGTCAGTCAGCGCTGCGTCTGCCGGTGAAGCTCTCTCTCTCCTCGACTGCCCTCGCTCTCTTCATCATGTCAAGGCAGCACACGCCCGCATACTCCGCTTACGGCCAGCCGCCCTCCGTGACCCCAAGGTGCTGTCGAAGCTCGTCAGGCTCTACGCAGAATTTCACTGCCGCCCTGACCTAGCAGAGTCTCTCCTGCTCTCTGTTTCCTCACCGACGACTTTCTTATGGAACCTCACCATCCGGTCCCACTTCCTCTCCGGCGACCCTCTCTCCTCCCTCCGTCTTCTCCGTCTCATGTTCGCGGTCGGCGTCCGTCCTGACAAGTTCACATTCCCCTTTGCCGTCCGAGCTGCAGCTGCTCTACCTGACCGCACTGTCGCTGCTGTTCTCCACGCCGCCGCTATCAAGTCTGCTGCCGCCCTCTACCACCATGACCCTTTCCTCCACCACGCCTTCATCCAGCTCTACTCCTGTGCAGCTGACCCGGACTCAGCCCGCAAGGTGTTCGATGATATGCGTGCGAGAAATGTTGTTTCTTGGACCGCCCTTGTTTCTGGTCTCATTGAGTGCGGCCTGCTGGAGGATGCGTTGGCGGTCTTTGAGGCGGCTCCCGAAAGGAATGTCGTCACTTGGACTGCAGCTATTGACGGCTGTATACGGCTGGGACGGCCTGATGAAGCTTTTGATCTATTTAGGAGGATGCTGAGGGAAGGAGTGGAACCAAATGAGTTTACGTTGGTCGCGCTGCTGATGGCCTGCACGGAGCTGCGGAGCTTGAACTTAGGCCGGTGGGTGCATGAATTGGCATGCAAGAATGACAGGTTCCAGAGGAGCGTCTACGTGTCCACGGCCCTCATTGACATGTACAGTAAGTGCGGCAGTTTGGAGGATGCTCAGAGAGTGTTTGATCAAATGCCAGTGAAGACCTTGGCCACTTGGAATTCGATGATCGCAGGATTGGCAGTTCATGGGAGGGGAAGTGAAGCATTGTTGCTTTTCAAGGATATGGGGGAGAAGAAGGTGAAACCAGACAGCATCACTTTTGTCGGACTCTTGATTGCTTGTGGAAGGCAGAATCTTGTCAGTGAAGGTTGCAAGCTCTTCATAAGGATGGTTCAAGAATTTGGGGTTGTTCCTAATAATGAACACTGTAAATCTATGGCGGAGCTTTTGGAGCAAGGTGATGCAACGGAGGAAGCACGCAGTGAATTAAATAACTTAGTGAAGGAGCTGGACATCAGACAGTTGAGGTTGCTGTTGAAGCAATGTGAAATGCATGGTAAGATCCAGCTTTGGAAAGTTATTTGTGATCGACTCCGTGTTCTGGAAGTTGTGGCAAATGGAACTACAGTAGTTGATCAAGATGATGCTTTTGTTGGTTGGGAAGTTGGTTGAATGAGTAGGTGAATGTAGAAGCTGATTACGTACATGGTTCTGGGATGGATTCTCAGCTGCTAATGTACGCAAACAACTTATGTAGCTTGGTTTTGAACATAGAGGTGGCTCATGCCAATAATTTTCTGCAAAGAGATGAGCACCAACGACATAGACATCAGGTACACTACCCTGCGGCATTCACCCTGTCCTTTTTAACTCTTCGAGGAAATGTTCTCTTCCATCACTAAGTGCTATATTCATCATACTCTTGGTTGAATTTTCATTCTTATTTTGTTTCGGAACTTCTTATAAAAAGTTTGAAATAATTGCGGCAGTTACTTATTTTCAATGCATTGCTTCACGGTTTGGCGAACTGCGGTCCTCACCATGAAAGAAATTGTGAACTAGACATCGATCTTTCATTTACCCTGGTTCTTCTAATGTGTGCATGTCTGTAATCATACTGATGCCTAGGTAATTATGTTCTAAGTACACAACTAATTTAACAATGTCTAGGTCATGATTCTAACGAATCCCAGGAGTTGTTACTTTGATAAAACAAGCTAACAGGAGTTTTATATATATATATATATATATATATATATATGTGGAGAGTTCAAAATTTACTCATCTGAATAAACAAAGCGAATAGCAACACTAAGTTAGAATGCTGAAGGGAGTAAATTGCATTACCTAATGCAAATCATGTAGATACACAAAAGCACTTGTGACTAATAGCAACAAGAACCATCTCAATTAATGCCAAAGATCTGCATGGAAAGAGAACACGAATGACCTTCTCCACCAATGTCGTCCTGCTTCCTCAACCGGGCACAGACATTACACTCCACATCCGATGGATTTCCCAGAGGTGAGGGTTGCAATGGGGGCCAAAAAGTGCAGCCGCAGTTACAGACAAATCTCACAAAGAAGTGAGCATGCGGAAAGTCATATCCGCATCATCCCCTTGTCCTTCATTATCATAATTTTCTTCTTATTTCATGGTATTAAAATTTTCGAGCTCATTTTCTCCACTGTCCTTCTAATTCTTGTCAACCTCACAGCAATCACAGTTTGCACTCGAATACATAGCCTTCCTGAAGCCTGATGCTGGCGGTCCTTGTACTTCCAGTTGACTGGAAAGTATCTAATGCAGACCTCACGGCCAGTAGGAATATCGTGGACGACAATGCATGGCAACATTGCTTCGAGGTTCACTACTGGTCATTGTTTCGAGCTAGGCAAAGCGGCAGGGTTCTGGATCACCGCCGATGATCAGATAACGACCTGTGCCCGGGATGTCTGCAACTCTCACGATCGCCGCTGCCGCCGCCGATATAGATAACAAAAGCAACGGTAGTCAAATACATGGGTTAGAACTACTAACTGGGCTACCCTTTGGGCCTTAAGTTAGCCATTTTATATCAGTAGACGTCCTGGGTTAGGCTGTTTGGAACTTTCCTTATTATTTATAACAAACAATACACATATAGGGTTTCTTGTTCTTATAAATCCTCTACTGGTGGCGCTCATCCCCTCTCGGGGAGGCGGCGGTGTCAGACAGCGACAGGCGGCCAGGGACGGAGGTACGATTAACTCTATTTCTGAATCATCTTCTGATTTGAGCCTTTTTTATTGTTAGTGGTTCGTGTCTCCGGTGATGTTACATGTAAAACTTTCGTTCTACCGAGAGGTTTCGCCACTGCGGATAGAATATTTGGAGATCTGAACTGAGGAGCTATTTTTGTTTTCCTTTTTTCTTGTTTGTGCCATGGAAACTTTCTTCAGATCCAATCTCGTTTTGTTTTTTGGTAAATGGCTGTACTCGTAAGTATGCAAGTGCACTTAGAAAAAGAATCAAAGTGGCAGTTTTGTCTCCAATGATGATCAAAATATTAAAACTTTCGTTCTTCCTAGGTGTTAGAATCACAATGCGGAAGAAGAATGGAGACCTGAACTGAGGAGACAAAACTTGTATTATACGTTTTAGAATTAGTTTTGTTTTAGGTTTTTCATGTTTCGTCTGTAGTTTAGATGTTATTAAAATGTGAACTGAATGGTGGTGAGAGTTATCTTGTTGTGAGTATCGTGAAGGTGGTATTTTCATCCCTATGAAGATCAGATATGTTAAAGTAGTGGACTGATGAATGTCCTTGATGAAAACATTCTATGATGCTGAGGGAATTCTCAGAGATTCGACAACTTTGTCCTGATTTGAATTTTTCATAGATGTCTTGCATTGAAAAGTGAGTGTTCACTCATCTTAATATCAGTGTGCCTGTTTTTTAGAAGAAAAAGAAATCTGATTTCATGTACATATTGTAGTGCAGCAATGCCTTGCTTGTGAGTGATCATGAACTGACAGCATCTCCCTGTGATTGAAGTTTTTTATTTAGTTTCAGCCTTGTCTGAACATAAAAACTTTGTTGACAACTTCATACTAGTTCTGAGGGAGATGTTCAGACTAGCATCATATACCTATGTTGTTTTTTTTATCTTAGAAGGAGCTGCACATTATTCTTCTATGATCTAATGTCTCTGCTGCTGAGGGGAAATCCTCAGCTTAATACCATGTACATATTTCGGAGGAGCTGTGCATTAATCTTATATCCACTGATATCCCTTTTTCACCTGGAAGGAAGAAATGGGTTGCAGACCTGCTCATTGCTAAAGGCAGATAAAAAATAAGCCTTACCCAAAGTCAAGGTACTGCAGTGGTATCCCAGACCCCAAGACTCGAACCTATGATGTTGGGATTAAAAAGAAGAGCGGGGATGAGTTCCCGTCGATGTCCACCATGTGAGATGGGAGAAGGAAAATGTGTTTAGTGAGGCTCTTGAAGTTGTTCTAACTGTCTGCAACGAGTGCATGATCAAGTATGCTGGGATAGATGCTTTCCACCTGCCTGTTAGGGATCATCCGTTCTGTGTACTTAGGATCAACAAAATGTTGCCTTGTGCTAGTGCTGATGGAAATGAGAATACTGTTAACCCTATTCCATGTACTTAGGATAAACGGGAAACCCTTAACAAGACTTTGTAATCCTGATGGAAATGAGAATATTGTTCGGTTTTGATCTTTGCTTTTGTTTTTAGTTTGAATTCATTGGTATCCTTATAGAGCAAGTTCTCTGAGAAATATTTAATTTTGTTTGGTTAGTTCTGGTTTTGACAATTGTATTGGAAACGGTTTGTTATACATGGCAAAAGCTTTCCTTGCCATATGAGGAACCTGAACTTAGAATGTTCTGGTATTCGCAGCTGCTGTTTGAACTATTTATGTATGGTATAATTGTCTTTGTGTACGCACTAAAATATTCGGTAGTTGAAATTGTACTAATACGCATATAGAAATACGGGTCGGATATCCGAAATATGGAGGCTATTTTAAAACCCGTAACCAATTTCTGTTCACGAGGAAAGTCTATTTATCTTCTTCTCTGCTGCTCGTCTTCGACAGACACGAGAAAATAGAGCGAGAGAGAAAGCATGACAGCTGGAAGAGAGATGACAGAGATCAGCCAAGGATCCGCCGGCGGTGGTGGAGGAGGGGAACTGGTGAACCATCTTAACCAGCTACAGGTGCGGTTCAAGGAAGTGGAGACCCGTTTCCGTTCGTGGGTTGGCCGGCAGCCGCTGCCCGTCGAGGCAGCCGTAGTCACCGCCACCAGCGCCGCTCAGGGAGCAGCAATCGGTGGGCTTATGGGAACACTCACCGCTGACCTCTCCCTCCCCACGCCATCGACACCTCCTAATGGCAAAGCAACCCCTTCCTTCAAGCAAGCTGAGGTGCTCTTTCTCTTGAGAAGAACAAAATTTTAATTGTTAAACGTTTTTCGTGGCTATCTGAATCTAACGTTGTTAACTTCTTGTTATTTCATATTTGCAATGTTTTTTCTCAAAATTTTAGTGTTATTAGAATGGCCGGTGAGACTGTTCAAATGTGAAAAGTTAATAAGACGTGCAGCAACCTTGTACCTCCTTATGCTCCGGAAATCTGCATTTTCAATGCAGTAGTGTACATGTTTATCAAGTAGTAGTACTCTTACATTTCCGATTGTTTATTTATATGAGCTGTTTCGTAAGTGATGGTTTGGCTTCGCTGTAGTTCATCAATTGATTATCATTATGGAGAATCAATGTGACAAGAAAAATTCATTGGTGTTCTTTTAGAGCCAGAAAAACTTCTTTAAGGACAACTCTTCATAAGTTTCCAAAGTTTGTGTCTTTCCTCCTTGCTTGGATGCTTATGAGATACAATCATGTCAAATCAGGCTTTTGTGGGTGGTCCCTTGGTGCAAGCTCGCAATTTTGCAGTGATGACTGGTGTAAATGCTGGCATATCTTGCGTCATGAAGAGAATTAGAGGAGTGGAAGATGTGGAAAGCAGGTAAGATAATGCAAACGCCTATCATTTTTTTCCTTTCATTTATTGCAGAGATAACTTGTTTATCTCTGATGTCTCAATTCTTTTGTGTTTGTTTTATTGTGCTTGGAACTTTTATTAACTTGGCACCTCCTATAAAGATAATCAAATTATATCTATTCTGTGGGCATTTACTCCATCTAGGCTGCCACCATTCTGATTTAAGGAAAGCACCTGTTTTGACAAAGATAGTATTCAAATCATTGTGACTGGAGAGAGCTTAGCCAAGCACATGAGATCTGTATTTTGGCTTTGTTTGACATTTTTTGAATTTAAACCAAACTGATGAAGGTTGACTAGGTAATTCTGTGGGCATAAGTCTGTCTCGTTTTTAGCATGTGAACTGTTCCCCTTCTTATGCTGTGTGGTATGGTCGTTTTCCCAACTTAGTTGTTAGAATTTACCTGATAAAGTACTCTATACAGCATGGTGGCAGCTTTTGGTTCTGGAGCTGCATTTTCGTTAGTTAGCGGCATGGGGAGCCCTAACCCAGCACTTAACGCGGTGACGTCTGGGCTTTTCTTTGCTCTTGTTCAAGGTGGCCTTTTCAAGGTATTATTTAGAGAGACTTTGGTATTTTTCTGAGACTTCTGCTCGATTGATTGTGCTTGTGGCCTATGGAATTTGCTGCATCTATATAGACTAGGCATTGCTTATTATCATGTTGAAAACATTATTTTGTCCTCTCACCTATGAACTACCATTCAATTCTAGGAACCTGCCTTTTTTTGTAGTGTTGCTAGGTTGTTACATTGAAGTTGCTAGATCTTCTAGCTTACATAGCTTGGTTAAGCTTGTTTATAGTTTCGCTTAGGTGTGTACTGATCAATGGGTTGCTCAGGAGCTATACTTCCCACTGCCCGTGAACCTTTTTAACTTCTTTTGCCTACTGAGCAAACACAATAACTTAATTTCTGAAGATTACTTTCCTATCTAATAATCGAGTTTGAAAGCTTTTGACCTAGCTTAATTTGGAGTACGTTAGAAATGTAGTTCATTTGCATTCCTAGGTAGAAGGAATATGTTGGATTACACATTTAAACTAGATGTACTCCCATCTAAGCTTCTGAATTTGGTTAAGGATGAAGATGCAAGCTAAAAACATTATTAGTTAGAAATTTATAATTCAATTATTTTTAATGCGTCTTGAACATTGCAGCTTGGTCAGCAATTTTCACAACCAAAAACAGAGGATGTTTTCTATTCTCGCACAAGAAATGTGTTGACAAGGCTTGGCCTCCAAAAGTATGAGAAGAACTTCAAAAAAGGCCTGCTCACAGACCACACTTTACCACTTTTGACTGATAGGTAAACCGTTGCAAATTTCATCACTTAGCACCTAATCAAATTGCAAAGAGTGACGAGGGTTGTCCTGCTTGCTACAGTGCTCTGAAGGATGTCAATATTCCACCTGGGCCTCGTCTTCTCATTCTTGATTATATTCAGAGGTATGCAACAGAAGCTTTTCTTTTTGGTCTGTGTTATGGAGGCATGAAGCTGCGTATGTAACTCGCCAGCTGCTATTTGAGATGTGCAGGGATCCAGAGTTGAAGAAAGGAAGGACTTGTTGATCCCAATATAGAGATGACAACTCAAGTGTTAAGCTCAGTATGCGTGCCACTGGACTACAGAACTTTCAGTTATCGATAGGACTTGTTAGTCTAGAGTGTTTTAGTCTATTGCTTTTGATAATCATGTGGTTTATATAATGTCAGTAAAACATTACTCTCTTAGTGTTTTTGTATGTATATGAATCGCCTCGAGTTGAGTAGATTTGGTGGAATGTGATGGTTAGCTATTAACATAACACTGAACTCAGCAGATGTAATGTTGTTAAGCATTGCAGTGTATGATCATGGTGTCCTGTTTGCAATGCCCATCATCATTATGATCATCATCATATTTTAACTAAGGATGAAAATATCAAACAGATAGATAGCTAACTTATGTAAATTTTTTGATTTGAATCTGATTTATCTATTATTCTTCTGCTTTGAGCTGAAATTGAAATATTAGCTTGGGAGTTAATTTCGCTAAGTTGAGCGCAGAGAGAAGAAAGGAATCTGTTTGTTTGATGAAGCTGGTAGGAAGTGGACGATACGAAACGCAATACCCGAGCAGTTTGACGAGCGAGCTGTCTCCATGCAGAAGAGCGGTCGCCCCGGTAAACCAACCAATAAGAATAAGCTGCGGCTCATTGAGGTAATCATTCAAATCAGATGTGCAGCCCGTCGCACGCAACACTTCACCACAGCCTCCATGTCATTCCACGTAGACGAAAGCTACTCGCAAATCAGACGTGGCGCTCTATCAATGTGGAGGTACAAACCAACCTTAGTACCCAATTCGCAGGCAACAACCTACTGGCTTTCGTCTCCCGCCTCATTTCTCTTCCCTTGTTCTTCACCTTCAATCATTTCCTTCAAAGCAACGAACTAATTTCACAATTTTCTCTCCGACTCATAAGAGACATAGACAGAAGGCAGAGAGAGAGAGAGAGGAATCACCAGAGTAAGAAGAGGATGGGGGCCGAAGTAGAGGAGCAGCGCCGCCTTCTCACGACGGATGCGGAGTCCCAACCTTCATCGCCCCCCGGTGATTCCATGGGTTTGGCCTACCTGCTCTACTTCGTTCTCGGCACCGGTTACCTTCTTCCCTGGAACGCCTTCATCACCGCCGTTGACTACTTCTCTTACCTCTACCCAAGCACTCCCGTCGATCGTGTTTTCTCCGTTGCTTACATGGCCACTGGACTCGCCTTCCTGATACTCATTCTCCTGTGGGCCCACCGCTCCAGTGCTCATCTTCGTATCAACACCGGCCTTGCCCTCTTCGTCGTCTCTCTAATTATCGTCCCTGCAGCCGACGCATTCTGGGTCAAGGGCAGGACACAGATCTATCCGACCTTCTACCTCTCTGTCGCTGCTACAGCCCTCTCCGGAGTCGCTGATGCCCTTGTCCAGAGTGGAGTCATTGGTGCTGCTGGAGAGCTGCCTGAACGGTACATGCAGGCTACAGTCGCGGGCACTGCAGCCTCCGGTAAAACATTAATCAACTCATCTTTCTTCTAATTGTTCTTTCATGCTCTAATCTTGTTTGGATATTTCATTCCACTTTAAATCTAAGTAGCCCAGTGTCAGGCAATTGGTGAAAGAAATCAGGAATTGCTTTTGGAAAACTCAAAATTAATTTCTGAACTGTTTCACTAGCCCTCACCCACCATATACTGCATCAGTGAAATTACATCTTGCTGTGAAGCCAAATAGCGATTGATTTGCATTTTGGAGCTATATGAAGTAATTGTTGGGATGCATAACAAAATGTTAGCTAGTTATTGTCTTTTTTTCTTAATGAATTGTGGATAAAGTTATTGTAAAGAGTGTTTGCCTTAATGTGGATGTTTATAAGCTAAAATTTTAGGGGAACTATGCTGCATTGTTAATACAGACATACAACCTTAGAATGAATAATTTTCCCACCTTGTGAGCCATCTGTACTTGGACCAGAAACGATTAGTAATAGCTTTGTCAATTTTCTCACGTTATCTAAATGGTGAACACATTCTCCTTTATGATTTCTTCGTTTGACGATTTCACATAGTTCTAGATGCTATTTGACACTTGGGAATGTAATGGTCAAAAGTTATTACTTAAATCTAGCTATATCACTTAAATGCAGAAAATGTAGGGGGAACTGGTGTTAACTGTTAAGGAGTCCTGAACTTTGTATTTGTAAGACAAGCTCCAATTAAGGCAATTCATGGTACAAAGGCTCCTTAAGGCAGTTCATCGCAAATTGTACGGGAAAGGCTATTCATAAACATGAACTAGACATAACTTCTTATAGTAGCCAAGGTTTCCTATGCAGCTAAAAGTAGATGACTCTAAGGTTTGCCTTAGTATACCAGTCAAGGATGCAGATTCTTTGTCAAGAGTTATGTTCAAAGTGAATTCGAACTCGATAAACATGTGAATCTAAAGGCATTGAGGACCTTTGTCAAGAGTTACATTCAAGGATTTGCTATTTATTTTTACTCCGCCACTAGTTGCTCTTTCAGTTAAATCTAAGCTGCTTATGGTTAAATGCTTCATAAAGACTTGACTCTCTTGCATTCCATAGTATTAAGTGAAGTGTATGGCAAATAGCTCCTAAAAATAAAAGAAGTAGATATTGTTGTCTCGGCGCATACATTCATGCATCCATGTTTCAAGGAGTATATGTTCAAACACTTGTAAACCCTTGTATAATTGTTCTTGCCAGGGGTACTTGTTTCTCTGATGAGAGTGGTGACTAAGGCTGTGTTCCCACAAGATGCTAGCGGCTTGAGGAAAAGTGCTAACCTTTACTTTGCCGTCAGCATTACATTTATGATTATATGCCTTGTTTTCTTCAATGTGGCAGACAGTCTTCCTGTTATTAGATACTACAAGAACATCAAGATTTTGGCTCAGAAGGAAGAGAGGAGCGAGTTTGGGCCTATGAGTGAATCAGCATGGAGGTCAAACTTGTGGATCGTCGTCGAAAGAGTGAAGTGGCTTTGTTTGGGCAACTTTCTCGTCTATGTTGTTACCCTTTCTATATTTCCAGGATTCATAACAGAGGATGTGCACTCAGAGATTCTCAAGGACTGGTATCCGATAATGCTTATTGCTGGTTACAATGTTTTTGACTTGGTGGGCAAATGCCTCACTGCACTATATCTCCCAGAGGATGGAAAGATGGCTGTTTCTGCGTGTGTTGCCAGACTTCTCTTTTATCCAGTATACTTGGGATGCTTGCATGGTCCCGGTATCTTCCAAACAGAAGTTCCTATGATGGTAGTAACATGTGTCCTGGGCTTAACAAACGGTTACTGCACGTCCGTGCTGATGATCCTTGCCCCCAAACTGGTGCCGATACAACAATCTGAGATGGCAGCTATTGTGATGGTTCTGTTTCTAGTAATTGGACTAACAGCTGGTTCAATTGTTTCATGGTTCTGGGTCATTTGATCCCTCAGATATGAAAGGCGTATGTAACATTAGACAATAATTTTGTACATAGACTGTATAGCCCACAATTCTTCTTTCAAATTGCTGCTTCAAACTGCTAGCTAGCAGCCCTAACCAAATTGTATCGTAATTTTGCTGCAGTTATCACGCTACCATTTTTTTATGTTATTTTATTTACTTTTGCTTATTATCTTCCAGCTACACTCTGCAATTTTTATATTAAGAGATAAGACGGAACAGGGTTGAGCTTCACGGCGCGACACTCGTTAGCGATAGCTCATGGATCCTCGAGTAGTCGTTAACAGTGGGATGTTATCATTCATTTACTTACTATAGCTCATATGGTTAATATCCATGAAAATCTAAGAATTCTGTACTTTTTGAATTTAAAAAAAATCTAAAAAATTAGTAAAAATTTATCTAAAATCGTGAAATAAAAAATTAAAAATGAACGAACTTTTACTCCGAAACAACAAACCTTAGACGGCAGACATCATGCAGAAGCGTTACTTCTCAGGATGCCTTCTCATAGAACTTTGGAACAAAAGCCTCTGGTGGCTAGAAAACTACTTCTCACTCAGTACAGAACTACTAGTAGTTACATGTATTATAGAGGAACTTGTTGGCCAAATGATTGAACAAAAAATTGTTCCGCCAAATGCATGAACGCAGTTAAATTTGTGAGTGATACAGCATTCCAGAATCTTGTGGTGCAAATAAATCATAACTACATCCTGATGCATCCTTCAAGTGCTCATATGAGAGAGTAAGGTCCATAAGCAGTATTTCATCCCATTCACCTAATCCTGCAAATAAAGGACCAGAACAAGTTTAGAAGAAGGAAGCCATAAACAAAACCTTCATAGTTGACAAAAAAGGACCAGAACAATAGGAACCACAGTAAGATTTACCTGTTCACTTGGTGGCATCTTCAATTATGCTGCCCATCAGTCTCCATTTTCTTTTCATGCACCTCAGTGTCCATCTCATCATCATTGGCCTCAGCATCAACCTCATCATCTTTGGCCTCAGTATCCATTTTATCATCGTTGGCCTCATCTCTGGGTTTGCCAGTGTCATTCTTCAAAGCAAATTCTGCAGAAAGCTGGCCAGACTGTAGAGCCTGCATGCAGATAAATAGAGTCAGTAACTGAAACACAAGGTAAAAAGAACATGAACAAGGCATACTAAACAGTGAGAGCATAAGATTGTGCTGTATGCTGCTTAGATACATTTTCAAGCCTGGCAACTTCTTCAAGTGTCTGAGAACTTGCAATTGCTGCCTGCAAGAGAGACAAATGTAATATGTGTGATGAGTTATTTCCTTCAACCAGATTTGCCGTTCATGCAACATAAAATAGTTGCTAAAAGTCTGTTAGCAGTGAAAAACAGTAGCTACAGAAAGCTTGGAACCATTAAAAATTTATCATAGACAACATGCAGGAAGCCTTAATATAAGAAACTATAAATTACTTAACAGCGTTTCATTAGTAAAAACTACAGTCACAAGGTTGCACAAGATTTATAAGTAAGAAGAATGATGTTGCAATGTATTATCTAGTAATATTTTACCATAATTGCTGTAATCTGGTCAGGCATGGGACCAATAACTTTTGGAGCATGCTCAGGTTTCGCAGAGTCAGCTGCATTCGTAAGCTCTCCCAGCGTAAACGCCTTAGCAGGTGTCTTTTTGACTTCCTCTTGCGCTTCCTTTGATGCAAACAGAGTTTCTGCTTCTGTCCTTTCCTGTTGTCAATAGATTCAAGCCATAATAAGCAATTTTGTATCGTAAACATCAGAGACATGAAATCAGTTCATATTGGTTGGGCAAGGAGCTAAATTCATCTTAGTGGTCTAGGTGAAATTAAGAAGAGAACTTGTAGAACGTAAGTAAGAAATGTTCAGGAAAGGTTACGATATGCTTCAGGTGAAGTTACCCACACAATCATTCTTGGATGATAGACAAAGCAGATCACGGGAAGTTTAGCGGTCAACTATTCCTCTGGCTTTACAGCATTGTAAGAAATGCACAAGTGCATGATCACCAATTAACAAGATTGGTAAATAACACTCACCTTACTTTTCACTTTCCTGAAATCCAAAGGCACAGTTTTTTCAACTTGAAGATCACATAGATGCGGTAGGTTGGATTCTTCATGACGTTGTCATCCAACAGGCTAAGACACTGCAGCTTGGGGGGAGATGCAAGAGGGTCAATCTCCATGAGGTTTACCAGACGGTTGTCTGTAAGGACCAGGGTATGCAATTAAGGTAAAAACTCTGCAGAACTGAATAAATCTTTTTGAAGCTCTGGGCAATAAGTCTATGGTAAAGATTCTGCTGAACCACGTAGACTCACCTCCAATGTTTGGGTTTATACGAGTGATTCTGTTGTTATTGATGAGCAGCGTCCCAAGTCGATTCAAATAGAGAAAATTCTCAAGCTTGACAATTTCATTGTCAAACAAATCAATAGTGTCAAACTGGTCCTGTGAAGAGAAAGACCAACAATGAAAATGATTTAAATAATGGCTAGCCGCAGGACTCTGAATTGATTATGGCACAACAAGTATTAAAGATACTATCTTCCAAGAAAATTTCCAAAGATATTACTGTTATGTTGATAACAGGCTAATTACTAGCAACGATACACGAATTTAGTAAAGGCAATTACTAGGAAAAAGAGAAAAGCGAAACAAGAGCCTAATTTAAGATTTGAGAAGATAGTCAAATTGTGTGTTTGTAGGGCTTTAAATCTCTAAATAAAGGAGAGAAAGCAGCTAGCCAAGGTGAATCCTAGATAACTATACAGGAAATAAAAAAACAAAGGTAAAGAAGAAGGTGGCGGGGGGCTAGGGTTTTAGAGTTGGAGTACCGACCTCGGTAGCGCCCAAGTTCTCAATGACTGGGATCTTATTGCCTATAGCCCTCAACAATAACAGAGATATAGCAATCATCGTATCTCTCGATATCTCAATATTTGAACAAGAAGAACAGAAGAAGAAAAACAGAAGAAAGAAGAAGCACCTCTTAGATCAAGCTCTCTCTCTTTTAGGGCGTTGAAGAAGTGCGGGCTCTTCCATATCAAGCCCGCCGTCAGCCGAACATCTCCTTCTCCGACTCCCGTTGTCGCAGCCGCCTGCAGCTGCTGCTGCTTCGCTGGGGGGACCCAGCCGTCTGTTTGGACTAGTTGGTTCAATGATTGGTTATGGGCTATGAATTAGATAGAAGAAGAGCCCAAGGAATACTTAAAAGCCCATTTAGCCTGTTTTGTTCTGGAAACCGCTGGCCAAACAGATACACGTATGTAGACGAATCATTGAGCGACACGTCATCACAACCGCGGGTTTAGTCTCGCTTTATAAGCCCGGTGTTTTCCTTCTTCCTCTGACTCGATTCCGAGCCGTCTTCTCGTTCGCCATCCCTCCATGGCCAGACCTTCTCTTCTTCTACTACCACTGCTGTTGTCGCTGTTCTTCTTCTCTTGTGCTTCCGCTTCAACGGCGGCAGTGACTGGAGGAGATGGGAAGCGGGCAAACAAGTCATGGATTCTGTGGGCCTCAGGCAAGGACGAGGCTGATCTTGTCCCCTCTGTCTCCGCGGACGCCAATCTCCCTTCTTCCACCACTGACGATATCGAATATGAAACCAATCAATTGGAAGACGCCGGAGCGTTCTCCTCCCTAGAGGGAATGCTCCAGTGGGCTATCGGTCAGTTGATCTATCAACATTCTTTTCAATTCGTATCAATTTTCTGAAAAACTAGTTTGATATTAAAGGCCGCTCTTGCTTTTCCTTTTTCAGGCCACTCTGATCCCGAAAAGCTGAAGGAGAAGGCCAGCGACGTTCAACGGTTATCCGCAGAGGAGCTCAGAAGACGACAAGCTGAAATTAAGGTAATAAAAAACTAATTATGACCAAAAAAAGCTATTGCAATTTGCTTACTTTCCTTTCGTGCTAGTGCTTTGTGTTGCTCATACTTCCTGATTTCTACCCCCATTGCTGGTACTGTAGGAGCTGATGGATAAATTGAAGACCCCTCCAGATACTGAAATGATGCGAATAGCGATCGATGATTTGAACAATTCCTCCATTTCACTAGAGGAAAGACAACGAGCTCTTGATGAGCTCTTGATTCTTGTGGAGCCAATTGACAATGCTAATGGTGAGTTTTACATGCCAACAACTCTCACTTAAAATTTCAAGCCAGATTGACTATATTTCTTTGTCAAATTTGGAAGTTCTTTTCTTCTTTTCGTAGACATACAACATTAAAAATTGTAGCTTCTAGTTTCTAGGTCTCAAACTGAAGTGATGTTGTAATAGTTAGTATGTACCTTACTAGCATAAACATCTATTGCTGTATCTATTAGATTATGGAATGTGCTGACTGCTGACATTGTATCTGTAGGAACTAATCAGATAACTGTTTAGAAAATTTTAACTTTAAATTCTTTTTCTTATAAAGTTGGGCACACAGGTCATGCTTAAGATTCCAGTAGAAACGTGGCACTATGCTGTGCATTTTAGTAGTTATCATATGCTTGGCAAAGATTTCTGTATATCTGTTATTTCATTTTCGCTCTGCATATTGTAGTATCAAAATCCTATTTTAAGTACTTAAGCAACTTGGAGATCTGTAGGTGAGTAAGCAGGCAGAATGCTAGTTTATTAGATTCTAATAATAAGCTATTTGTTCTGGTTAATGAAATTCTCCCATTTGTGGTTGTTGTCTTTTTGCTGAGATGGTACATCTTGTCTGGAACTTGTTAGACTTGGACAAACTTGGGGGTCTTGTTGCTGTGATTCGAGAACTCTCTCGTGCAGATGCAAATATACGCACAACCTCTGCATGGATTCTTGGGAAAGCTAGTCAAAATAATGCACTTGTCCAGAAGCAGGTATATTGCACTATTTTTATTTTCTTTGCTTAACAACCTTTGTCCATATGTATTTCTCTGTCAATTAGTCAACTAATTGCTAGTTTATTCTTAGAACCCGTCGTATACATGAAGTGACCTCCAGAATAGTGCTAGTTTCTGCTTTTGACTCTGACATGCTATATGTCTGTTGGTTCTTGGTCAGTTCTGTCGTTGCTCTAGAATAGAGAGAACAGTTAACTCCTTTTATGGTCATGAAGCATGCAGCTAACTTAATTTGAGGGTGTTGTTTTTACTTATCCATACAGTATGTAGTACTGTTGTTTCTTATAAGCTTCTAATGTCCTTGATTTTTACCTCAGATCCTCACATATGGTGTGCTCCCAAAGTTGATGAATATGGTAAATTCCAGATCCACAGAAGAAGCTATTAAAGCCTTGTATGCTGTCTCAGCTTTGATTAGGGATAATGGCTATGGTCAGGAATTGTTTTATGCAGAAGATGGAGGTTCAATGCTGCAGGTATTTTTTATAGGAAAATTAACAGATCAATAACAAAGGTAATATAGCAAGTGCAACTAATTGCCTATTATTTGCAGGGTATATTGAGCAACACTACTATTGATATCAGGCTGCAAAAAAAGGCTCTTTTCCTGGTGGCGGACCTAGCTGACTATCAGCTTGAGCATGGGGAGCATGTTAAACTTGAGTATTTAAGCAACCGTGTCTTTTTGAAATCTGTTGTTGACTTAGCATCATCATCTGAGCTTGATTTTCAAGAGAAAGTAAGGCATCAGCCTTGCACTGATCATTTTATTTCAATACGAATGTTTTCTTGACAAGTTTATTTGGAGAAAACATAAAGCCCTTACAATATTATGAAGCAGGGTTGAATCATTAGTTATTTCTTCAGCTTGTATTGTTGTTAATGGTATCGTATAAATTTTGTCAGGCTTTATTGGCAATTAGGAGCCTTCTCAAGCTTACATACACAGATGCAGAAATTCTTAAGGATTTCTGTGCGCTGGACCTGGTACTAGAGAGAATTAGGGAACATTTGGAAAGGCTGATGAGGGAGGAGGAGCAAAGGGATTATGCCAGTGACATCGAAATCCTCCGTAGAGAAGTGTATATTAGCTTCCATAGCAAGCTCGAACAGGTATTTTGCTCTTGTTCAAACTATGCAGATGACATATTTTAGTGGTACCAATTTTTAATAAAAGCTTATATATATGATGCTGCAGTTGTCTTGGGTTCCATCATGACATGAAAAAAGGCAATCCTCAATCACAACTGACCCGTTCAACTCCACTGGTATATTCAAGCAAGGATCTGCAGAAGAGGATTGGGATAGCTATGGGAACCAGGAAGATATCCTGAAAATGCTTTTCTCAGATAAGTTAAAAACTGAGGACTATGGCAAACATTTGCAGCGAGTGGAACTCCTCCGATTCGGTAAACACAAGTGGGTTTTTGAACTGCTTGCTTGATGCCGTGTATACAGAGGAGAGTCCTTGTACGCTAGCTTAAAGGAGAGGTTGGTGCGAGTTTGCTGCAGGGCTTTTTAAGCTGGCATTATGCAGATGCAGCGAGTTGCACTCTGCCATGGCATTTGGATTTGTATCTGCTAGATCGTTATGTGAATGAAGGAGCTGTATTTTCTTTTTTCTGTGGTTGCATGAGTCCATGTCTTGACAATATTAGCGGCCAAGGTTGATCTGTATAACTAGGAATCAATTTGGCAGGAAACAACAATAGAGAATTCAGAGTTGAGATGAAGTGACTGGATTGCATGTATATGCTTCATAAGTCTCTGATGATACACTGTATGCTTTGTTGACAAGTTTGTTGCTTAGAAAAGTAACGGTATGCTTTTGAATTATGTTATCTTATCGTTAATAAAATTATTATTTATGATGAATAATGAATAAAGATGGTGAAGAGAGGTTGAATCTTGAATGCTGTGTGCATCGTGTGAGAGAGGATGGTAGTAGGTAAAAGAAAGAAAGCGCCAATGGCGAAAAAAGAGAAGAAAGTAGTAGTAGTAGTAGTAGGTGGTTGAGAAGACGAACAAGAAACAAAACAATGACTCTTCCACTCTCTCTCTCTCTCTCTCTCTCTCTTTCTTTGAAAGTCTCTCCTACCTTCTGTTTCAGGGCAAGGCAACCAGAGCTAGCTAGCTCCCTAAGCTACTGCGATCAATCTTTCAGAAGAATCCCCATGGAAGCTTTTTCTTATTCTTCATCGGTCCACTTAATGCCGCTGAGCTTCAGTCTGCGCCACGGTCACCTGCATCGCCACACCAACTGCAACAGTTTGATGATCTCCTGCAGCAGCAGCAGCAACGGTAACGGAGGAGGAAAACGAAAGACGGTGGGCGGCGTTGGGCTGCCAGGTTCTTCTGCTGCTGCTGTGGCTGTATCCAAGTACGTGGTTCCCCTTGAGAAGGTTTCGCCTTCTCTGATTCGCCCGCTGGAAGAGATCCTCCGTGATCTCAACAAGCGCGTTCCCGACAACATAATCAACCAACACACCAACTCCATCCCATGGCGTGTAACTACTGCCGGCAATTTCTCTACATAATCTCGTTCACTTTCTTGTTCATGTGCTTAGTTAGTCTGGCTAACGCTCTTGGCTTTGTGTTCTTATGAAGGTACCATGCCAACAGAATGCTGAGCTTCTATGCACCAGGTAGAACTTCCGTGCTTGTGTTTGTAAACAGAAAAAATTGCTTCTTACATCACTTGCCATGAACGGTGATGTGTATATGTAGATTTATATTCTAACTTGCCAAATTGAACAAACTTGGGATAAAAATTCCCCTGTTTGTTATAATACATGATCTAGTCATAACTCATCCTATGATCTCTTGCAATGATGCTTTGCAAGATAGAAAACATTGGAAGGCAATTCAATCCATATTTATTACTTCTCGGTAAAGAAAGAGTCAATTTGTCATCTACTACTTGTCATGAATCTAGTTGTTAAAACTCTTGAAGTTAGATAATTGCATATATCATAAGGATCAACTGCTGTGCATTCAGAGCGAGTCGTGCCGTGAGCCTTTCTTGTACGATGCAACATGTACTTCTGTTCCTGATGAGAGCATTAGCTATTAGCAGTAGATCACTACAGCACCTTCACTCTTTAATCTAGCAAATCCAATATGAACACGCAAGGTCTGTTTGCTGCTATTGATTTGGTATCTTTGCTGCTATTGATTTGGTATCTTTTAATAATACATCTGCTGCACATTCGTGCCTGTTTTGTAAGGAATTGGTCTCCTTTTGAAGTCAACCACGAATAGAAGATGTACTTTACTTTCTGCTACATGTTGGACCTTGTCTCCTATGTGGTTGATTAAGAAAATATTTGCAATATACTTAGAAGCTGAAGTTGCTGCCTTCTTAGTGACTCTTTTATACGTACTGAAGATGATTCGGAGTAGGAGGCCAAATATCTTGTTTCAAGTTAGGAGCTCTAGTATGGATTTGTCTTATCTTTATAGAAGCTTTAGTATGGATTTGGCTTATCATCACTCATGATTGTTAAGCTGGACATGCTTCCCTAATGTTTTAAGTGATATTGATTCCTCAGTTTGATGTAAGGGCTAGTTATTGACCTTAGAGAAAGAAGTGAACGTATTTTCAGAGATGCTAGCTTTCTCTGATCGCAGGAGCCTTCATTTTCTGATAGTTACATTCATAGCCTGCTTGTTTGGTTGGATGATCCAAAAAACTTGCCTTTTTTATGCTCTAGATGTCGAATAAGATAAAGTTTCCATTATCTCATTTATTTGTTGCTTTGCAATTTTTTTAAGGTTGGTGTGGAGAAGTATGTGTTGTTTGGCACTGCTTATGGTAAGCTGCTTATCAATTTTTTTTTATTTTATATTTTTCAATACATATTTTATAACTATATAAAAAATTTATTTAAAAATTTAGAAAGTGTAGAAAAATTCTACGGAGTGAGATTTTTTATTGCATATTTTAATTATTTTTTTGGAAGTAAAAAAAATAGAGCTCGTTTTTCAAAAAAGATAAAAATATCTTTTATTTTAAAAAATTCCATTTCATAAGCACTCCCAAACGCTCCGGTTATATTTGGTGAAAATGGCAGTGTTACAGTTGTGTACCGCATCACAATACGAGGAACAGATGGGGAGGTACCTTTCTATGGCATCCTTCAATTGTTAGATAGACTATAACTAGAAACCTTCTTCAGTAGTCTAGGTTCTTGTGACATGCGACTAAAGTGACTTCCTGAACTTCAGTGAGCAGTAGAACTTCTTGAGTCAACTTTGCCTTTAATCTTGAACCATCATTTTTATGTTGTTTGGGGTGTGTCCATGCAAACACAAGCCTAGTCCATGATAAGGGCATTGGATAATTGGTTTGTTTCTTTTTCAAAAGTAACAATGGCTAGTTTCATAGTAGTTGAATTTGTGACCGTTCGGTGCTTCTTATGCTGTTTCCCTTCTTCTGGGGTCACTATTGCAGGCACACCGTGAGGCGACAGGGACAGTTTCTTCAACTGATTTTGGAATGGAAGACCCAGTTGCTGCAGCCGAAGAATTGGCCTTCCGCAGAGCATGTGCTCGCTTTGGGTTCGGATTGTATCTATACCATCAAGATGAAGCAGTATAATTTGTAGTCTGCTTTGGTGGACTCTACGCTTAAGGGATTCATACACACTATAGTCAGGAAGAGATGAGCTTTAGGGGCCAGATTTTGTGACGTCTGGATTGCGATACTTTTATTCCAAATTCATGTCTTCTCTTTTTCGCTTGATCGTTTGCTTTCTTTGCTTGACCTTGTTAATAGTCAAATGAAAACTTGCTCAATCTTGTGTTTGGAAGGCAACCTCCAAAACATGTCACAAGCTGTATCTTTTTGTCAAGTACATTCTTGGTTATTCCTGTCATTATGCCCCTTGTCAGATCTAAGATTTGGATTCTCCTTGTAGTTTGCTTTCTTCAATTAAATAAGATGTCAATCTTGTAAGGCAGAGGTTCTTTGTATAACATCTCATTGCTGTTCATGTAACTTCTGTCAGATTGGAACACTCGAAGAGATACGTCGCCTGTTCCTAACGAAGTTGTAATGAGAAAAATGAATAAGTCTGATCTCATCTATGCCATTTGTTGCAAAGCTACACCATCACACACAAACATATATCGATCTACTAATTCTTTTGGATACCTGATGAAACGATATTATTGCTATTCAAATTACAAAAGAAGATTATCGCTTTTATTTTAAATTTATAACTATGCATGTATGTAATCGTGATATCTACACAAACGAGGTGCTATTCATGGGTTAAGTTCTCTTGGACCTGAGTTAAACGCTATCCATGAATAGATCATTTCAACAAGCATATCCACGTCTCTTGAGATTCTTGCTCGAAGGATCCCTGAGTCAGAACCTAATGTATTGCCTACTTCTTTTGCCACAGATTCCCATGGGGTCCCTGCTGTCAGATTTACAAGAAGCTCACCTCCACGGTTCACAGCATCAGCCATGGCTGGTGGAATATCTGGCAACACCTACACAGACATTTATGTTAAGCAAACGTGATCTTAAAAGAAGAAACAAAAATATATCTGCAATTTGTCAGAGAATGAAAAGGAGCCAGACCATTCTTAGATCTTATAGTAGTCATAAACATCTTTACAACTGACTGATACAGTAAATTAACTCTGCAAACTAATTTCGCAAACCCCAACTACACAGTTGATAATCTACCTGTTGCAGTGGAAGTCCATGATCACCAGGTACTGACCGGATAGACATGTCTAGCTGTGAACTTATGGCAGACTCACTAAGCACCTGGGCCAATCTTGAAGTTTCATCTATTGTGTCATCTTTAAACTTCACCAGGAGGTTCCTTGAGATTCCATAATAATTCTTAACCTGCAGGAAAAGAGTTGAAATAACATAATGATGGGTATTTTGTCCAAAAACCTATTCCAAATACATGTCCACCCAGACAGAAGCGAACAGGTACTGCACGCAAAGGTTTCACTTAAAATACTGTTGCAGCACAGATATAGGCTATAATCACGGTTGATGCATTTCTAATTGAATGAACAAAGAGAAATAGGGAGCTCCGTAGTTTTTACCTGAAGACATCCCCCCTCTCCTAAAAAAAGAAACCATACCCAATGAGGTCATTTCTTTTCTAATTTTTTCATAGGTGCAAAGAATTACCTCCTGTTATAGCTATTACACTTGAATAATTAAGGTTAAACAGGAGAACTAGGATGTAGTACAAGACATAATGCTATTTCAGTATGCAGCCTACTAATACATCCTGATAGTACTATGTCTTTCCTCAAGGTCATAGATGTAAGTTGACTACTAAGCTCACAATTGTCTCTGAAGATGCGAACAGGCCTCAGCTTCATGTTTGATGCTGAAATGAATATATGAATGAAATACAAACATGCACAAGTAGTTATCGCATATTGAAATAAGCTCCACAGAAGATGATAAATACCAGGCGTCGAGTTTCTTCTGGTTTTGGAATAAAATCTTCTCTTCCTTTGACTAAATCCATATATAATGGAGGGAGTTGCTCAACCAATGGCAAGACTTGCTTCATGATAGGGGGGTTAAGATTCTGTAACTGTTTTCTAGCCAATTCTGCCTGTCACCAGTAAAGAAAGGTAAATGAAGATCCAAATACAAAGAAATATCACAACTGACAAACACTGAACTAACTATCTACTGAGATGTAAAATTGCAGGGAAGTTGCAAGTCAGTCCAAGAACCATCAGGGCATTTATGAAGAAGACACTAGTGCTCACCCCTTGAGCAAACGTTGAGGATGATGTGACTTGGGTTAAAAAAGGGCCAAAGCTCTGTGCCATAGGTACAATAACAGGAGAAAACAAAGGAATAGCCAAGCTTGCCTCCTGCCAAAAAAGAATACTGAAATTACATGACTTCAAAAGGAACAACTAAAACCTACTACGCTATTTGTGTAGATATCTAAAAGAGTACTTTGTAACAAGTGATCAAATTTTGCGAAATAAACTCCTAGAAAAAATCATAACCAATTAAAAGGAATGGCCTCATGTGCAGTTATTAGCTGCACATGTCTCACCATAGAACTGTTTTTTCCATATTCAGGCATTGAAGATATCACATTAACCTCCCAGCATGGGAGGAATGTATGATCTCATCCTGAAGCACTTGGCAACCGACAAAACCACCAACCATGATTTATTAGCCTAAAAGAAGTCTATATGCTCTGAGATGTGTGATGCTACCACAACTTAGATCGAGATCATGATCAAGTCCACCCCACATTCTCAACATACGTTGAAAGAAACTATATCAACATTGCATGACAAGCATGCTTTAGCAAGTTAAAATAGTGTAAAACAGTAAACTGACCATCAATAAAAAAATCAACAAGGTGACTAGGAACCTGGGACAGCATACCTTGTTGTTAAAAGACATCAGTATATTTCCACTTCTTTGTACAGCATACCTTGATCCTGCAATATGCTGACAATTAAATCTGTTATTAAATTGCAGCTTGAAACTAAAGAAGGCAAAATTTAGATAAGGAATTACCAATCAAAAGATGGATAACTGATCCCAATGAATGACCAACACCAAAAGTTGGAAGACTGTTCACCTTCAGAGGATAAATACAAGATTTCAGAAAGATAAAGAGAGGAGATTCAGAGCAAATTAAAGGAACAGATGTGAGAAGGACTAACAGTCTCGTGTAAAGATCGAAGGCATCTATCATATTTTAATTGCACTTCATCTGCAATGAGGAAGTGATCGAAACCACTAGAAAATGGTGTAGCGATTATTAACGAACCCCTACGGCAATGAAATGAAAGGATGATGAATTTGAAATCCGAGCTTTCAGTACTTGCAATTTATTCAAACACCACATGTCTATGTGAGTACTACAATTAATAGAAGCGACAGTAATATAAGATCCTTCACTTTTAAACACAAAAAAGGTTCTCACCTATCAGCAAGACGCTCAAGAAACAACCTGTATGTAAGCTGCGGCGCAGCACCAACAAAGATACCACCAATAAAATGTACAACTGAAGTTGGCTTCATGTTTTTTGGCATAAGCACCCATGCACCCTAAAGTTAAACAAGAGAAAAAAAGAAGAAGTTAGAAACAAGATGCTTTATTTGGATAGAAGCCAGGAGAGAAATCATATAAATCATAATCCAATTGGAAGCTAGTGATGGCATGAATGCATGTCGAGGAAGCGAACATGCCAATATAAGAATTCATCGGAGATATGCAAAAGAAAGCGAGATAAGAATGAATAGAAGGACCTCAATTTCAGTCCAATCTGCGGAACTAGACCGGCTGCCTTGAGATTGCCTGACCGTGTCTGTTATTAATCTGCAAAACAAATGGAATAGTGTGAACTAGCCGGTGCAACAAAATAGATTCCGAAGTTGATAATATTGAAAATTCTCTAACAGAAAGGAATGACCGTTCGATCTGGGAGTAGAGCTGTATGGCAACGGAGTCGGGAGCGGTGGTGGTGGTAGGGATAGGGACGGAGGGAGTTCTTCGGTCCTCCATGTTGTCGTTGGAGGAGGCTATGCAGAAACAGCGAAGGGATGCAACTCGCCGCTTCTGCTCGCTGAAACGAAGATACAGCCGTCGGGGCCGTTGCGGGAGAAGGAAACAGGGATTGAACTGCGGTCGATGCGAGGGCAACAACAACGGCGATGTGTTCGTCATCGCCATCATCGACAGATAGAGATCGATCAATAAATAAATCTAAAAAAGTAACAGTGAAGAAGATGAAGTGAACACGTTCGCCGGAGAGTTATTCTGCAGCGTCACGCAACTCCAAAGTCCAAAACTACCGCTGCTCTACTCTGCTCCACGATGGGCCACGTCATAGGTTTACATATTTTTGAATGGACTGCTCGGACTTTATTCGGGCCGTCAGTATAAAGCCCATCAGTCCTCGATTTAAAGACTCTTTCCCTTTGTTATCATCTTTTTACCGTTGTGTTGCGGTCAAATAAAAACACATTTAATCAAAAATAAAATAAATCAAGATTCATACATCTTGTCAAACTGGATTCCCTTTTAGTTAAATCAGTACTTATAAAATAATTTTTTTAAATAAAAAAAATAACCAACTTTTCAAAAAAAATAAGGAATAAAAAATTTTATTATTTCAAAATTTTTATATTTTTAAATTATTAAATAATTCTATTTTAAAAAATATATTACAAAATATAAAATAAAAAATTAATAATCAATTTTAAAAAAAATATTTCCCAAAACTACCCCGTCTAACACCCCTTTTGCTTGCCATCATGCATCATCTAATTCCTCCGCCTACGATCGATGATGATGACGACGAAGTCATTGACAGCGATGCTGGCGTGCATCGATCAATCCTTGTCAGATGATGACCATGTCGCATGCAGAAGGCCATGATCGATCGTGTGCCTCCGCCACCGTCGTTAACGTTCTCTCTGAGGACAATTAATGTCGCCCGCATGGACGATGCGTCTGCATATACTCTCTCCGCCGTCCTCTCTCTACCCAAGACTACCGCCTCTCACCTCTCAGTAATTACCACTGGAGCGTAAGCCAATTAAGTCGATCGAAAGACGCCTGGTTCGCCAACGAGGACAATGTCAGTAGTCGCTATCATCACGCATACCCGTCTAATACTTCAAAGGCAACCTGCGGCATATGCTTCGAGGAGTAGAGCACCGAAAAGGTCAGATCGTCTCTAATTTGGAGTGCTGGACTTCTTACGACATGACCTCGATCGATGCCTGACCTTAGCTGCATGCCCTACCTGAGCGACGACATGGTGGAGGGGTTCGCCCCATCGATCCAAGTGAAAGAGCATGTAACGGCGCTACCTGCTGCTTCCTACGTGGAGGCTAGGCGAGGAACAGCAATTGTTTTAATTACCTTCCTAATTAATAATTGTTTTTTTCCTAATTAATAAATAAATAATAACTTGCTAACGGAGGTGACGGGCAAATTTAACGGAAGTAGAAGGACGCCATCCAATGTTAACAACGCGGTTACGCTACCAATACCACCGCCGCGTTCTCGTGTTCTGTTTCTGGAACCTCTCGCCGCTCTCTTCTAGTAGATCTTCTCCCAATCTCTCTCAAATCGAATCGTACGTGTTGTTGTTGTTTGTTTGTCGATAGATCAAATCGAGAGGAGGAGCAATCGTAGCGTTGATTCGAAGAATCAATTGGAAGAGTAATCAATTCAATCGAATGGCTTTGAATCCAGGGCTGCTCGGGAACGGCATGCCGGTGCCTTTCGTCGGCGAGATGTTCGTCCTTTCCCGCGATGGCGTCGAATTCGAAGTCGACAAGGTACCACTACAAGGGTACGTACTGTTCACCTTACCTTCTCGTCCGTTTCCTTTTGGCTGCGTAATTACATAACAACACTGAAAAATCCAGAAAACTCTGAATTAAATGCTTCATATTGATCAGAACACCTTGTGTTGTTGTATGTACACCTTCCTAAAAACTAATTTTTGGTTTGGATTCTCCTGTGACTGAGAGCATTTGTGCAATGTCGAATCTTTCCACTGACGACCAATTTTCTATGATTCCTTATATGTTTGTGCAGGGTTCATGGTGGTCGTGTCAAAGCAAAGGGAACTATTTACTTGTCAAACATCCGGATGGTCTTTGTTTCCGAGAGACCTGAGAGCTCCTTTGTCGCTTTTGATATGCCCCTGGTATGGATGAGCCACTCAACGCTTTTATCTTTCATGGTTGTTTTGTTTTGGCTAAATGCTCGATATCCTTCTCTGTTTTTTTTTCTTATGCTTTATTATTAACACTGGGGAGCTAACGCTAGCGCCTATAGGTTCTTTTTTTCTCTTGTAGAATTATAATGTGAAAATACTTGCTTTAGCTCATCATGCACTCGAACTCTGGGCGTGATGTTCATAAAGTGGTTAAATTAATCTTGTGAGCTAAACCATTTCTAATTGGCCACCTTTGAACATCTATAACCATTTTTGTTCTTGTTCTCCATGGACTATAGAAGTGGATGATAGTAATGCCTTTTCTCAAGTGTGAGGATAATAATAAAAGACAAACATGTGGTGTATGGCAAGAAGATATTTTACCTATACCAGGAGAGGTTCTTATAGCCAGCAGGAGTTCTCTGGCCACTTGCTGATCACATTTTTGCTTCCCTTGGCAGCTTTATGTACATGGCGAGAAGTTTAACCAGCCAATCTTCCACTGCAATAATATATCGGGTTTTGTGGAACCTGTAAGTAATTTTCCAGTTAACACATGATTATTACGTCAATACTTGATGTGCTTGTATTTCACCTAATGCGCAATATTCTCACCTTTAGGTGGTCCCCGATGACCAGCACAGGGCTTTATACTCCACACATACTTTTAAAATCCTCTTCAAAGAAGGTGGTTGCGGAACTTTTGTTCCCCTTTTCCTAAATTTGATTGCTTCAGTTAGGCGATACAACCAACAGTATGCACAAGCTGCTACCAACATGCCTGCACCTCAGGTGGATCCACTACAAGCTGCACAAACACCAGTTGACGAAGTGATGAGACACGCGTGAGTACATAGACAATAGCGTTGCATTCATCACAATTTTATTATTCGGGATCCTGCATTATTTAATATTTTGGACGTTTTTGTGGCATTCAGGTATGTGGATCCAAATGATCCAACTCGTATTTTCCTGCAGCAGCCAACCACAGAATCTCAACTGAGGCGTAGAGCATACCACCCTCAGAATGTTGAAGACAAGTATTAATATTGTGTAGATACTAAGTACAATGTGTAACAAAATAACTTTTGTGAAGGGTTTTACAGTTGGAATGAAATAATGTTATCTGTCGTGGGTACTGATTTGTTGTTTGTAGTTGCAGTTTAATGTTGCAGCTTGCAGCAGTTTGCATCGTGCAACACCTTGTTTCTTAAAGCAGTATGTAATTAGCATTTGGGAACATCCCAGAAGCTTAACTACAGATACTAAAATGATAAATGCAACCTTGGTTGAAATTTATTCTTCAATTTTAGAAGGCAGACGGGATTTTGAGCGATATTAAAGGATGTGAAGGATCTAATTACATGA
Source organism: Acanthochlamys bracteata (assembly GCA_019914995.1). Lineage (NCBI taxonomy): Eukaryota > Viridiplantae > Streptophyta > Magnoliopsida > Pandanales > Velloziaceae > Acanthochlamys > Acanthochlamys bracteata. Next base: position 7,177,401 of record CM034141.1, read on the forward strand.
TCAGTAGCAGAATCTATAAATACTGAAAAGAATGGGAAAGTCAGTACAATAATCCTACTACGTTCTTTCTACAGTTTGTCGTGAACGTCCAGTAATAAGCTACATCAGGAATTCACGCCTTTATTTACTAAATACAGATCATTCCAAGTTTCAGTCATCATTAGTGAGAAAAACTTAATTTTTGCTGTTGGTCTTCGGGAAGAGGCAAGCTCCTGTTGCTGCTGGTTTCAGTGTTTCTCCTATGGCTTGATATATTTTCTTCAGCAACTTCAATCGTTGCATTTTCAAGAAAACAAGGCAGCAGCTTCAATAAATGGGGATGTATTAATCAGCTTAATGGAACTGCTGAGTATTGTTAGGATATATTCGCACATTTCAGCGACTTGCAAACAACAGTCCCTGTTGAAGTGCGCATAGGGTGGGTGCCACAAAGTACTGCTACACATGCATCTGTTGTTTTAAGATGAGGCTGAACAAATTCCCATAGCTTCTTCTTCTGAATCTGATTACCATAACAGAATCCATCGTTACTTCACATAAGAAAAGATATTCTTGATCATTCCATGTAAAAAGTAAAGTACAAAAGTGAAGTCTCGGAATTGTATTGTGAAGATGCAGATCATGACATATAAACTAAGAACTGCAACGTATGCATCATGTTAATTAACACTTCGACACATCACAATATTGAAGAATGTGTTTTCATGCTATCGCTGATTTGGGTAAGAATTCTTGAAATCTGGAGAGAGGGATTGGATAACCACTGAAGGGTGTTAAAGCTGTGATTTAGGCTGGAGAATGGTTATGTGGATATCTACCACATAACTGCAGGGAAAATAAAGAAAGTTGTCAAAGCAGCTCGAGGACTATTTCTTCTTTGTGTTGAATTATCATGTCCACACTAGATGCATTCTAGCTTCCATGCATGGCATATCGCTGCTTCTTAGAAGGCTGCAGCACCGCTATTGGTTCAATTAATATAATGGTGTGTAACCTATGGGCAAATATGAAATCAGAATATACGCCAACAAGCCGCCGCCGCCAATCGAGGACAAGTTACGGAAAGATAGGCTTAGACGATTCAGGTATGTCTTGTGCAGACTTAACGATGCTACAGTGCATAAGAGTGATGTGATTTTTCTTGAACACTTAAAGAAAAAAAGAGGTAGACCAAAATTAACTTTGCCTAGGATGGTGGCGAAGGATTTAGAGGACTTGGATCCTTTCGCTAGATCTGATTTATAATCGAAGGAAATGTAAAAAACGGATTCATCTAGCCGACCCCACGCAAGTGGGATAAAGGCTTAGTTTGTTGTTGTTGTTAACCTATGGATCAAAGTTTGTAGAAATTTCTAAAACTGTATTGCCCTTCTACAGCTTAATAAACCAACTCTATAAAATGGTAAAAGCTTAAGGATTATCAAATTGCTTATGGCGAGTTCAAATAATATTTGAGGAGTATTAGTCAAAGCAAGTTGTTGAGAAACTCGAAGGACCTGAGGATAAGGTGCGCATACTCGTGTCTCTACAAGAGGAGTATGTTACCTTTGGAACGGAAAATCAGGATTGGGATAAATGTAAATGATGGAAAGATTAAAATTTTATGTTATTATACAAGACTGCACACATCTACAAAAGCAATATGGAAAAAGTAACTCAGACTCCAGACATCTTTATTGAGCTCTGCATCTGATCTTAGAGGAACATATAGCATAATTAACAAAAGAATCTGCAATTTGCATCCAATCTGATACATATGCTATAAAGATGAAGCACATAAAAAGGTGAAACGCATTGCCTTGAAAAAACAACTTTTTATCTTTTCCCTTAAAAATTCTACTTGTAATTGTACAATTTTCTCGTGAAGAACTAACATAAATAAGGCACAGTGGCATCAAGTTATGCAGGGGGAGCTAACACTAACAAACTTCATGATAAGCCAAGTAGCCAACACAGATAAGGATATAGTACAGTAAAATCAAGCAAGCAGAGGAGAGTTCTGATGTATGCAGAAACAAACATCTTTACAAAGTGCAGAAAACTTCAGAGACATGAATATAAACGGAGATGCAGTTGCAAGAGAGGAAACCTGATTAGGTGTGGCGGCTTCTGGCTGGGTGTCCTTAGCCTCTAGTGAGCCGAACCAAATTCTTTCTCCAGGGACAGAACCATCAGCAGGTATCAGGAGCTCCACATTTTCATGCGCAGCATCAGAAGCAGCCATGAGCATTCCGTTTGATTTGATGCCACGCATGTTCCGTGGCTTAAGATTAGCAAGAACGACGACACTGGCACCCTGTTTGGCAAAATAGTGAATGCAAAATGTTCAACAAAATTTTCCTCCTCTTGATTTTCATCGGAATTAAAAAAAATGTCTCCTAACTCTAGCTTATTCTGTAAATAAGAAAGGAGATTGCTAGGGGTGGTAATATATGACCTGCAGTTGATCTAGGGTTACGAAGTTGATGAGGCCGCTGCATATGGTTCTTGGCTCGGGCTCGCCGACGTCAACCTCCTCGACATAGAGAGAATCTGCATCGGGATGCCTCCAGGCGCGGAGCACATGGCCCACTCGGATGTCGAGCAACTCCGCAGCTTCCTTTATCTTCTTCTCGTTATCTTCTTCTTCTTGCTGTTGTTGTTCTTCTTGAACTGACGCTATCGGTGCAAAAGAAGGAGGGGGAACGATATCACTAGGAGCAGCAGCAGCAGCAGTATGAGATGAAGAAGGTTCTCCGTGGGAGGGGGAGGGCGACTGCGAGGGAGGGTTCTCCACAGGAGCTGCGGCGGTAGAGAAGAACCTCGTGGATGATTGCGAGGAGAAAGAAGAAGAAGAAGGAAATGGTTGATGAAAGGAAAGGGCAGGGCTTCCCGCAACCACCGGTGAAGAATACAAAGACAAGAAAAACTTGTTCTTTCTGGACCCGGAACCAAACCAAAAACCAAGTCCAAATCCAAATCCACCGGCGGAGGAGGTCAGGCTTCTCAGCGGCACACCCGCCGCCATTGCCATCATGTTCTTCGTCTTCGTCTTTCTTCTCACTCCTCAGTTGAGTTCCTTTTTCAATGTGGATCAGTTTGGATTCTAGTGGGCCTTGGCCAAGTAGGCTAGAGCCTACATACAGATTGTGTTAAATGGGCTTGGGCTGTTTAGTTACATCTTTAGCTTAACACTCTATCAATCTTTAAGTATAAGGCCCGAGTTGGTTAATATATTATTAAGAGATTGGAAGTATTTATGAAATAGAATTTTTTTGAAATAGAAAATATTTTTTTTTTAAAATAAGTTTTATTTTTTTTATTTTTAAAAAAATAATAAAAATATACAATAAAAAAATTTTACTCTGTAGAATTTTTTTATATTTTTTAAATTTTTAAATAAATTTTTTATATATTTTAAAAATATGTATTAAAAAAAATAAAATAAAAAAAATTTGAGAAAAACTGATAACCGATTTTCAAAATCAGCCCCACACCCGCTGTTTGGTTCTCCGTTTCAAGAGCTATTTATCAATTTTTCTCAATTTTTTTTTATTTCACATTTTTCAATATATATTTTATAAGTATATAAAAAATTTATTTAAAAATTTAGAAAGTGTAAAAAAATTTTACAAAATGAGATCTTTTTATTACATATTTTTATTATTTTTTTTAAAATAAAAAAATATAACTTATTTTCAAAAAAAATAAAAATATTTTTTATTTTATAAAGGTTCTATTTCATAATCAATCCCAAACCTCCTAAGAAGTGAACGGGTGAGGGAGAACGTTGTTATTGTTATGTTAGTTACCTTAATGACTCACCGGAAAGGAATAGAAGAGGAGGATTGTCATGGCTCGGCGAGGATCGTGATTCAAGTTGGATGATTGATCGCGTCGTCAACGGTTGATTCTGTGAGACGATGGACGCGTTCCAGAAGAAGCAGCCGCCGTTGAAGAAGCCCAAGATGGTAATTCAACAAGATCAAGAGCAACGACAGAATCCCGCTCAGTGTCCAAGCAAGAACATCAAGGAAGAAGAAGAAGATGAAGAGGAGTCTCTGTTGGCTCTCATTCATCACCGAGCCAAAGAGGTCGACGCAATCAAGCACAAGATCGCATGTTATCAGTCACAGGTACTACCTAACCTACTACTTTCATCAGATTCACCTGTCAAATTCTTATTCTTTTAGCTGGTAATCTCAAGCGTCAGATTTATACTTTCAATTAATAATCAAACAACAACAAGAAAAAGAAGACTGACGGAGAAAAGCTTTGATCTTTGCAGCTGGAAGTTGCCGAGAGGAAGCTGAGAGACTACCAATCCAAGCTTTCCCGTCTCCCCTCACGCTCCAACCACCCATCAACCAACAACGGCGTTAATAACATTAATAATGCTAATAAAGCCGAACCCATGCCCTTCCCCACTGATGGCAACGTCTCTCGGACCCAGCTTGTTGTTCCTGCCACCGTGGTAGACGGAAGACCCTCTGAAGCAAAGAAACTATCCAACCCAACCAAACCTCCTTCTGACCCACACCCTTCTCCAGCTTCATCTGAGAAATCTACTACCGTTCCAACTAAATCTCCAAAGCGCAAACTCGGTATCCATCGAACGCAATTAAACAAAATGACATTTTGGATTGATCGTGTTGTTTCCCATCTTTTCTCTCACAAAGCTACCTTCTTTCTTCTGATGTGATAAAAATTTGCAGAACAAAAGGAACGCAAAGACTTGATCCCCAGCATTCGAAGCTCAGCGACACCCCATCTACTCCGCTTCCAGCCAGCCTATCATATCTCCAGCCAGCACAAAAGGAAGTTGAGATGCCTTTTGCTCAACCCAACTGAAGATCATATGTTTGCCACAAGGTAACTAACTCATATGTTCCCAGCATTTTCAACACATTTTCGCTTTCAGATTCTACATTCAAGGTCATTACTACGTTGCCATGACCTGTCACCATATTAGTGAGCGAGTTCCTTTTTAATGGCCAAATGCAGCCTTTGTAACTGCGGTATGTCTCGTTGAATATTTATGAAAGAAAGACCCCCCAGCTTGACATTTGTTATCTTTAGCTTTCAACTCTGAGATTAGGTGGGCTCTTCATACCTAATGTAACTAGAGATACATGGTGCTTTTGCACTCCGTCTTACCTAATATTAGATCAACTCTTGAACTTGTAATCTTATAGTTAAGATACCTAATCCCATCACCATGCCAGCAAAGTCGTAGAGAGCCCATTGCATGCTACCGATATTTGCATGCAGTCACTTTCTTTGTTCTTGCAAGCTTTTGACTGAATTTTTCCCCTCTGTGAGATGTGATACTATGCATCGTAAATTTTTTACAATCCCATGCTAGAGTGACTTTTTGCATACAAATTTGGTCCATTTTCTCCAATGCAAGCCATAGCTTCATTAGCATTGCTGATTTTTCTTGTATATATGTTATTGGTTAAGCAGATTTGGTCTTTGTCTTTGCAATCCCCTCTGTCTTTGCTTAAGTATGCAGATTTTGTTTCTTAGCAGCAAAGACCTGGTAATTTGAATCAGTTTTGGTTAAGCAGATTTTGTTTTGCTTATCCTCTTTCGGAAGCTCTGTTGTCTGTTGAGAATTTTCAGTAGTTCCCTTGATGCTTTTATAGATTTATACATGTAGAAAGTTTCCTCAAATCATATTTCCAGCTATCATGCACTTGGTCTCTTGCATTTCATGAGAGTTCGAAAAATTGAATTGGTTGTTCAATTTGGGGTATGTTTGTTTCTAGGAGCAACTTATGAGAAGATTGAACTCATCTTGATATCTTATGCAGTGCATTGGATGGAATAGTGAATCTGTGGCAAGTACAACCAAAAGGGTACATCTCCATGCACTTGGTTGCCTAGAAATTGTTTTTTTCCTTCATACTTCTAGATCTTCTTGGTTTACAGCAAAGTGTAGATCAAATTATGCCTTAAAATATAGCTGTACAAACTTTTAAACATCCTAATCAATTTGTTTTCAGATAAAAACAATACCTAAATGTGATATGTTTTAAGTGTTTAAGTTGACTTCTTAAGCTAAATATTGGAAGATGGACTAAGCCAACAATACATAACGCAACACTCAAGTAAGCAGGGCATCGAATAGGTTCTGCGGTTCTTAAACTATAGAAAAGGATGTTGTTTTACGAGCTACCTCTCCAAGATCCAAAGTGTGTACTTCCTGTAGTTGTTTTGATGCCATCTCGTGACTGATGGTTGTATGTTTGCAGAACAAGTGCCTTGTTGCTGAGTAGTACAGATAGCATATCTCCTAAAAGGAGATGGCCGGAGGACATCACGTGGCATCCTGCTGGTGATAGCCTATTTGCTTCCTATAGTGCAGATGTTGGTGATTCTCAGATCTCTATTATAGATCTTAATTCTACAGGAAAGGTGTAAGACATTTCTAATCTTTTTGTTTGTTAGTCAACTCACTCCCCAGCTAATCTACTATATATCTAAATCCTAGGTGATTGATTTAGCTGTCATGGTGAATTAGTACTTTGTCTTATGTTCTTGTGAACAGAAGAGGGTCCATTTCCTAGGAGAGAAGCCTCATATCAAGGGCATCATAAATGCTATACTCTTCCTGCCTTGGGATGATTCTTGTTTTGCTACTGGTGGAAGTGATCACGCTGTTATACTCTGGCAAGAGAAAGATGTTTCATGGAAGCCAAAGGCTTTACACCGGAATCAGCATTCTTCTGCTGTTATGGGTATTGCTGGTCTGCAGCATAAGAAGATCTTATTGTCTGCTGGTGCTGATAAAAGGATTATCGGTTTTGATATTTTGTCCGCTCGGGCAGAGTTCAAATATCAGGTTGACAGCAAATGCATGAGTGTTCTGCCTAACCCATGCGATTTCAATCTATTTCTTGTGCAAACAGGGTAAGCCTTGAGATTCTCTAAGTTTCTTGCATAGTGCTGTAACTGTTGCTTGTTTGTCTTGCCTGAATTATATACCAAAATCATCGCATTGAATGTAATTGTAAACTCTATTTCAGCACCAGTTTTTATGCACCTTTCCATAATTCTGGATCCATTCATTCCTTGTTGCTGTTGCAGCTGAGCAAAGCACCAGTTCATTTACTTGTTATCTTCCATTATATAGGTATTGACTTTTCAGTGTTGCATGTCATGCCTCCTTTCTTTACTAAATTTGTGTGCATGTACAAAGAAACTCCATATTTTTGTACCTAGTTTCATTAAGGGTGACTTTGCAGACATGTTCAAGTTGAGCCCCTCTATTTTGTCAATAAATTCGACCCATCTATTGGAAACTTAAAATCATGTTTTCAGTAGTTCATTACCTTCATTAGATAAGCTAATGAAGTGAATGTGCAGGGAAGGTATATTTTTGCAAATTTTAATCGTTTCTATCGTGACTCTTGATCATGTGCCTCTGATTATCATCTTTATCTGCTTGTCAGTTTCATTGCCTATAGGCTTGTTTGTAGAGTAGACCTTAGTTCTTTTGTTTTCGCAATGCATATATATTGGCTATTACAACCATCTTTTTTGTAGGACACATGGGAGGCAGCTGCGTCTGTTTGATATACGGTTGAAGCAAAGAGAAGTCCATGCATTTGGTTGGCAGCAAGACAGCAGCGAATCACAGTCTGCATTGATCAATCAAGCGTGGTCACCTGATGGTTGGTATATCTCATCAGGCTCAGCAGACCCAGTGATCCATATATTTGATATCAGGCACAGTGGTCAATCACCATCTCAGTCAGTGCAAGCTCATGAAAAGCGTGTTTTTAAAGCCGTCTGGCACCAAACATTCCCAATGCTCACCTCCATATCATCAGATCTCAACATTGGATTTCACAAATACGCTTGAGACCTTGAATGTTTAATCCCCAAGGCAAGCTGCTGTTATGAAAAGATGAACGATGATACTCCTCCTTTCTTGAGCTGGAGTGCCGAGACTCAGTCAGGAAGTACCCGTTTGTATGGATTGAACAAAGAGAGAAGCAGTTGGATACTTGGATGGATGGACATGCATAAAAAGTTTTGTGAAGTTTCTGTCTGTAAATATCGAGATACTGGTTTGGGTATTAATTTGATATTTCATATTGAAGTATGGGAAGGAAGTAATTTTCTGTACAGTATGATAATGTGATAGAAGGAAAGAAGATTCAATCTGTAGAGGAGAAATTTCTGCAGTGGTTGATTATAACATTATTGTATAGCTGCTGGAGAAAGTGAAATGGAAGAAAAGAAACAGCAGTAGGTTGGCCGAATTAATTAACTTAACGGGCGAATATATAATATTTACCGGCCCACGGCCCAGAAAAACGAGGGTGATTTTCGGCCTCAAAGCACCTTATCACTCCCTTCCGTATCTTCTTCTTCTTTCTATCTACCCAAATCCTTCTCCTGTTTCTTCTTCTTCTCTCTCGGGGATTGATTGTTATGCGTTGATAAATATACGCAAGCATTTGAAGCCTCTGCCTTTCCTTAAAGAAGCAGTAGTAGAGCTCAGAAGACTTCTAGTTACTTACCCATCTCTTCTCTGCGGCAGGACTGTAGCGTTCTTCTTCCGGCTCCTGACCAAGAATTATCTTTTAGAGACAAATATAAGAGAAGATCAATCAGCAATCATGTCTTCCGCCTCCGAAGACAACATCAATTGTCAGACTCAAGACAAGGAGAAGGAAGATCAGAATCAGCATAAAGGTTTCTTCTTTTCCTTCTACGTCTTTAAGTCGATCCCTTCTTGAAAATCAAATCTTAAAAAAAAAAAATAAACAGCAGCAACAACTACAATTTCGTGTATGCTGTCGTTCATTCTATTTCAGGTGATGAATCAGGTGGTTCAGCTTCAGCTGAGGAGGACCAGCACAATATCACTGGAGCACCGCCTCAGGTTCCCCGCGGCTTTCCTCCTCCCAATCCTTTCGACTTTTCTGCAATGTCCAGTCTACTTAACGTACGTGCAACCCTCGCTGTTCCTTTCTTTCTGCATTGTTACTTCTCAACATGCATTCATTCATACATCGTTCAATCGCCTACCCAACTCACTTGAAATGAACTCGATGTCTCTTCAATAGACGTAATCTGCATATCCATTGAGCCAAACCTAATTGATTATTGTTCTAAGCTCCAAGAATCAAGTTTCATACTTGATGAATTTCAACTTTTGTTTCCTAAGTCTAAGCTGCTCTATTCTTAATTCCATTTCAGAAATTCTGTCCTTTTATATGCAGGATCCGAGTATAAAGGAACTAGCATCACAAATATCAAGGGATCCTGTGTTTGCTCAGATGGCAGAACAACTTCAGAAAAATGTTCAAAGTTCTGGTGAAGGCAGTGGACCTGCTCCTAATCCCCAACAATATTTCTCTACAATGCAGCAGGTTATGCAGAACCCTCAATTCGTGACTATGGCTGAGCGACTTGGGCAAGCTTTAATGCAGGTACTACTTTATCATAGACCCACAGTAGGATTTCTTTTCATTAGACTTTGAAAGGAACATGTATGGAGTTACGAGTCTGTACTCAACAGGATCCTGCTATGTCTAGCATGCTTGAAAATTTGACAAATCCAACAAGTAGGGAGCATCTTGAGGAACGGATGGCACGTGTCAAGCAAGACCCTTCACTGAAACCAATTCTTGATGAGATAGAAACTGGAGGTCCTGCTGCCATGATGAAGTACTGACAATTGATCTTTTGCTTTCTATTAAGTTCATCTCCTGCACTCTTAGGTTCATGTTGTCTAATGTTGTTTGGATAGGTATTGGAATGACCAGGAAGTTCTAAGGAAGCTTGGTCAAGTGATGGGAATAAGTGTGACAGGAGAGGCTGCAAGTTCAGCTGAGCACTTAGGAGCTGAGGAGGCTGAAGAAGAAACTGCATATGAGGATGAATCCATTGTTCATCAAACCGCCAGTACTGGTGATGTTGAGGTACTGGACCTGAACCATCTGAACAGTCATTTCCTTGAGCAGTTGTTTGCTTGTTATCAGGACAGAATTTTGTTATTTGAGCATTTCTGATGATAAATTATTAAACGCATAGGAAATGCATGAATCTTATGTCAAAGAATGTGCCATAAATCTTTTATTATTTATCTTTTAAGGCTACTCTTCATGACTTGAGCTAGTTTGCATGCGTGACTAATAATTTGAGGAGAGCGGGCTTTCATGGAAGAGGATCAACTTCCTTCCTTTTAAGTAAATCAGCTAACTCATGGAAAGAAACCAGAGGTTCATTTGTTGATCTTGAATAAATGAATCCTTGAAGTGGATGTCGTGAGCGAGAAATCCTTGTGTTTTGTTTCAGCGGAAATCTAAAACTTCTGAGACCACAGATTGAGGTATTGGGAAATGCAGATATTGAAGAGAGACTTGTATGCTTTTGAAATTGTCAGGCACCTTTCTCAAGGGTTGGTTACTTGGTTTTGCTTCTAGTCAGTAGAAAACCTTTCTAGATGATAGCTGAAGTCTAGTTATTTGTTGTTGGAATAGGGTCTAAAGGGCGCATTGGCGGCTGGAGCTGACAAAGATGAGGAAGATTCTGAAGGAAGAAGAGCTTTGCATTTTGCATGTGGATATGGAAAGGTATGGATGTTATCTGTGCTTTATTTCTTATATAAGAAAGTTTGATCAATTTTAGCAGGCTTCCTTGTTGGTGCAGCTTGTGGGGACGCGTCTAATATTTTAAGAGGCCTTTTTACTTTCATACAAGTTATGTTGGATGTTAATAGAGCTTATTCCTTGCATGTAGTATGGGCAAATGTTGCGCTTGTTTAATGAAGTACTCAAAGTTTGTCTGATATAGAATTTTGTAGACAACTGTTTCACCCACTCCTACCACAGTCTAGTTGGTAGTCCTTTTTTTATAGAAACATGGTGACAGGTTTTATGAAGTTGTCTTCATCTTAAGAGCTATGTTGTTCCACTAAGGGGTATTTACTGCAATATGAATAACGCGTACCTCCGCTACCATAGTCTAGTTGGTAGTCCTATCACTAAGTAGAGACAAGGTCACAGGTTGTATGAAGTTGTCTTCATCTTAAGAGCTATATTGTGACACTAGGGGGAACTTGCCACAATATTAATGACGCTTATGTACTGGGAAACCCAATTGTAGCATTCCTAGTGCAGATCAAGATTCTTCCTAAGACAGTATTCAACGCATGCAAATTATGTCCATGTTACGGATGATTCACTTGTTAAATAAATTGCGAACTTCTGAGTATGCTGATACAATATATATATATTGCAAAACTCCTATTGAAACCTGTTAGCAATTGGCATGCAGATTTACATCGTATTACTTATTTCAGGTCAAGTGTGCTCAAGTGCTACTTGAAGCTGGAGCTGCAGTAGATGCTTTGGACAAGAACAAAAACACTCCCCTTCATTATGCTGCTGGTTATGGACAGAAGGATTGCGTTGCCTTGTTGCTGGAACATGGAGCAGCTGTGTAAGTTGCTCCTACTTTCTTCTCTAGCATATCTGCTTCTCATCATAATCATTATGGTTTTGGTCATGCAGCACCCTTCAAAATTTGGATGGTAAAACACCAATTGATGTTGCTAAGCTCAACAATCAAGATGAAGTGCTGAAATTGCTTGAGAAGGATGCATTTTTGTGACTTCACAAGGTTTGCTTATTCAAGAGGGAAAGAAAATTTGCTTTTTGGAGGTCCATCATCGATTTCTCCAGGCTTCTTTTAAGTCGACTGATTCGGACTTTGTCATATGTAATTTTGTCATACCGTACAAGTATTGTTGTATATGAACCGATAATAATATGATACGTGACAAAAGTTTAAAGATTTTAACTGCTCACTTCTTTTTCCCTATGGAACTTATTTCAGTAACATATTTCAAAGGAACTGCCTGGCTCTTGCTCTTCCATAGCTAGAAACATCACCACTCAATTTGATATTTTCCCACTTCTTGAGAAATTCAAGAAACAATAACTCAAAAGAGAATGAAGCAGAAAACGATTTAGATACATATGAGCAGCTAACATTCAAAAAGTTCTATATTCCACTGTTTCATGTATCACAAAGTAGTACTACCACTTGGAAACATGTATTCAACAAAACACAAGCATTGATTCATTCAACACAACCACACTTGTGAATCAACCAGATTCTTTATACAAAAAGCCAGAAGAATTTATTTCTCGTTCTAAATATTCAGTACACATTTCTGCAGATACTAGTACACATTTTGCTTCTTGTTTCCTTGCTTTTATCTTCTTCATTGCAGCAGCTGTCTCTGCTGGGTTGTGTGACGTTGCTGAGAAGATCAGGATGTGTTGGCTTTGCTATTTTGCCCAGGCTGAGAGCCTTTATTACAAGCCTCTTGGTGGTCTTGCTACTCTAGGTGACAATTTTCTCTACATTGTAGTTGTTGAATTTGTATGGCAATTTGTTTTATTAGATTGGCATGTCGTGAATTGTTTCAAGTGGGTAAACCTGATTAGATGCCACATCTATACATGAGATTATTTTCACACATCCAGGTGCAGGTGTAGGTGGCTGTAATTATATAGGATGTAATTGAGTAATAATTTGCTTTGTCTGAACATTTTGATTTTCTGGGCAAGTACTAGATTCATCTATTACAAATGATCCGATCTAATGTGGACCTTCATCACAAATTGCGAAGGTCAATTTAGAAGTTTGATGAGCAATAAGGTTCTGTTGTTCTGATTTTGTTTCATAATGTTGATGCTTTCTCGTATTTGCCATTTCTTGCATCTAGTTTATGATTGTGAGTTATATAAATTTCATTTTGTCTGCAGTCTTTGATGTTTGCAAGGTGGTTAGGTTTAAAGTAATTGTGTTCTCTTCCTTAGGAATGGTACTTACTTTATCTCTAATTGTTTGTGTTATTCTCTGGTCTTATTGAGAATACTGGTAAGGTAGTATGAGAGAGCAGTGGATGACTTATTGATGTGCACCACATGCTATTTTGACTTTGGTACGTCAAGTCACCTGAGCATTTAGTATATACAGTGCCGTAAGAAAAAGTACATGCATATATTTTTCTTATCTACAATGTTGGTTTACTTTTAAGATGCTCCATTATGTTCAAGCTATTTTTGAAACTTTGTTGATGCAATAGCTTCTTTCTATTTTTATGTAGCATTGAAGTGATGTCTGTTTATTGTCCTTACGACCTACCTTATAGTCGTGAAGTAGGAATTTGTTTAGCATTGCACTAACGCACTTACACGCATCTGATTTGTCTTGTTTGATAACTAGCAGAATCAATGACATGCCTAAATAAGAAAGGGCATGTTTATGATTTCTATTTTTTCAGTTGTCTGCACTACCATGCTCTTTTGCAAGTGTTTGCTCTCAGTTATCATATGTGCTATGATCTTATCCTTTACAACAAAATTATGATGATGATGAGAATTTGATGGTACTGAGAATTTGTTATTGGTGTGGCAAGTAGGTTGTATTTGGAAAATCATGTATGCTGGCAAGCTAGAAGATGTCTTTCTTATGCACTTATTTGGTTTCCTATATATGTTGGACTTTTTTAATAAACTTATCTCGTTATTTTTAGAATGGTTTGGTGATGTGTTTGGTGAGATTATGTTTTCCTTTTGTCTTGCTTTAATAATGTTTGACACATTTAAAAGTTTGGTCTTTCTATCCTATGCTGTACGATGTGGTAAATATGTCCATTGAAAGTGTTGATTTGTATCCTACTTGGTTTGTGATTGCAGGCAATTTGCTTGTCAAAGGATAAAGAATTCCTTGCGTCAACAATCCTTGACTATGTGGTTCTTGATTGTAGGCAATTTGTGTGCTAAAGGATAAAGAGTTCCTTGCATCAACTAGCCCTCCGTGTCGAGAAAATTCAGACATTGGCAGGATATGTTGTGCTTGTGCTGGAAGATTTTGATGGTGAATGAGGTAGAATTTGGCCTAATGTTTGAGTTTTTTCTGGATTTTAAAATATTGTCACTATGATGTCACTGGATTTGGGTTTTGAGAGTGGTCATGCTTGTGTTGTTTGTTGACACACTGTACTCATGTTAAAATTAGATTATTGGTAATCGTCGAACTTGTTATTATCTTGCTAAAGAAGTAAAGATATATTGATGTTGTAGCTGCAACAAAACATAAGGCACATTTAGAAACATATTTAGCTTTTGTACTTACTCTTGTTCTTTGGCCTTCAAATTTATATGTTGTGTAGTTTTAAGGTTTCCTTACCGGATTAGAAGTAAGCATGCATTATCCACACAGCATCCTTGGATGTGTATTTTGTTATTGTCTTATTTTTGGTAACAAATCCGTTTGTATAGTCTGCTTATGGTTTTTTTTTTTTTGGGCTAATTGTGCATCTATGTTCGCTATGCATGATTTTGGTCAGTGAACATGTAGTCAAAAGGTTTTCGTTTTGGTGAAGTAAAACTAGGTTGTAATAATGTTGAAACTATGTTGTACCTTGCAACTTATCTGCTACATCTTTCATAGTCGGCAATGCTAACTTAGATTTGAATTTGAACAAAAGTGGACAAAAATTGCATCAAGTAAGTTATGTGTTGAATGATGTTGTCTTTTTGAATTTGGTAAGTGATTGATTTATAGATGCTCTTTGCAAGTCATGTTAAATCACTAAAGTTCCTCCTTTCTTGTGTTTTGTTTGCTTGTTTTATTATGGCTTTGTTGTGTTCTGTCAGTCAGCATACTCTGCAAGATAAATTCTGTACTGGTTACGTGAGATTTCTGATTGTTACTCGGCTTACTCCTTGCTATTTGTAAGGTTGTTATGCCTAAAGATGTCCCGTTTTGACTAAAATGATAACATTTACTACTGAAGTGAAAATTTAATCATGTATGTTTTATTCCTTATTCCCTATATTCTTTTCTGGTTGTAGGAAGACCCTCAACTGGAGAACTTTCAAATGCTTGCTTGTTGCTAGCCAGAATGGTAAGTAGGTGGGTATTTCTAAACTTTTCTGTGGTATGTTTGGCCTGAGTTGGTTCCGAGCTCGGGTGAGTGTTGTATTAAAATTTTCTTGCTTTCCTTCATTTATTCTGCACTAGTAAAATTTTCATTTTTTTAGTTGACTTAATCCTACATTTGATATAGTTATTATTACTATTAATACGTTTCATTTGGAGGCCCCGGAGTACGGGGGATGAGATGTTCGAGATTAAATGAGCCCAGGCATCTGCCCTCCAAATGAAATGTGTCTATAGTTTGTAATAATTATATTAATTGTATGATAATTTCAACTGAAAAGTAACGTAAAGTTTTACTTGTTTAGAATAAAAGAAGGTAAATAAGAAAAAATTAATGCAAACCTCATTTAAGCCTCTCATTTAGTCTTCATTTATTTGGGTTATTATTTTGTATATATTTTTTAATATATTAGATATGTCTATATTAAATGCATCTTTGGATCCTTTTTCTAAATACTATGTCATTGTAAATAAAGCATGTGCTTGTATGGAAGTATGTTTGTGCATTTTTCATTTGTGTGCTTGTGCATGCGGTGTGGGTAGAACTACATGTGGTTTGATTCCCATGGGGTTTGAGCCTTGATATTAGTAGTATCGGCGTTGGCGTTGGAGAGGGAGTGAATAACACTTTTATTCTTAATGTATAAAATGGTTATAACAGTTTTGATTTTAGGAAAAATCCAAATTTAGCTGGTCAATTTGGACCTTCAATGTTAATTTGTATTTAATGTCATGTAGTGGAAGTTTTGTTTGAAAGAGTAAAAGTCCTAAAATAAATAGAAAGTTTAGGCAGAGGCATACAAAAGAACAAGTTTAACTATCAAGGCATTATTATAATTACAACATTCTAGTTGGATCAGAAAGTTTATAAGGTTCTTAATTCTAGCTTATAGATTTCATTGTCAAGAGTGGTGTGGTCGTATTTGTATATTGGATTTATTAAGTTCCGTTCTTTGAGAAGAGAAGAGGTTTTAATCTTGTAAATATATTCCCCCATCCCCACCCCGACCCCTCGAACCAAAAAAAAAAAAAAAAAAAGGAAAATGAAAAAAAGTAAGAATGAAGTTTGGATATGATATTATGATTTAGTGATACTGAATTGTTTGGCAATTTCTTGTTAATGGTCATTTCAATCTGTGTTACGATCTTAGAGAAAACATGTACAGTTTAGGATTTGTGAAAGGTGCAAAATGATAATTGATGATGAGTTCAAGGGATTTCATATTTCAGGTGCATGTGAAATATCTAGTATCACTCTGAGGATTTGGATTGAAGTTGAGTAATTGAAGAGCATTAGTTTGTCTTTTACTAGGTAGGGGTGATGCCGTTTACGAAAGTCTTGGCTCTACCCTAAGGCGCCAATGGGATATGTAGGCAGTGGATTTTGAGGCCTGAGGTCTCATCTCCATGCAACCACACTTTTTTTTTCTTTATTTGTGTGTGCGTGTATGTCGGTTCATTTTTGCATAAGCATATAGCATTGCATTTCAAAGTGTACTAAAATATGTAAAGCTGCTATCTTCTGAGAATCACATGAATTTCTAAATAGCATCATTTTGGTAGTATGTTTATAAAAGTGGAAACTGAGCGATAATTTTATTACTTTATAAAATAAATTTTGTTTTGAGAATATTCATAGCTTGATACTGTTTCTTAACATGCAATTGCAAATGAATGGTACTTTAATTGTTTATTATCATACTTAATGTGTAGAATTTTATCTCTTATACTATTATTCTTCCTCAATTTTCTTTTATTTGTTTCTTCGTTTCAAGTTGAGTCTATAATGATTTATACGGAAGATTGTAAACAGTGACATTGAGGGCTTGTATTAATTCACTAAATTCAATTTTTTTAAAATTTACTTTCAATACAAAATAAATAATTAAAATATTTTTTGATAAAAATATTATTTTTTAAATTCAGTTTAAAAATTTTTTTAATACAAAATAAATAAAAAAATTATTTTTAATAAATTATTTTTATAATTTACTTTTTAAATTCTGTTGAACAAATTGAATTTATTTTAAAGTAAATATGTCGTGAATGTATAAGATTTTGATAACAAATCAAATCAAAACGGAAAACAGGCCAGCTGGAGGCCCATATGCATACTGGCCGACTGCAGATTGACTGCTGACGGAGGCCCATCATCACATGGGCCGACATGAGGCCCATCATTATTTGGGCTGATCATAGCCATCAGTATATGGCCGATTTTAGGCCCATTGTATGGGCTGATTGTGGCCCATCAGCATAGAGATAACTATTATTCTCTAGTTAGATTTGAAGTCTGAGATTATTAATAACGTAACACAGTTAAAATAATTTTAGTGGATGTTTAGACTTACCAATTGTAGTACTTGAAGTTTGTTTTGACTTTCTCCCTTTGCGTAAGAATGGTTGTCTTGATTTTTTTCTTCGAAGTCGTGGTGTTATTGCATCTTCCAAACATTACATGAATCAGGGTTGCTTTGGAGGTGGTGTATATTTTTGAGAAGTGTAGTCCTGAGGTGCAAGCAACTTGAGCAATAATGGCAGCTGCTTTAACTGTGCACTTGGCCTTGCCTACTTAAATTTTTTTAATTTTCTATTGATAACCCATATATGCGCTCCTCAAGCATATCCTAGCTTTTTTTATTTGTTTTGTTTTCATCTAAGTGCATGATGAACCTTCTTCTGAGTTTTTTCTTTTCTGTTTTTTCCGAGGGAAGTCAAATTTATTTGCTTTTGAACTTAGGTATAGTAGATACATTATCTTTTTTCACTTCCCATTCTAAAAATATTATTAGGGAATGAAGGCAATGGATTGGCTTTTTGGAGTAGAGAATTTCATTAACATCATGTAATAGTGAAGTAAAATTGTCTGATTTGGTGCTATTGTTTTTTGAAGTTGATATTATATCTTCATTTACTTTCTTTTAATTTGAAGTTGATCAGCGAAATAGGATAATATTCTAGGATATTCATAAAGCTATAAGTTTAGTGATCCACATTTACATTCAAGCTATTGTCTTAAGTATAGCTGTTGTTTTATTAAGTTATGCTGTTACCTTAATTTCTAGTGCTTATGTTTAGTCATGTGGATTGCTGCTTCGTACTTGTTCAGCTCATTCAGAACTTTAAATTACTTTTACAGTAAGGGCTATCATGAAAATAACTGCTCTAAGTATGTTGCTTCAGTTGACTTGCTCTAAGCTCTCTGCCTTGTGCTTACAATGTGCTGACTAGTTCCAGGTGCATTAATAATTAACCAACTGAAAGCTAAATGAACATAAGATGTCATGTTCTGTTTTTTCCAAACAAGTTTTAGTATCATTGCCATGTAAAGTATGGCAAGTAGAGTTCGCTAGGTCTTGGATGGTCTTACATCTACAAAGTATAGTCTGGAGAGGCAAACCTGATATAAACAATAATTATTAGGAAGGTAACATTATAAATGATCTCTTTTTTGAACTTCTCATTGAATTTTGAAGAATTTGGGCTGAGCAAGCTTTGTAAATATTAGTTTATGATCATACAAGGTTATCGTTCACCTTCACTGGCTTTGAGTAGCAACTGGATGAAGCCATATTTTTATGCAGAATTTCATGCATCTTGGCTCCAGAGCTTGCAGTAAGGCCAGAAATAGGTCAAAATTGAATCCTGTTTATTGTAATCTTAATCTTTTGTAGTTGATTTTGTGCACCATAATGGCTTCATTCTTTTATTTCATATTCAGGATGTGCTGGTAGTGTGTATCATGGTTACATCATTCTAATATGCTCGATTCTCTTGCATTGCAAATGGATGAAGAGCAAGTAGCTCTTCAGCTCCATGATTGAGTTCAATTTGAATTAACACTACAACAGTTCACCATGAAATTATTCTTAAATGTGTTGTGTGCAGATGTTTCACCTCATAGCTGCTTCAACATTCTAATTACTGGGAGGAATATTTATGGCTTGAATTTGCACAGTTATTTTTCATACATGTAGACTAGCTTTCACTTTTTGATTGTGGGAATGTAGAGAGTTGCATGAACAAGGCATGCCCATGGTGTGTTTGAGCTATGCAGAAGTTGGTAAATAGTATCCATGGAATTTGAATCAGTTATTAATGTTTTTTGTTGGATTTCTATGCTTTCAAACAGGTTGGTCTCATTTGGTCGGGGATTAATGGAAATGAAAACTATAAGAGTAAGAATACAAATTTGAATGGAGAAATAAAGAATGTATACAAAATATTTAAAACTGTATTAGTAAGTTTTCAAAAGCAGCAATCGTAAAAAACTTGTAAAAATGTATTAATGGTGATACTCGGCTTTGCTTTATTTTGCTTTTAGTCCGAAAAAGCAGCAGGCTGTATAAAATTTGTTTAGCAATTGTTGTTTTTTTGCTAAACAAGCTGCTTTGTTTAGTTCTAAAGAGAAAGTATCAATGTTTTTTTAGAAAGCAGCACACAGCTATTCTCTTGGGACTTAAAAAAGATATTTTTATTCATATTAAATTAAGATAATTATAATATTTATAAATTCTCCTATTCCTTTTATTCTTTCATCACCCTCATTTTTTCACTCTGAAGTTCTTGCTTGGTTCCTCCTATTTAAGTTAAAACAAGCCTCTCTCTCTCTTTGCTCCTTCTCTTGATCATTTTAGCATGCAATTTCATCATGTGTTATATTGAATACTTAAGTAGATGGAAGATACACTTGCTGTATGATGCTCTTGTTTTGGCAAGCTTTATAAGTTTCTTTTCCAGTAAAAAAGAGTTGAAGTTTGTATGCAGAATTTGTTTACAGCCACAACTTTATTGCAGCATTAGGAAAGTTGGAACTTGAAATACGTTTTAGTTACTAGATATGTTTAATTGTTGGCCTTTGATTTCATGGTCCCTTTTCTAGATTATTTATTCGTTGTACTTGTGTTTGTCAAGTCTTTATTATGCTGCTATATTTGGTTGTATTTCATTTGCAAAAGGGAATTTGGTGGTTTTGATGTGAACTCATGGATGCATTCTCCAACCTGGATTCTGCTGTGAGGGGAAGTATCTGTTAGAAATAGCTAGTATGTTCGGTTGTCGATAGACGTAGCGAAAATATAAACACACTAAAGGATCTTGCGGAAACAATATGAGAATTGAAAAAAGAGCAAAATAAACACAAAGACAAGAGAATTACGTGGAGAAAAACGAGAAAAATCCCACGGAAAGGCAAACTAGCCTTCAAAAAAATCACTAACTCAAAGCAATTACAAACTCTTATATTACACTTTAAGTGGAACTTCTAACTAGAATACTTTTCTTCTAACTCTCACACTTGATATTAGAATGGTGTGATTGATGCATCAAACAAGTAATTCTTACCCATATATATAGTGGTGTCAAAGAGACTCTTGAACTTCCAAACCTTCCCACTAATTGAGTCATTTGGCTTTCTATTCTTCATTAGGTGCTTTAACTTCTTTAACCTTCCAACATCATGGGTGGTGTTTTATCTTCCTTAATCCTTTAGTATTCCAACATGAATGCATATTTAATTTGTTAGCCACTATGTACCACTAATTTACATAGTGCTTTATAGTATCTAACAAATCTCCCACTTAAAGACATTTTGTAAATTGCAATCCAAGAATAACAAGAAATCGATACGTAAGTGTCAAAATTTGATGACACTGAAAATAGATACGACTGAGAGGAGCAGGGCTAGCACGTATGCTAGCTGACTTTCTTTACCTCATACCGTTATCTATCTTCCCTCGGTTCCATTGCTATCTTGATGTGATTTCCTTTCGGCTTTATTGTCACATCTAATGCTGTTCTCCATTGTGATTCCATACAGAGATCTACAAAATAAAAACTTGTCAAGAGTTACCACCTTAGTTAAGGCATCCGCAGGGTTCCCTTTGGTAGGAATCTTGAGCATATCAATGCTCCCACTAGAAACCACCTCCCGTACGTAATGATATTGTATATCTATGTGTTTTGTTTTGGAATAAAGTGTTGGATTTTTTGCAAAATGCAATGCACTTAGGCTATCACAAAACAGAGATAGAGTCTCATGTTTTTGCCCAAGTTCCTCCAACAGTCTCTTCATCTAGACCTCTTCCTTGCATGCCTGTGTTGCTGCCATATACTCAGCTTTCGTTGTAGACAGAGCTACCACGGACTGCAGTTTAGAACACCAACTGACAGCACCACCTGGAAGAATAAACACATAACCAGAGGTGGATTTCCTCCTATCCAAATCACCTGCATAGTCTGCATCAACAAACCCTTTGACAACAAAATCAGATTCTCTGTAACACAATGCAGCATTCAAGGTTCCTTTCACATACCGAAGGATCCTTTTTACCGCCTTCCAATGCTCAATGCCAGGACATGCCATAAATCTACTTACCACTCCCACTACATGTGCAATGTCAGGCCGAGTGCAAATCATGACATACATTAGGCTTCCCACTGCTGATGCATATGGTATCCGAGACATCTCTATCCTCTCTTACTCCTGGCTAGGGGATAACAAAGAGGATAGTTTGAGACTAATAGAGAGTGGGGTAGACATCGTCTTACCACCATACATGTTGAACCGCTCCAACACTTTTCTCAGATAGCTAGTCTGAGACAGCCGAATCTCTCTATTGCCTCTATCTTGCTATATCTGCATCCCTAGGATTCTGTTTGCCGGCCTCAAGTCCTTGGTATCGAATCCACTAGCCAGTTGAGCCTTCAATTGTTGGATACGATCTATGCTTGGACCTGCTACAAGCATATCATCATCCCAATCTACTGACAAGATGACAAACTCACCTCCCTCAAATCTCTTGATGTACACACAAGAGTGCGAGACTAACTTCTTTGTATCCAAGGCTCACGATACAAGAATCAAATCTCTTATACCAACACCGCGGTGCTTGTTTAAGCCCATAAAGAGATTTGGCCAACCGACAAACCAGATCCTCCCTGCCTTTAATGGCAAAGCCTTCTGGCTGGACCATATATATCTCCTGTTCGAGCTCTCCGTGCAAGAACGCCGTCTTCACATCGAGCTGTTCAAGATGGAGATCCGATGATGCACACAAAGTGCTAAGACCACCACGAATAGTTGTTAAACGTACCACTGGAGAGAAGATTTCATCAAAGTCGATCCCTTCCTTCTGTGCGTAGCCTTTCACTACCAGCCGAGCACGATACCGTTCTACTTGATCATTGCTGCCTCGCTTGATCTTGTAGACCCATTTATTTCCAATAGCCTTACGGCCTTGGGGTAGAGGTACCAGCTCCCATGTCCTATTTTTATGAAGCGCCTCAAGCTCTTCCTGCATAGCTTTCATCCACAGAGACGCATCTGAACTCTTCAGCGCTTCTTTGAGAGAAGATGGCTCTCATTCCTCTGTGAATAAGCAATATACAGATTGAGGTGACTCCATAAAATAGTCTTCATATCTCTCAGGTGTTTTTCTCTTGCGAGTTGAACGCCTAAGGGACGTAGGTCTGGGAACTCCATCCTCTTCTATGTGCTCATCCGCTAGTATTGGCTCCAGATTAGGATCGTCTTTGTCATCATTCTCCTCCGAAGCGATGTGGTCATCCTTTGGAAGTGATGCCTCTTTCTCTCTTGCATCATCGCTTATCGGTCACTCTTTGCAGCTGGTCCTCCGCAAAGATGACATCCCTGCTGAAGATAACTTTATGGGCAGTGAGATCCCATAAACGATACCCCAAAACATCTTGAAGATATCCCAAGAATAGGCATCTTACGGACTTTGGATCCCGATTTGGTTCTTTTCCGGCATTATACATCACATACACACCGGACAACCAAAAATATACAGACGAGAATAATTAACAGTAGCACCAGTCCACAATTTCATTGGAATTTTCAAATCAATGGCAGTAGAAGGAATACGATTCAACACATAGCAGGCGGTCTTGACCGCTTACGCTAAAAACTATGTGGCAGACCAGCCCCTTGTAGCATAGCACGTACCCGCTCAGCTAGTGTTCGATTGAATCGTTCAGCTACTCCATTCTGCTGAGGCGTGTAAGCCACCGTTGACTGTCTTTTTATTCCTTCTTGTGCCAGGAGAGTAACAAACTCCGCACTGTTGTATTCTCCACCATTG
The DNA here is from genome assembly GCA_019914995.1 of Acanthochlamys bracteata. Classification (NCBI taxonomy): domain Eukaryota; kingdom Viridiplantae; phylum Streptophyta; class Magnoliopsida; order Pandanales; family Velloziaceae; genus Acanthochlamys; species Acanthochlamys bracteata. The sequence continues at coordinate 7,200,464 of CM034141.1, forward strand.
TCCGATCTAAGGCACTTGATCCTGCTGCTGGAATCAAGTTCCACCCGGGCTTTGAAGAACTTGAACACCTCAAAGACTTCCGACTTCCTTCGGATTGGGAACACCCAACTTCTCCTGGAAAAATCATTAATAAATGAAACAAAATATTTAGCACCACCAAGAGATAGTTGCGGTGACTCCCACACATCCGAGTAAATCAAGTCAAGTTTGTCTTTGGCTCTGATACCACTTGTTAGAAATAACTAGTGTGTTCGGTTGTCGATAGACGCAGCGAAAATATAAACACACTAAAGGATCTTGCGGAAGCAATATGAGAATTGAGAAAAGAGCAAAATAAACACAAAAACAAGAGAATTACATGAGGAAAAACGAGAAAAACCCTACGGGAAGGCAAACTAGCCTTCAAGAAAATCACTAACTCAAAGCAATTACAAACTCTTATATTACACTTTAAGTGGAACTTCTAACTAGAATATTTTTCTTCTAACTCTCACACTTGATATTGAAATGGTGTGATTGATGCATCAAACAAGTAATTCTTATCCATATATATAGTGGTGTCAAAAAGACTCTTGAACTTCCAAACCTTCCCACTAATTGAGTCCTTTGGTTTTCCATCATTCATTAGGTGCTTTAACTTCTTTAATCTTCCAACATCATGGGTGGTGTTTTATCTTCCTTAATCTTTTAGTATTCCAACATGAATGCATATTTAATTTGTTAACCACTATGTACCATTAATTTACATAGTGTTTTATAATATCTAACAGTATCAGTTGGTGTAGTTGCAGTGCTTGTGCTAGAGTTGGGGTGATCTGGTACTTGCTCTTAGTTGTCCTGCAAAGGAGTTCAAGATGAGAAATGGCAACCAAAGCCCTATGAGGGATCGCAAGAGACTGCTCGACTCCTCAGCTCCTTGCTACTGTTTGCACAATTGTCACAAGCCAGGCCACCTATTGACTACACAGCGAAGAAGGCCTGTAACACTAGGATGACTGGGAATCTGTCTGCAACACAGACCTTATTTTTTATTCACCTTTATGTTTCTAGTACCTTGTACATCCCTGAATAAAATAATACAACATCTGTCATTGCAATGTCATTGCAATGTTCCTAGGTGCCCTTTTTTTTTTGAATGCGTTTGTGTCTATGTTGTAGATTTATATAGTATGTTGTATTTGTGTTCTTGTCATATTCTAGGTGCAAATTATGAAGCAGAGACATTGTTCATATGTAAAGCAACATCTTGAAATGTGTTAGCGTAGATCAATTTTGTGCCTGGATTAATTTGTAATATAGCATATAGTTTGTTGAAGATTTCATGTTGAGCTCGAATGGTATTGAGCACAGTTGTAAACTGTTATTGAACGTACGATTTTATGCAGGAAGAGTTCGAAGCAAGTTTGTCCGTACTAGTTGTATGTGTTACAGTCCTCAAAATGTAAAGAATGGGCTCTTCTTTTTCAGGCTGTACTTCAGATTAAGCGCTTAATAGATGGTCAAAATGAAGCATACAGTAGCTTTGTTGTTCACTTTTGTACAAGGATGATTACACAAATAAAGGTTATAATACTTCTAAACCACAGAAAAGAATACAAAAGCTTTTCAACTGATGCTAAATAATATAACAATAAAATATTTAAATAAGATATACAGATAATTTATAAATTTATTTATGGCGGTGTTTTTTTTAGTTGAAAGTTTGTTTAAAATTGCTAATAAAATGCTGTATTATTTATTTATTACTCACAACTTACTAATCAATATTTTTTATTGTATATAGGTAATAGTATGTTTATATATTTAAAACTAATCTAAAAATATAAACATAAATCATTTAAATTATAATAATATTGTATCTATTAAAAGGTTTATAAATATAAGTATAGGTAATACTAACAAATTACATTATAAGAAAATACTAATTTCATAAATTAAAAAACATATGAAAAGGATTTAGAAGTTTAAAAAAACATAACTTACTACATTTACATTTTAGAATTCTTTTGGCTTTTAGGTTTCAATTCTATCTTTTGTATTTTATCTTTTTTTTTTTGTGTCTTTTCGATAAAATTTGTGTTTTATCTATAATTTAGTGCTAGAGTTAGGGTTTAGGATTGTGGGCTTGTTTCAAATTATTGACAAGATTTTTGAAAATTTAATACGAGGGAATGTGATTATCATATTTGGTGCGGAGGTAAGATAATTCACATTAGAAAAATCCGATTCCCAAAAATAAGGGAATTGATTATCATTGGGGGAGGTGGTAATGTGAAGTTTCTATTTGTGGGAATCATATTACTTATTTAATACCAAAACTAGTCCAGCATAATCTTAAACACTTTCTTCCACTTTCTATTTGTATATTTTTTTGTTTCTTTACTATTTTTCTCAATCTTTTATCTATTTACTATCTTCCTCCCTTTACTTCTTTCTATTTAATTATTTTCTTTCATTTTTTTATTTCATCATTTCATTAATTCAGATTAGATGGATTGATTTTTTACTTTAGATAACTAAGATACATTTTTGTAATTCTGATTGATTCATTGGGAATGTTCAATTCATAAAATATAGTAATGTGCCATTCCCTAGATCATATTGACAGGAATTAAGATTCCAAACAATGTGATAACATGATACTTGAAAGAGACCGAAACAAGCACAAACACAGGGGTTTCTTTGTTTTAGGACTTTGGAAAT